>OX463755.1:118061071-118661071 GCA_949824845.1 Rhingia rostrata | reverse complement strand
AGACATAGATTAAGTTATCATTAATATAAAATAATTTAAGACCTAAATTCTGACACCACATATCTGTTATTATATATATTACCAAATGAATGCTATCATATAATTTTGGAAGATCCTCATGAAAATGTTTGTGAATTTTGATGGATGTATTTAAAAATGTCAGTGACCTAATTTTATAGAAATGATCGTTTAACCGACGTATTGCAATGAATCCCAAGGTAATTTCGAGAGAGAGGTACATTTTAACCATTTAGGTCCACACAGTGGGCAGCCAACACATAGTTAGACATGAATTCGCAATTTGATTTACACGCGTCCACAATAGAAACTCTCATTCGGTATACAATACACTAGGGAGCATATTTCATGAATAATTTTAGACGCCACCTAAAAAAAATCTACTAAATCACAACAAATGGCCCTAATCCCATTCGATGCGTTTTCATAGACTCCCGCACAGTACTCACAACACGAACATTCACAAATAAATCCAATTTTTCCAGCTGGACAGACATAAATCATGTAATAGCTATCATAGAGCAGCACATAACACATCCAGGCAGGATAGCAGGCAGAGGCGTACAGTCCAATCGGTTGGCTCTTACAAATTCACGTATTTCGCATGAAATAATGGCCATAAAGGTTATCGTCTCCTGTCATGCTGGTCGACATCTTTCGGTCTTAAGCTTATTAAATCAGTTTCCCGGTTTGTTTTATTGTTACACCTATCTACCGTCCATGGAAGGGAAATCCAGTGTAATAAAAGAAGCAAACTGTGAAATTAAACGACCAAATGGGTTTGTTTCGTTTGTCAATTTGTAGTCGACCAACACCTGGTGGAGTGAGAGTATATAAGACGCGCAGACACAAGATGTAATGATTTTCACTGGAATCCATTTCAAACTGCGCAGTTTAACAATTGAAAAGAGAAACCTCGAACCATGACGCAATGATTGGCACATTTTCGTCACTATTCATGCGAGCATAGTCTTCCGGCTTTGTGGGTCGTTTTGTGAATGAATCAGTTGAATGGAAGGTACATGTGCTACCTAAGCTCGGCTGCAACTGAAGGAGGCTAACAAAAAGGTGTCAAATGTTTTGTTGATCGTGTTATACAATGATATACCGCATGATATATCCCGACCGGTTGGGCGGGAAGTCTCCCGTTGACTTAAAGAATTTATTGATTTATGGTCAAACTGTTGAGGAATTTATCCAAATTGACACTGTTGCGTGGCGGCTGTTTGGTGGTGCTGATGTTTGGGTAAATTGATCAATTATTTCGACACGTGGAGGCAATGACACTTTGAGGAAGTTAAGAGACTTAATTAACATGTGCATGCTAAGTGGGGACTGTGTCGATTATTTGACACAACTTTGAGGTTGTTGTGTCGAAGACTGACAGAGGTATGTGGGTTGCGTTTACATTGAAATGAGCTGATGTGTAGCATTTCATTCATAGACCCTATTGTTTATCTGTAACAATATTTTAATCCAAAATTTCGTGAATAATGTAAAGATCTCCATCACAGCTTTATATCTGCTACTCCCACTTACACCATAAGTCTAGATCAACTTTTATTTAAAAACCGCATTATCACCATAGATTAATTATTTTCAAAATTATCATTGAAATTGATTTTTAAGGATTTTACCAGCTTTTTGGGGAATAACAAGTGATTGTACCCGATCAACATCGAGTGCAGTGTTAGTTTAAAATACCAAACTTCACAATCGACCATCGACGTTGACTATCGATAAATGTCGATTGTCGATCCCTAATCGACACTCACTATGTAGGTATTACTCGCAAAAATATCCAGATCACCGACTCTTCTCCGTGCCCAATATGGGATCCCCAATTAACACCTATTCAAATTTGAAAACATTTTCCACTTTTCGCAAGAGGTGCGCCAGTAAAGCAACAGGACTCACTAAGTCTGGACATGAGATTATATAGAAAACAAATTTTATTACTCGCAAAAATATCCAGATCACCGACTCTTCTCCGTGCCCAATATGGGATCCCCAATTAACACCTATTCAAATTTGAAAACATTTTCCACTTTTCGCAAGAGGTGCGCCAGTAAAGCAACAGGACTCACTAAGTCTGGACATGAGATTATATAGAAAACAAATTTTATTACTCGCAAAAATATCCAGATCACCGACTCTTCTCCGTGCCCAATATGGGATCCCCAATTAACACCTATTCAAATTTGAAAACATTTTCCACTTTTCGCAAGAGGTGCGCCAGTAAAGCCAAAGGACTCACTAAGTCTGGACATGAGATTATATGTAATTTTACGTTAATTTTTGAAACCGCAGAACCGATTTCGATAATTTTGTAAATGCGCACTGTTTGGTCCAACCCTTAAATTTGTTTTATTGTAAATTTAACAATTTTTTATAAAACTTTTTACGACAAGAAAATTTGAAAATATTAACGGACAAATTATTTTTTTCTATGTATTGCGTATTTGGAATTTTGTATTTCATAGGAGTATATGTACCAGCTGACCCGGCAAACGTAGTTTTGCCATATGTGCGGATCACCCCCATCCCATCCTTTAAATTAATATTCTTAAAATGTTGGATTTATGGCAATAAAATATTAAAATTGACATTGTCACAACAAATCTTTCAACATCTTTTATGGTTCGACAAAAAACAACGTTTTTCTCCTGAATATGGTATGGCGTAGGGTATACAAATGGTTTTTGTATGAAAACGCCTCCAAAAAGTGGGCGTGGCCAAAAACTTTGTATTGACAAAATATAGACATTAAGATTGTCTAGATATCTTGTTCAGACAGTTTTCCAAAATCTCTAGCGGTTTGGTCTAAATCTACGTTTTTCTGAAAAGGGGGCGTGGCAGTGGGCGGATTTCAAAAATGTTTACACTTGTTCTGCTGGGAGCAACAACAAACACTTGTACTAAATTTCATTATTCTAGATTAAAAAGTTAGGCCCAAAAACTGGTTACGTACGGAAGGACTGACAGGCATGGCTAGATCGATTCAGCTATTGATTCTCAGTCGACCCATATACTTTAAGCTATATCTAGCTAAGTTATTTCACTATGCTACACACTATGTATCATAACTAATATACCCCCATGGGATAGGGCATAAAGAACATATGAGAAGGCTGCAATCCGTTTTTCTATTGCATATGCAATGGAGTAGGCTTTACAAAGCGTTTTTATAAGAAAACGCTACAAAAAGTGGGCGTGAGTTAAAACGATCAGTAGATGAAATATTTATATTAACATTACCAATGTTCTTGCGTTGAAAGCTTTTTTTTTATAATTGTTTTTTTAAATTTCACCGAAAAACGTTTTATTTAATAAAAACGTGCCAAAAAGTGGGCGTGGCTTAAACTTTTTCATAATTCCTAACCGTTTGCCAATAATAACGTTTTTGTGAAAATTGGGTGTCAGTGGACGGATTTAAAATAAAATGTGTGCTTGTACAAGGTATGGTGGCATACCTGGCAAATTCAACTCTGTTGGATCATTTACAGCATTATTGGCATCGCAAACTGAATTGAAAGATTTGTATGATACCAATTCGATATATAGATATTCAGAATGTCTAAATATATTGCTCAGACACTTTTTCCAATTTTTTTAAGGTTTGACCAAAAATAACGTTTTCCTGAAAAGTTTTTTTTTTGCAACCGATTTGAACTAAACTTCCCAAAAAACATATACAACCCAATACTAAAGATGTTTAAAAGTTTGGTAAAGCATGAATCGGCGACAAACATTTTAAGGCTAAATTTTTACATATGTTGATGCATTTTTTTTTTTTTTTTTGTAATGAACAATCTAGAATACAAAAGTTCAAAATATCAATGTTAGTCAATTGTGTTTTTTCGATTGTATAATGTTACTATTAATATAAAAAGCATACAAAAAGTTTGGGATTTATTCGTAAAATGAAGTTCCTACCAGGCTAAACATATTTTTCAAGTTATTCGTGTTCGTGAATCCTCGAAGTTACTTCTATCAAAAAATTATTTTGTCCGTGATGAAGTTCGCCAAGTCTGCAAATGACAATATGTATTTCGCTTATTGACCGTACAAAATATAACATAACTTGGCAGAAGTATTTTTAAACCGAGCTTTAACTTGTCTCTCATGCTCTGCCACATGTCGCTCACTGCCTGGCCAAATCCTAAGGGTAAAATGCACTAATTTAATTATTTAACTATCCAGTCATTCCGGGTTTCAGGCAACTAACCACCGACTAGTTGAATAAATGCGCTGTTGAAGTGGCCAGTCTTTTCATTCTTCCATCCAAACTGTGACTTATTTTGATTTCCAAAAAGATATGAAGGGGCTCCTACTCGCACATAGCAAGTGTCATTTCTCATTATATATGTTGTACTCAGTCAAAATATATTTAAAACACAATTACAAACATTATTATCGTCGAGAAACCGTCCCATACGAAGCTAAAAAGCCGCAATTATCTCTCAAAATCGTTGCACATATGTGAATGAACCCATAGGCTTCAACGCCTATGGTTGTTCCAATTAAATTGCTTGGCATGCACGATTATTTTATACAAAACACAAAACTGCCAAATTAGCACCGCTAAAATATATGAATCGAGTTATCACATTTAAATCAAATTTCCTATGCGAATTTGTATTTGACACATAACAGTGGGCTAACTACAACCAAATATTTGTTCGCAATTAAAGTTTAATTAAAAAAAAAACAACGCTTTCTAATTTAACGATCATGAGTTCCGCAGCCACGTATTTCGTAAACTGTGCACGAAGCTGATTCACTTAGCCACTGAGAGAGCTAGAAGACCTAAAACGCACCTCCAGCTTCTGCGACTACCATAATAATATACTATGCACCCGCCAACCATCGACACGAGCTATGTAAAAAACGCCTACTCTTAGTGTTTGAAGCACAGACATGACAGCTTGACTCCTGCTGGTGAAAGATAGATTTAGCTTTACCTTTGTTGGGATGAAATCAATCAAACAACACCTCCAAACTAGCAACAAACTAGGACCGACAACTGGAATCATAGCGCGCTCGAAGGAAGTGCAACATGCAATGGCGCACCCAGAGACAAGAGTATCCATAAATCACGAGGGTGGCTGAGGGTGGTCGGATGTGTTAAATTTGCATCAGGAAGTTGATGGAATTTTTTGCCAGCCCTGGGTTTATTTATTAATGTTGGGGTTTTCAAGCAAAACAAAGAAAGAGAGACATGAAACCACCCATCCAGCAGCTTCGAATTCCCCATGAAATTGAATAAATCGATGGCAAATGGCTGAAAAATTGCTTTAACGCTGAAATCCCGTAATAAATAATAGAGGCCAGCATGGTCACAGATTACCCAACCAAATAACCATAATCTGTCAATTCTTCCTTGGGGTTGGAATGATACAAAATAGAATTCTATATCATAATGTATTTGCTCCCTTGGAAAACCGTCAACGCACAGCGATAATTAACTTTGGGCCATTTCCTTTGGTCTTCTATGTCTAGGACGATAGTTTTGGATTAATATGCCAATTTGCAAATGTCCTCCTGCTAAATTTCATCGCACAGATGGAAAACAAATTGAATCAGCATAACAACTATCCATCTACATACGAGTATCTGTCACAGAATTGACGCTGCTGAGGTTGCTTTTTTATTTCGTTCTCTTACTTCGTCAGCAGTATGGCATAGCTATGGATATGTATGGCTGGGACAAGGTAAAACATATGTAACATTACACAACTCATCAGTTTTTGTGTTTTTTTGTTTGAATATTTTTTTTGGGAGGGCTACTACCATACGAGATGTTTTTTTTTTTCTTAATATAAGCATGTACTACAAAGAAGAACAAGAAGATGGCTTCGGGGCATGCAGTAGGATGACTTGATAATTGGGCGAGCTTAAGAAACTGACACGTGTATAATGTATCTTGATCCGACTGATGAGATGCATTTATGGTCGTTTTAATGATTGAGAATAATCGTGTGGAGAGATTAATGACAGACCGCTTGTTTGTTTTGCTAAGCGGTGCCAATTGAAGTGTTTTAGTCATAGCTTGACGTGGGAAAATTAACGGTTCAACAAAGACTCGGACGAAATTCTCTAGATTTTTACAAGAGTTTTAAATTCGAAGTTATAAAAATGTAATATGTATGCAGAATAGCCTTAAATAGCCTTTTTTGATGACGAACATGCTAAACGAAAAAGGACGACATTCGTCGTTGCCGAACATATAAGGTGCAGCCGAAGAAGTAGTGGAAGACTAAACTCCTACAAAATATGTAGGTAGAGGTGGCGGTTCAGCATGAACCCAAGTAGCACTTATGTGCCTTTTTGTTACCTTTATTATGACGTTTATTTAGGATGTGATACAGGCGGAATCCACCTGTGAGGTTTAGAAAACGGATATGATCTTGTATCCTAGAGATGTCCCTAAGGTTGTTGAAGATTATAAAGCCGCACAGATGACGCATTGAGAACGAAAACAGAAACTTTTGCTCACCAGCTTCATGGTATGGGCGGGCGGTGTGCACGTAAACGAGATCCAATTGTATGGCGGGCTGTGCCAGTACGACCCGCCATAGCACAATTTTTCTTGTATGCAGTGCGTTATCTGTATGGCATTATACCGGGACCGAGAGAAGTGTGACACTGAAGCGTTCGCAGAGGTGGGAAAGTTCGTTCCGACATTCCTGTACCAGCATGGCGGATATGGTTTCCGAGTTGATGGCCTTATTGGCCGCTTGACTATCTGTGAGGATAGCAATATTTTGATTTTTCGGAGTGTTACGCCCCAGTTGCTTGCAAGCCTCCTGCATAACCAGTAGTTCCGCCTGGAATACGCTGGAAAAATCCGGTAGGCGGTATGATAAAAATATTTTCGGCAATTTCGACTTGACTCCAGGCCTTTTACTGAGCTCTAGTAGGATAACCTATGTGGATGCCTTTCTTGAAGCTTAGTGTAATTGTGATGCAGTCAGGTGGAAACGTGACCATGCCGTTTGGTAACGAGTACAGGATATGACTGTGGCCATACGGACTTGCAGTCCAGCATCCTGACTTTTTAAGTCTTACTGTGCTGCATAGTGCGATATCTTTTATATGTAGGTCGAGAGGCGAGATATGCAATAGCACAGCAAGGGCATCCGTTGGGGCCGACCTCAGTGCGCTCTTGGTGCCTATACTGACTGTTCTTTGCAGCCTTTTTAGTTTTGTGAGGTTGTAGCATTTACTCAATGTGGACCACTAGTGAGCGATATGTGAGAATTGTACTGAAGCAGGATCATTAGCCCGAACCACCAAAAAATTAGCCCTCATAAATGCATCAATTAGAGCGGCATAAGTCTAACTAATGTTTGGCAGAAGATCCTGTTTTTTGATATGTGGGTGACTAAAACCATTCGCTTATAAGCTGATTCGCCTGTGTCAGTGTGGTTTTATACTTAGAAAGTCCACAAGTGGTCAAATCTTCACACTTTGGCATGTCTTGAAACCGAAGAAGACTGATACCTACGTCATCATCGTTTATTGGGAAGAACTATAATGAACTCATGATACAATTCTCATGATAAAAATGGCTATGCGCATGTGCCATACACATCGATAATAATGCACAGAACGAGATAAAAATAAAAACGAGAAGACGATATCTCGTGATATCTGCTTAGTTGTTTCATGACCATTACTTGCCAACATTGTTATTGAAAGGATTGTACAAAACTCTCGACATAGCACGAAGGGCACAATCCTTCACTGACACCATTCGTAAGAGAGAGGAAAATTTGTCGAATAGCATTTAGCAGTTTACGAGAAAAGGATGGGATATGTTCCGTATGACATCGTCATCACAATCGACAGCTATAGCTGTCAGGTAGTAATTGACTTTCTCAATATCACTTCGTCAATGATCAAACAAATTATTACTCTTGCTATCCTCTGTTTTTTTCTCAGCTAATAAGGCAATACTAAGAAAATTCCCTACTCTAAGGCCAGCTCTACTTTGAAGTATGGACCGCATCAAAAGCGGATGTAGTAGTCCTTCATCGTTTTGAGCGGAATTTTATGCACATCAACATCGATCTGGTCGAAGAAAAGCTTTGGAAGTCTAAGCTTCGATTCTCAGGAAACTGGTAGACTAATAAGAGAGACTTCCTCGCCATAAGTAGATCATGACCTCAACTCAAGCCGATGCATATTGGTTGAGGTACAGGTTCACCCGGAAATAGCGGCATATTATAAAAAATAGCTATCTTGCTTAAACGGCACATAAGGGGTCTCAAAGCTATAGCTTCTCCCTTTATTTTTATGTGCAAACATATTATATTTACCACAAAGAAGATTGTTCCTGTTTAAGGCCGAATCCAAACGGAGAATTCAAGGAGCTTTTCCTGACAATGATACTCTTGAATGTTTGTGAGGCTTTAGCAAGAGGTGAAGCAGTGTTGTGACTTTCGTGGTTAACCGAATCAAAACATTATTTTGTTATCAAAAATTGTGACAAAAGGTAACGATAGCTTATAGTGTTTTATTTTTTTGAAATCGGAGTAATCGTTTGGTGTGAACAAGCATTTCAAGACAACCATGCAAATGTATACGAGTCCCTTCAATTCGCTAAATTTTGTATACACAGATTTAACCTAAGACTACCTATTTTGCTAAGGTTAAGATGAAATTGACTCCAAAACATCTTCCAAACAAATGGAAATATATACACGTCCCTTACATGCCAATTTACATAATTCCAATCCTATTGTCGAACGTTCAGTCAGAGAGAAACATTCCGTGGATATGAAAAAAAATGAATCTCTGCCTTTTTATTCGTAACCCCTTTACACATGCAAGTGGTACCTATTCTGAAAATTGCGACACACAGCAATTCGCATTATTTTCAGTTAAAACCTTTCAATATAACCTGTGCAAACCCCTCTATTCAAAGATAAAAACTCCTACATAAATACCAATTGATTATAGTCAATGGTCATCGAGAAGATACCAATGCGAATGTTTCACATCAACAAATCCACTCGACCTCATGCCGCCCTATTTCTATCGAAATCAAATATGTAGGTCTCAGGTCACTTAAATTGCGTAATAAAGAGATCAACAGCAGATAATTTAATGTTCGCATCCTGCCAACACGTCCTCGTTCTTGATAATGGAACTTGTCAAAACTCCAGTACCATTTCCTATTAGGAAGGGCGCACACGAGTTTGTGAAAAGTAAGCTCAGCATCTCTCATGTACACACTGATGTGGATTAATGGGGTGCCGACCGTCATCGTTGTGTACTAATGGGAAAATAAATTTCCAAAATTCAGGAGTCGTTCTAAATGAAGAAAGTCGGTGGAGCAGCCCGGACACCCTCTCCAACACTAGAGCCGTTTCAGGGACGTATTTGTATACTTGCTGCTTCGCATAGGTACTCGTAAAGTCATACACCAATCAACTGCTGATGATAATGGTAAGCGAATAGGTACGTAGATTTACATAATGCGCGCCATTCTTTCTCTTTCACTCGAAGTTCCTTTCCTTATCTTTCTGAATTAAAACCGCTTAAAGAAATTACAGCATTTTTTTTCTTGTTCAAAGTAAAATGGAAGAGGTTTAACAGTTACCTGAACAGAAGCTGAACACTGCCATCAGTCACCGTTTCTGTGAACGGTAATCGAGTGAATTATGATCTCGTTTTAACCGTTTTCAATCAAGTCAATCGTCATCCGTCGTCGACATCATCGCATCGCATCGTCGTTGGCGTTGTCGTCATCGTCAAAAGCGGAAATCTTGTTTTTTTTTTCTTTAGATACTTTATCCATTCAATGTTTTTTTTTTTTTTATTCTACCTCTTGAAGGTGGAAGACTGTGTGTAACCAAAGAGACGGAGCAGTGACAGTAACGACAACGATAACAACTGCAACAGATGCGGCGGGAATTATATATAAATTTAATGAGAAAATTCCAAGTTGAATTTTCCGAATAAAATCCAACGTCAGGCTTGTCCCGTTGTCATCGTCGACGTATCCTTAAATCTACTGTACACATTTCAATCTCAAGTTTATTATTGCTTCGTTCGGCTGTATTGCAGAAGGGGAGACCAAGCAGCGCAAGAGACCAACTGATACCATAAATTACCCGCGATACGTCAACTAGGAGGATGGTTTTTGTCTCCTCTATTCCGCCATGTTTGGCTTGGGGCATAATAAAATAGTTGGTATGGCAACATTGTTGCGATAAGTTATTTATAGTAGTTGGGCGGCCCATACCGATAGTACCATAGTGTCCCAATGTCTGATGGAGGTTTTATGACATTTTATGGCCGTGTGTGTAGGGTAGGTTTCTTCAAGCCTTTTTGGAAGTGAGGTGAATGTTGGAGAGAGTTTTTTTTTCGATGAAATTTTGGTTTTTCTGCGTGTAGAAGAATTTTATCAATAATTAGTTTTAAGATAGTTCACTTGATAGTTCACTGATAACAGTGTTTTTGCAAGGAATAGCGAAGTTACAATAACGCTTTTGTTTAGAGATGTTTTGGAAGAGCAGGCATATCACAATAAATCGTAACATACTCACTAATTTTTTTACCTATTTAGGCATTTGTTTTAGTTTGTTGCAAGAGCAGGGTGACCTGGTTTTAAAACTAATGGACACCATTACTCCGACTCGCAAAATTTGGAATTCCAAGACAAAAATCTATTAGAGACAGAATTATAAACGAGTCCTGTAAACCTCGTTATACGGCGAATCGAATGTTGCCAAATTGTGCTCAGTCTGTTACCGTACTTGAGAATGTAGAACATTTTATGGGACCACTACAGTTCGATCTTGACATACCCAAATCGGTTGGTCCAGATGGCATCGCGGCATTTATTCTAAAGAGTTTGTTTCCACTGGTCGGCAAAACCACTGCGTAAGTTTTCATCTGTATTATTCATCTGAACTCTTTCCAACAATTAGGGTTATCGGGAATTGTTTTTCCTGAAGTAATTTTTTTCCGATTCAATTTACATTTGAAACATTTGTCGCCATATGTCGGCAAACGCGGCGAATGTTGTCCTCCCAATGGTCAACCGTTTCTGGCTTATCGGCGTAGACTACCGACTTCACATACCCTCACAGAAAATAGTCAAGAGGCGTGAAATCGCACGATCTTGGAGACCAATTAACAGGGCCAACATGAGAAATCAACAAATCACTTGTGGCACTAGCTGTGTGGCATGTTGCACAGTATTGTTGAAACCGCAGCTCCTGCACATCATGGTTGTTCAATTGATAAACGAAAAAGTCAGTAATCATGTCACCATATAAAGCCCTTTTGATGAATATGCGTCTTTTTAGAATAGATGAAACCCTTCTTTTAATGATTAGAACCTTCCTCTTGAAACTTTCAAATCAAGATGTCTTGGACAGTTTCAAGCTTGGGTACACCAAATAACTGGTGGTGTCAACCAAGGACAGAAATAAGTTAGGTCACCAAAGCGAAACCAAATCGTATGGCGATTATATATGAATGGCGCTTGCATCATCGAAACCGAAAAACTTACCACGATCGGTATCAGGCCTATCGCGAATAAATTTTCGCGCAAAACTTTTCTTATTCAGCAATTTGATTTATATTGCTAACAAGGAAAAAGTTCCCGGGAAAATTTATTCGCGATAGGCCTATATGTTTATTGGTGACGACTTTCGTTGGCACGAGGACATTTTCGAATTCGCCAAAAACGCAGCAAAATGTTTAGGTTTCCTTAAACGTTGCAAGCAAATATTTCAACCCCTCTGATCTGTTCTCAAATCCTATGGTATATACGCCCTTAAATTGAGTTCAACTCCAAAATCTGGTCAGGTTCTACAAAACCATAATTGCATAGATAGGATACAAAAGCTGGCGATAAAACTAATAGGAGACTCAACCACTACGAACTATATACATAGTCGCCTTTGAACATCGTAGGAATGTCACCTGCCTTGTACTCTATTATTACAAAAAAAAAAGTTCGAACGAAATAGCCAAAAGTATTCCAATCCCTTAAAAAATTCAACTGTTACCTTGGCGTACCATGAAAGCTAATCAATTCAACCTCAACACATCATTCTTCTTGATGTGATCTGCTACTCCCCTCCAGCGGAACCCTATCATTTTTCAGATGGTTGACCACGAAGCAAATGCACCCTGTGCTTATAGGTGTGAGGTAAAAGTCGACTCCTACTATTTTCTCGAATCAGCCAAATTAAGAGCTAACGAGAAGAAAAAAGAGATACCAAAAGTATACAAAAAACAACTGCGAGTGAAAGACTCTCCTCCAATGTACCTCCGATAAAGTCAAACACCTTCGAATTCTTCTTTCTTGGAATAATAATAACTTCGCACAGACAGATGAAGGGGGAAGCTACATTAGGAACCTTGTATGGGCCGAAAATGCCAGACATTTCTTTCATAAGCTTTTGGGGTCTTGTCTTTTAAAAAAGTGACATGAAAATCTATTAATTGAACTTGTATTTTCATTTATATTTGTTTTCTTCCATTTTTACTCAAAGAATGATTTAAATTCTTTTAGGAGCAGTCCACATCGACATCAACAGCAACGACATCAACAGCATCGACATCAAGCACAATTATTTGTCTTTTTTGTGACCACAGCCAAAAAAGATGTGGAAAGAAGCTGGTTAATCTTACTTTCCCTAAAGGTGACAAAGTACCACTACAGATCAAAAATATCGCCGAAAATTTAAGCGATTCGGAGATTCTCTCCAAACTTCAACATCAAACTATCGCGTACCATCTGCCTTGTTACGCACTGTATCAATCGAAAAATAAGCGGTCCACGGAAGAATCTACCGATTCCACGTATAGTAAATATCGACAGTTACATCAGTTGGCTTTTCAATCCATATCAAATTTTATTGAGACAGAAATAATTGAAAACAACCAAGTTATGTACTTGGCTCAATTATTTTTAAGATACCAAGCTTTATTGCTAGAGTTTGGAAATCATGAAATTGATTTCGATGATATTCAAGATTACCGATGTGAAACCTTGCAAAAAAAGTTAATGAAGAAATTTGGTAATCTTATTACGATTGAAGCGTCAATGGGAATACGTATGTATGGTATCAGGAACTGTACCAGTGTGAATGATGCGAGACATCGCATTTTTTTGAAGAATTACTCTGCAAAAGAAGACAGCGAGCACTTTTTAAAAAAAATAAAAGGCTTCGACTCCAACTCCATACCACCATGCTGGATATCATTAACTCAGAAAATTTTACGAACTATTTTCGTAAATTCCATGTGGCTTAATGCAACGGATCCAATATGCGTGAAACTTCAGCCTGAGAACTGCGGTTGGTTCTTAGATGAATATTTAAAACCAGTAGGATTCATTGGGAATCATACACCTTTAAAAATAGAAGACATTGTCGAAAAAACTGAAACGGAGAGTGATGACGAAGAAGATTCAGAAGTTGGAGATCACAGTTATAAGTCCGATGACTCGGAACCTGAATAATTTTAAAAAATTTTGTATTTTAAATTTTTTTCAATAAACAGAAGTATTCTTTTAATTGTTGTTTTTTATTTCGGCTCCCAATAATAAAGATAAAATTTGCCAGATAAGTAATATATATGTTTTACTCTAACTGTCTTTTTTACTAAAGATGTGTATATACTTTAGTGTCACATAAACAATAAACATAGATAAATAATTAATTGATTAAAAAATAAAAAATTAAATAACTATTTCTGTATATTAATAATTAACTACTCCAAAATAATGCACAGCATATACGAGTCTATCGTTATCCTTTTCATTTCCAAGCACAAATAGCATGCGCACTCTCCTTCTTTAAATGGACGGACTTTAAACAGCTGCTACGCTGCGTCCTTTTCTACCGCATGGGATGGTTGGTCTGGGACCTCTCTCTCACACACATTCACTCGCAGCGATATTTTATTATTTAAAATTCGACAACCGTAATTCGGGACTGATTTTTCGCAGGCAACCCTATACCACCGTGTTCCTTATGAAATAATCTTTCATTTTATCTAAGTTTGATTCAATAATCAGACCGTTGCAAAATGCTAGTATAGATTTACCTGTTTACACCTGGCAACCCGTGGTTGTGACCGGAAAAAAATAGGCAACCTAACGTTTGCATATTCTATGGGCTTCAAACTTTCGATTGGTATCAAATTTATTTAATAATCACACCGGTGCAATGTTTAAAAAATTTTTTTTTTTTTAATTATTAATTAAAAATACTCTGGACTGAAATTTGTTAGGCAACCCATATAGGATATATTTATTGGCATATTTAATAACATAAAAAATACGTCTCATTAAATAAGCATCTCGGTGAAGGTCGTTGTATAGCGGGATCTTAGACTAGTAGGCCTCGTTTGTGTTAAAGGGATCTGTAGATGAAGCTTAAACCACTGGGCTTTACAGCGACAAAATGTTAGGACATTTAAGGCGAATGAACGACAATTCTCGGACTTGCAGTCTTGCTCGATTCCAAGCAAGACGTCGACGAAGTAGAGGAACCCTTAGCCTCTACTGTAGCGCACAAGTAAAAACCAACCTGAACTAACTTCAAGTGCGCAACGGGAGGCAGTTAACTAATGACCATGCTATTTAGAGAGGCATGTTGGCTAAGGTTGCAGCGCCACTTTAGTTAATGAGTTGCAATCTAAAAACATTTGATTTTCGTTGTTGAACTTACTAGGGTGTCAGCTGAATCTCATTCTCTAAGTATAAATTTCCCCATGCAACCTGTAAGAACGGACGGTACCACATATAGGTGACTTAAAATGGTAATTTAATTATATAATATGGACCCTGAAAAGTATCGACGTAATATCAATAAAGACTCACTTACATCTCCCCCAAGACATTGTATCTATCTTTCTCAAGGTCAACAGATATTGCTGTGGTGAATGGAAACACATAAAAACCTTTTCTCATGTGTAATAGAGATTAAACCTATTACGTTTTTTTTTCATCCTTTTTGTTTGGGTTGTGAAATGTCCTCGTTCCTTTTAAATGAAAATTGCCGTAGTTATCCAAAGGGCTTTCCTCACAAGATTACTTGGGTATAATGAATATTTTAATGAAAACTTAAACCCATCGGGTAGATCCCACAGCACACTTCATTGAAGCTGTAAAGCCACCACACCATATCAGCATGAATAGCCTTCAACCAAATGGCTAAATGTTGTTCCTTTGGCAACAATCCATAGCGTTTCTCGGGAAACAAAAGAATGCCCATTAAGGCCAATTGTTGCCTACATATTCCCAAGGTAAATGGCTCTCGAATAAAAATCCAAAGTACCCTCATTTTTCTCACTTAAAAGCGACTCCTCAACATTTAAACCGGTAAACGGCACCGAGTACCGCGATGATTCCTCCATTACGACAGTTGCAAGATTCACCGCGCTTATGCCGCGATCAGCATAAGTACATAATTTCACTCGCAAAGTACGGTAAATTATTTCCTAACGTCATTATCTCTGGCGCATCTGGGAATGAATGGAATATAATATTGGATCCAAACACAGTCACATTCTATACCACATTCTCCAGTCGGCTAATTCCCCGGCATTACACTCGTACGGCACTTCCTCATTGGCAGAGAGAAGTTAGCGCTTAAACCAAGGTCTCCATAACGTCGGTCGGCTCGCACTTCCTCCATGGGAAACTCAACTCTTCGCTAATCAATATTAGTTAGGGCATAGTTAGTGTGTATGGATGGTGTGCCTGGTTAATATTTGGTAATTGTTTGTTAATTACATTAAAATACTGTAACACGCTCCCTGCTTGGTATAATTAGACCGAAAAGTATCACTTACAACGCACACTCACAAACAAGTAGAGGTACATGTTTAGTAATCTAATGTTATATGCGCGCAAATGAGGACATGCTCTAGCTTATCCTGTCGACTTTCCGAATCCTTTTGTACAGGAAATTAATTTCAACTTAATGCCACCTACACCGGCAACGATGACGTCGACGACGACAGTCTACACCAAATGAGATGATATGATTTTTCATGAGGAACCATAAAGCATCGCTTACATACAAGGGGAGCTTTTGAAAATAATGGATGTGCTTGACAGGGAAGTGGGGTGCTTGAGAGATAAATGAACGAATTTTGTCATGGACTACGTGTTTCAAAATTGATACTCCATGCTTGTTTGGTAACAAATAGCTTGGATGGGTTTTGGGGCAAAGTGAAAATTGATTTTGAAAGGTTGCGGGAAGATTTTGAGTTATTTTAAACCGAAAAGCCTTTATTTGAGTTTTGTGTTTAGGATTTGTTAGTCGACGGAGGCAATCTTGAAATATCATTAAAGGATGACATTTGCTCGAGATCGATGATGGGTATGGTTCATGATTTAATAGATCAGTTTCACATCATTTCAAAATGTTATCCAATAATGATCATTAAGGACTGCTTGAAAGTAGAAAATGAAAGAGACATTTAAATCCGATTTGAATGTTACCAGGTTCAGTGTATATTATTCATAATTTGCCTACACAACGTATAGGCAAATTGGCGTTTGTTTAAAGTATGCTAGATGATACGATCAACCTCTCACATCTTTTATTCTAAGTATATTACCAAATAAAGTAAAAATATTTCAACGTATTAATGGCAATTCAAGTGTCAATTATCACTTCAAGTGTTATCTCCAAAGAAACATTGGGTCAATGGTTCAATGATGATGGTTCGGACTCCAACTAGACATTAGAAAATTTGTCAGAATATACAGAATTTGTCTGCCAAAAACGTAAAAACTCGCATAACTGGATCAGTGGATTTTTTCGAAACTGTGTATTCCTAAGGCAGCAGTTTTACATTGGTTTATATTGCTTACATGGTGCATTGAACCATCAACTTGATTTCAACTGTAGAGAAAACTTAGCTAATCCATTTTATTGTTTTTCTTGATTTTTGCTTCTAGACATCTTCCAAAGCCCTTTTTCCACTACATATTCTACTTGGCAGTTCAAGGTAAGTTCGTCCGCTTTGCCTCAAGAGGAGTCCTTTGGGATGCTCTTTATAATCTCCCCTATCGAGTTCTTCGTTCGAAACAAACTTTTCTCCCATTCTTTCGTTATCGGAGAATTTTGTACCGAGGTATCCGTTCGGATTTGTATTTTGAGCAGATCTTTCGAAGAAATGAATCGCACATGATCGCACGACGCGACGGCTTAATCGTTAAGACATCAATTTTTGACAGCTACTCTTTGTATTTCTTCGCAAGCTCTCAAAAACTACAAGAGTGCAACAAGAAATATTTGTATATTTTTTTGCACTCACTTTTCACATTTAAAAAATTACACAGCTGAGAGATTGTCAAACGAATGTATGCTTCATTTATTTTGCTCAGCTACGGATACTTCGATGGTAAACTGAGTTCCGATCGGAACTGACTTTTGTTTCATAAATTCTTTCAATGGATACCTCGGTAGGGCTGAATATGTCTCCGTACAGGTTTGTTTTTCTACACCAACTTTTAACCCGGACTTATCGATGCTCCTGATCTTTCATCTGCTATTGGATACAATACCTAAGGAGGATCCCATAATCTTTGTAGATCAAATGGTCTTGTAGAACTAAGCATAAAAGTAACTATGGTAGGAATCAGCGCATCAGTCGCAAAAAGTAAAAATGACTTTTCAAACTTGGATATTAGAACTATAGTTTAGCTTGTCTGTACTTATATTATATATCTTCTTTGTAACACCGACTCGGACCACTACCTTGTTGCAGCCAAGGTAAGAATGTGAATATCCACTTCGCCACAACGATCCAGAAATACTGAGAAACAAATTGAATGTCGAAAGACTGCAATCGCAAGAGATGGCCAACGCGTACCCCAAACCTCTCGAAGAACAATGGCAACGATGCCAAGCAGCTATTAGATCAGCCGCAACTGATGTGCTAGGTTTTCACGTCCACCTGCAAGAAACCCCTGGTTTGATGAGGAATGCCGACAGATGCTCGCAGCCAAGAACAAGTCCTACAAGGCTAAGCTGGAGTTGAAGACGAGAGCTGACATTGAGTTCTATAGGCAAAGAAAAAGAAAAGGAAACCGGCTTTTCAGAAAGAAAAAGAAAGAGCATGAAAAGCGCGCAATCGAGGATATAGAGAGGTGAGATTCCAGGAACGATATGAACCAGTTTTACCAAAGTGGAAAACGTCAAAGCCAAAGATACAAGGCTCGAACAAAATCCTGTCGAGATGAAAAAGGAAATATCGTAGTTGAGACACAGTCGATGATGAGGATATTGAAGAACTACTTCTGCAGACTGTTAAACGGTGATGACGAACAACATTCCGCTGTCAGGCAGAACGAACCATTCAATATAAGCAACGACAGTGAAACCTGCCAAACCACCCGACCTGAGTGAAGTGAGGATAGCAATATCTAAACTCAAGCTTAATAAGTCTGCCGGAAATGACGGCCTTCCCGCCAAACTTTATAGAGCCGGTGGAGATGGCTTGGTAAGAAACATCCACCAACTCCTAAGCCAAATCTTGTCAGAAGAAAGTATGCCTGAAGAATGAAACCTCAGCATCGTTTGCCCGATCCATAAAAGAGAAGACCCTCTGAACTGCGCCAACTTCACAGGCATAATTCTCCTCAACATCGTCTACAAAATCCTTTCTGCCGTAATATGTGAACGCCGTACACCGTTTGCCAACAACCTGATCGGCCCTTATCAGTATGGTTTTAGGATAGGAAAGTCCACAACCGATCCAATTTTCGCACTTCGGCAGAAATCGATTTGGACATAAGAAGTCCAAATCGATACACAAAACATATTCATAGATTTCAAAGCCGCATACGACAGCATTTATAGAGACGAACTATACAGAGCATCGTCTAGTTCTGGTATACCGCCCAAATTCGTCCGTTTGTGAAGAATTACGATGGAGAATTCTCACTGCTCCGTCAGGGTCGGAAACGACCCCACCGACTCATTCGATACCAAAAAGGATGTCATGTAAATTCTTCAATTTGATTCTTGATAGGATTGTGTTCTTCCCGAGCCAACACCAGATATGCAAAAATCGGTGCAACTAACGATATTGACATCATTGGTAGGACTCAACGTGATCTCATAGCCACGTTTGCTAGTATAGAGAAGGAAACAGCAAAAATGAAAGGACAGACAAAATCTATGAATTGGACAGAACGTCACCATTGGCAGATATAACATTGAGGTAGTACGGGACTTTTTCTACATCGGCTCCGCTATTACTTCTTTCAACAACATCTCGTCTGAAATCAAAAGAAGAATTAATCTTTCCAACCGCTGTTTCTTTAAGGCCTCAGTGGCGCGATGGTTGGTGCGATGAACTGCCGCGCAGAAGGTCGGGGTTCGATTCCCAGCCGTTGCAACAGAGAAATGATTTTTCACTAGCCCTCCTCTCGTGATGGTCTGACAAATCATCTGAGTAGTATCAATTGTCATGAAAGGCTTATCCCAACATAGCCGTTCGGTTTCGGAAAATTGCACACGCATACATGAATCGTTGTGAGAAAAAAGCTAGGCCCTGGGTACTAACGAGCCTGTTGCGCCATTTGTTTTTAACCGCTGTTTCTTTGGGTAAAGAAGTCAATTTAGTAGTAAAGCCCTCACTCGAACTACTAAGGAGATCCTATAGAAGTACTGATCCTCCCAGTCCTGCTCTACGGCGCTGAAGCTAGGACCGTTTCAAAAGCGGATGAAGAAATCCTTGGTCAGTTCGAGAGGAAAATTCTTCGAAAAAGCTTCGGACCCATTTGCGTTAACGAGCTATGGAGACAAAAATTCAACCAAGAACTATACGAGCTATACCTACAGCTACAAGAACCTTTTCAAACAAAAAAAAAATCACCGCATTGAACGTTTAACTTGGCTAGGACATGTAGAACAATACTTCGGCTCGCAGAGTCTTCGATTCCCAACCAGCCGTCCGACGCAGTAGAGGAAGACCTCGCCTTAAGTGGCGCGCATAAGTAGAAACCGACCTAAACCAACTTGGAGTGCGCAACTTGAGGCAGTTAGCTAAGGATCAGGCTATTTTGAGAGGCATATTGGTTGAGGCCAAGGTTTATTTCGGACTATAGTGCCATTTAAATCTTCATTGTAAATGCTTTAGTTAGTGATGTTACCCAATTATATGTCTAGTTTTTCCCCAACTAACACTTGCACTAATTGATGAGCCTGTGGATGCAGCATAAGCTAATTAAAATCGCAGCACGTGGAAGCTGCTTGTATTAAGCCCGCTGTGACAAAGATCTGATAGTGATAGTAAATAAAGAGCAAAACAATCAAATCGAACGGGATATCGTTCGATTTGGCTGTTTTTCTGGTAGCTTTTCAAATATTAATTTTATAGGACTGGTGACAATACCTGAATTTTCAATTTCATAGAAAATATTTAAAAAAAAATCTCTTGATCAGATGTAACACATAAGTAAATACAAAAATAGAATCTGTTAAGGAAGCGAATTTCAAACGTCAAAACATTCTCACATTCATTCAATACGCTTGCCTATCTTTCTCACAAACAAAACTAAAGGTGACGGTGTGCTAATAGCATTGCTGAGGTTAAACAACCACTTAACTACTGACCGCTCAAATTCTTTGAAAAAAAAAACCAAGCAAATGTCACCGTCTCATGATTTCAAAAATGAGATATCCCTAACCGACTACCAGTTTCCAAGAGTCTCCTAGACCATCAGTATCCTGTGCCGCCGTACTACTATTAAGGAGACAATAACTAAACTCGTCAAGTTACCTTTAAGGCATCGACGACGACGACGAAATAATAAAACAGAAATCAACTGCCACTATACGAGTGTAAGCAGAGACTCTACCTTACCGCCCCGGTGGAATGCTTTTAATAAGAAGTCCAAGACGACGATGATGCTTTAACATGTTGTTCCAACGTCTTTGTCATCGTCATCGTCATCATCATAGTCGTGGTCGTCGACGTTGTTGTTTCCTTTATGCCCCGGATTGCCTGAAGGCCAGACCTACACCAAAGTGATGCTACATACACCACACGTCTTGCTGTTGTGCATACTTCTGCATATATTGACAATAATTCTGCTGCTCTCCTAGCTCTTATTATTATTATTTTTTTTTTTGTTGTCTTCGTTTAGATTTGCTCTGCTATTCCAATGTCTCTTTCGTGTGATTTTTTTGTTCGTTCAACCTCTTTCTTTGCTTTTGTATCTACAAGCATTCTCAATGTAGATATGTGAATGTTTTATACTTAAATGCATATGTCGTGATTGTTCTGTGGAATAACTCGTCTCTCGTTTGTATAAATCGTAGAGCGAGTAGACAGCCTCAGCTAAGTGCTCTTTGCTAGCTGTGCGGCTATGGTTACACTGTTAAAAATCATGAGGTTTATTATCTTTAGCATGACAGAGAATATTTAACTATGAGTCTCGGGACTCAGCCCTTTGCGTTTTTGTTGACTCCTTAAAAGATACCTTTCAAGTGATGCATCCTTATACAAGTTTTGTATCAAAAGTTTTAATTACCAAAATCAGCATAGTGATAGTCCGAAACATAAAAAAAAAGCTGACCCGATGATGCCGCCAGCCCATATAAAAGCGTCATATATAACTGAGACCTGCTTAGAAGCCTCTGCATCAGTGCTAAAGTATTTAGAAGACAAAATGTTTCAATTGAACATCAAGATCCACACAAAAAGTGACTCATAGTGGGGTGCGTAAAGGCTGCATAGTAGTACCACAGCTATTTGTATAATGTAAGACTTACAAAACTATCGGGAATTTTAGCAGTTCTTCGAGCAAACGATGCAATAGAATCAGCTTATCCTTTTCTAATTAGCATGGACATGGGTGACCAATTGACCATAATCAATTGCGTCGTAGAACACTGAATAGAACTCCAATATGAGTTGAAGGGAGTCGAAAATAAAGGGTTTTTCAATAAGAGTGCTACAAAAGTTTTTTTTAAATAAAACAAAAACGGTTTTGGATATCAATGAAATCTTTTATGTCTGTGAAAGTATGTTCGATGCCATTATGTATGGAACTCGATTTTGCATGGCCACCACGGTCACGCTTGCAGAAGTCCAGACGCTGAACCCAATTTTCGACGGTTTTCAAGCATAAATCGGCCGATACTGCTACAATTTCACGTTCGATGTTCGTTCGAAGTTCATCAATCGTCGCTGGCTTAGTATTGCCATTCAGCCAGAAATGGGCCTCATCGCTGAAGATGATTTTCGATGAAAATCCGAATCATTTTCAAGTTGTTGCTCAGCCAAATTCACGAACATACGACGCTTCTGGTCGTCAAGCGGCTTCAGTCTTGCGTCAATTTAATCTTGTAAGGATGTGGGCCAAGATCTATTCGCAAAATTCGCCACAACGACGTCACAGAGATGCCCAACCCTTGAGAACGACGTGTGGAAACTCATTTGAGCTTTCTTCAACTGAAGCCTCAGCGGCAGCAATATTCTCGACACTACGGGCACCTCTTTCTCTCACTGGCACGGGAACATTTTGTACTGTGCCTGTGGATTCAAATTTGTCCACTAGACGCTCAATGGTTGATCTGCTAGGACGATTATGATGATCATAAATTGGACGCAGCGCTCTTAACGTTGAGACCACTGACTCCGAATTTCGGTTGTTAATTTTAATAATTTCGACTCGTTGTTGGATCGTTTATTTCCATCCTGAAATGGCAAACCTTACTGAAGAGAAATGTCAAAAGAGCGGCAAGAAATATGGCGTCGTTTGCTGTCCCTGTCGCTCAACTTTTGTAGCGTCCCTGTTGAAAAACCCGATATTATCACACGAAGGGATATCACATTTATAAAGTTAAAAGCAACATTTGGTCCGATTAAAGTATGTCTGAAGAATGGAACCTCAGAATGGTTTGCTCGATCCACAAAAAGAGAAACAATCTGAACTGCAGCGAAATAAGTTTTCTCAACATCGGCTAGATAATTCTTTCTGCCATAATATGTGAACGCTTGAAAACATTCATGAACAACTTGATTGGCCTTATCAGTGCGGTTTCAGATCAGGAAAGTCCACAACTGATCAAATCATCACACTTCGGCAGACCCTGGAAAAAAACCTAAGAAGTCTGAATCGGTAATCACCACCTACCACCTATTCACCGATTTCAAAGACGCATACGTCTGCATTTATAGAGACAAACTGTGCGGAACCATGTCTAGTTTTGGTATACGGCCCAAACTCGTCTGTCTTAGCAGGATAACTATGGAGAATCAGCTTCATCAGGTGACTTACTTACTTACTCCAGACCCGTGAAGCATCTCTGACAGAGACACTGCAGCCTTCTACCCTCTAGGATCCCGGGATCGCTGCTTCCAGTTGTCTAGACCAATCGCTCTGGCATCCGCGATGGCTTCGTCTTTGAAACGGATGTTCGGTTTTCTTTGCCTTCTCGAACCTGGGGGCTGGGATTCCAAGATCCTCTTAGCTGGTGCATTATTGTCCATTCGCTCGATGTGGCCGAACCAATGTAGTCGATGTATTTTGCCTTTTTTGACTACATCCACATCTTTCTACAGCTCATAGAGTTAGCGGTTGTATCTTCTCCTCCAAAACCAATAATAAGTATTTTTCTCTCGAAGGTGCCCAGTATCAGCTCCTGGCAGGATAAGGGAGTTTTGAACCCAGTTGTTTCGCCAAACCTACGTAGCAACGGTTACCTAGGGTAATTTTCGCCGGGTCTCCACAAGGGTGTCATGCGTGGAGTCTATGTTTAATTCAAGGTGGGTGATCTCCTTAACTACCTCGAAATTTCTGCTATCAATAGTGACGTTTTGTCTTAGGCGGTGGATAGATGCTTGTACACAAAGAGTATAGAACTACATAGTGCGCATCTCATACAACGAATATTTTCTATGTGGGTTACTGATGTTGATACCCCAGTGTTCAAATTGCTACCCCAGCATCAAACAACAGCCTTGCCGACGCGTACGACCTACGAAATTTCCACTTCGCACTTACCGCCCGCATCTGAAACAGCTACAAAATTTTTAGCTGTGATGCGTACCCTATGTAGTTATATATTATTTGCTTGTACTTAGTCATGTCCTCATTTACTTCAAAGGCCAACGGATTTCGCCTGTTCTTCAATAGCCGTGAACGCTTCTATTACCTATGGTGTCAATATCGTCCCCAAATCCCAGCAGCTAGACGGACCTGTTGAAAAAAGTACTTCGACAGGTGAATGTGGTATATTCAACGTCATTCTTGGGAGGAATGTGCAAAACTCTGCAAAAACTAACCCCTAGCCGATATTGACATCATTTGTAGGACAAAATGTGATGGGGACATTCAAGTGTGCTAGTTATAGAAGGAACGAGGAAAAATGGGTTTAGCAACGAATGTGTGTCAGTCATAGTTATGCTGTCAACACGTGAGGACACACAACATCGATGAATGGGACTTCGTCTACATCGGTTCCGCCATTAACTCTGACAACAACCTTTCTTGAAAAATATAACGAAGAATTGCTCCTGCCAACTCCTTAATAGTTCGAGTGAGGGAACTATTAAGGAGGCCAAAGACTATGCCGTGCGATAAATCAACACTTGAAAGTTATGCAAGTGTGAGTGTGCAAGTGAAATGCAAGTACCATCCTAGCGGCCAGCACCTATCGGAAATGAACTAACAATTTCGGATGAGAAAGTTCAACGGTGAAACTGTGAACTAAAAGCTTCACTTAGAATTTAAAAACTGATATTTGAAATTTGATTGTCAACTCTAGATACAGAGGAAATTCCCATACAACTTTTCTCTGAGTGTACAAGCATTCATGGGCATAATTGATGTAGATATATCGCTCTCCATCTTCTCCGCCAACGAATAACTCTGGCATCCTCTTTCGCCCCCACTTTGTTCTCGTTTTTTTTTTTTTTTTTTTGGTTACCACACAGACAATTTGTAGAACCCACTGGTAGAACATACAAGCTGCGGCATTTACCAGGCTTTTACACTCATTCCGATCGGCATCACCGTCATATCGCATCGACATGGACCTGATGCAACCAGAAGTAGGAGTAGAACCCAGGAGGTTTCTGTTTTCGTTTCTCCTTTCTCTCTAAACGGGCTGAGAGTCGTCACAGCACACTATCCAATGGGGCAGAAGGTGAATTCCCTTTTTGTTTCTATGAAATAGCCGGAGCCATCAAACATCAACACCAATAAATGACCAGCCAACCGACCGACCCACTAGTTGCTCCACGCGATTGATGTGTGGGATTTTTTCATCTTCCAAAGAACTGAGTGAGAGAGTCCCTGATTTTTTTGATCCCGATTTCAGGCCCGCTAAGTAGATTCCCGATGATATTTGTTGATTGGGTGGCATTCTTCGAGCATAGTAAATGTATGACGCGACACCGCTGCGGGTGTATAAGGATGGATTTAACGTGTGTGTGAGCTGTGTGTATAGGGGTATTGTGTATCTTTGATCGAATGGCACGCACTCTTTGAAGTGTAAACCTTATTTTCCGCTTCAATGGGCCAAAGGACCGTGATGTCATAAATCAAGACAACCACTCACCATCTGGAGAATTGGCAAACGAATAGGAGTGCTGTCATTTCGGCAGGACTCACCACGGCACAGCAGAAGTGAGAGCTTTTCATATGTCTCCATGTGAGTCTTGATTTATACTTCAGGTGGGTGGATAAGGAACTAACAGAATGAGTTGACATTGTTTTGTTTTGGAATTTTATGGATTTGTGTGGAATTTCCAGCTCAATGCACCTATGGGACGCAATCAGTAATCATGCGATCATCGGAATGATTGTCAAATTCCTCCTTATTTGTTGTTGCGGCTGTGTGGTAGGCATTCTGTTGTCCGGAAACAGAAAGTGCTTGTAATCATCGGCTGAAACGTCTCTTGAGATGTGGGTGAATATATAAGGATTATCCCATTTGGTTAAGGTGGAGGCGGTGGAAGGCACTCCCCACGGTTGTTCCATGCATAATTAATCATTTCGAAGGTGAAATGGTGCCGTTGATTTTAGTGATTTACCTACGGGACATTTGGGAGAAGGAGATTGGAATATTTTCGGTGCGGCTCATTCGACTGCGGTTTGAAATTATGCTATTATTGGAATAGGTTTTGCTGAGAATTTGACCTCTACCAGTGGCAATGAAGTTAATGACTATCATAATGAGTTGGTTGATTAGGCAGATTTTCGAAATTACCGAGGGGCGAATCGGTGTTGTGATATCAGTTAGCTTTGGGAATGTAAGTATTTGCTGTCAGGAGCTGACACCGGTCCAATTTGATGGTTCATTTACATTTTTGAACATGATAGCACTTGGAAGTGAGAGTGTGGAGATTGTTTTTTTTTAAGTTAGCGGAAGTTCGCTGATACACATAAACAAGAAGTAAGTCTGTTTTTGAATGTATGACATTTTAGCTAAACTTTATATTTAGTATTCATATCTTGAGGTATATTTGCAAAAATAGGAAGCATACAATATTCACGAATTAGACAGAAAGGACTTTGCTTATCTCGGCTACGCTATATTTTCTGTAAACCACGTTAAATTAAAAATTAAACAAAGGGTTGCTTTTGGGAAAGAAATTGAGTGTTGAGAAAGAATTGAGTTACATATAGAACCCTCAAACCCACGCCACAACGCAAACACTTACACCAACCGTAAGGCACTTCACCTTTTTAACAAACCTCACTGCTTCCTACAATGATCCACAGCATGCGCTCTTACAGATGTGGAGGATCTTCTATAGGTCATTCTTGTTAACTTTTTTTTATCATCGAAATTTTTTGAGTGAATGTTAGTTACGGTGCAGTGAAATAACCCCCACGGAAATAAGCCCCGACACAAAAAAGCAAGAACGGGTGTTATTGCCATTTTAAAGTTTGGTAAATGTAGAGTTTGAATGTGAGTGGGGGGCGTGCTGCAACCCCCCTTCTTGGGCGTACTGTTGGATTTGGGATGTGTGCGAATTTGGATGCATGAAGATGAAATAAACCCCACAAGCAATGGGCATTAACAGCCGCAGGACTTATTTCGATTTCAAAAAGAAAAAAGACCTTCGGGAGCTATTTCCTATATATTGTCATTTGAAATTGAAATTCTTTTCATGTTTAATATATGCAAAGTTTGGATGTGAGTGGGGGGCATACTGCCCTATTGGGCTTATTTCCGCAGGGGTTATACCACTGCACGTTAATTTCAGTCGCGAATACTACTTGAATCAATCGCAGAAAAAGGTTTAATTGACAAAAATGAGTTGTCCAGTATTGGCACGGAGTTTTACATGACAATAGGAAGTGGCTGTAGCAAACTGGACGTGATTATTGAAAAGCAATTAATAATCAAATTGGAATTAAAGAAGAGTGACAGGCTGCGAGGTGCAGTAGCATTAAGCCAAGTGTCTTAAGTCTAAATTCATAAAAGTGCCATAAAACCAATTTCTAGCATTTGGCATTATGACACTTCGATAAAGCGACATTAGGCCAAATAAGGAAAGTGTCATAAGGGCAAATGGAGCTTAAATCATGTTTTATATACACATATCAGGGAAGCAATTATATTTATTTATTGAAAGTGTCATAAGGCCTAATTGGCCTTTGGCGCTTCATCAAAGTATTATAACCAAATGCTAGAATTTGGCGTTATGTCACTTTCACAAAGCGTCATAAGACCAAATTTATAGACGCTTATACTATATCATGGCAATGGTTGCGATAGTACAATTCGGAAGAAAGTAATCGACATCTATGGCTGAAACAGTCATGGGTAGACCTTACCACATACGAAGGTTGACAATTTGTGAGTAATGCCTTATGTGAATGCGGGTTGGTCAATATAACAGCGAGCATATTCTCAGTTTAAAGGGCCAAGAGTAGTAAGAATTCGCAATTGACTTACGATTGGGAATACCAAAAGAGAAACCCACTTGTCGATTTTTGGAATGAAAGGTTTTTCTTAGTCATGAGCTTTTTTTCTTTTACTGAGCGTCATTTTTAAAATACGTTCAAAATGTTTTTTTTCATTGAAGATTAATGTAATTGATTGCATTTGTATTCGGAATTGGTTTCCAAAAAATATATGGGACAACAGCTTCATTTAAAAAAAAAAAAAAAGTTGCAAAACGTAGGAACGCTGAGTGAACCCGGCTCTCGGCTTCAAAGTAATTATCAAGAAACTCCCTTCCTACGTGTCATAGATATTTGGTTTTGACATTTCACTTAGCAAAGTTCCGACATTGATAAACGGGATGTATGGTGTATGGGCTCTTTAGATGGCCAAGAAATGTTGGGTAAATGGAAACAAATGCTTCAGATCGCGAGTTTTCGAATACCAGCTGGTTGACGACTTACAGGAATACCAACTTCAACTAACAAAACATATGCAACTGTATGTAGTTGCCTACGGACCCTAAACTAGACCGAAAATAAATATTGGTTTAGGCTCAGGATCAGTCAAACTGTAGTTAATAAGTCTTTGAGGCTCAGCAGGCACATTTCAAAGCACAGGAAATACAGATTTTGCTGAAACTCAAAAGCTTTAGAAATAAATATTTAAAAAAAAAAACCGTTGTCGCTAAAAAAAAATAAATAAAAATACCTTCATTTAGTTCGTAATCATCGTAACCTAACAAACAACCTGCGAATCACTTATCAAGCATGCTTCCAGTCAAATGGTTCCGTTGATAAGACTCTTCCTGGTATGCTAAGAATTCAAGAATGAAAAGGAATCTTTTAGCCAAGGTACTGCTTCCGTTTTGAAAGATTGCACGCCTGTTGATTGTGCTTTGTGGTTAGTTGATAACTATTCACGAAATCATGCCCATGGGAAAGCATTTGCAATTTTTTTCCATATTTTTGACAAAAGCCACAATCGTTCCCAACAAGCTCGAAATTAAAACAAACACAAAAGCACACGTCTGAAGTGGACAAATAATTTAGAAAAAAAAATTACAAAAAATTCCCAAAACCTCGAAACCCAATTAAGAAAAACAGCTGCGGATACAATCGAATTTTGTTGTTGTTACTTATTCCATCACTTCGCACCGGCGATACTTGTATTTGTAGTCAACTTTCTGTTGACTCCTCTAAATTCTGCCTTTAGGCAACATAAAAAAATATTTTTTTTATCAAGCCCACCGTTTGAGGCCGACCCCTTTCGTCTTTGGATTTATATGGTTGATGAGAAGTGCGGGCGCGCGTGTGTATCCGCAGTGATTGGAAGATTTGTTGATTGTTGGTCAAGAGTTTTTGCGCCGCTCTTTGTGTACGATTTTTTTTTTTTCGTTTCATTGCTAATAGCCTTGAAATTCGACGGAATTATTTCCCACATTAGGTGGTACATACGCATAACCATAAACATACCCATACCCAACTACGATTATTTAATTTTTCAGCGACGGGTAATGGCAATTACACAGTATGACTTCGCGTAGTCGGGTTATAAAACCATCGAGATGTAGATTACGTTTTTCATGGCCGCCGCACAATAATGAGTTGACAAACACACACACATACGCCTCTTATAGCATCCCACTCTTCAATGGACGATCTCGCCCCTCGTATGGTACCTGTTAAGAGATGAAAAAGTGATCCCTTTTGTTCTAAACTTCAAATCAATGTGATGAGGATTCCATACGGGGCTGCCTGGAATTGACAACAATTGGGTATTGATTGTCGTGTAGTACCGGATCGGAGCTGCGCACGGTAGCTCCGACAACAATTGGGGAATGCAAATATGAGTGATTTTTATGGATATTCAATAGTCGTTCGAAGTGCCTTTCGGGCTTTTTGTTTTTTTGTCACTTGTTGGGGTTTTGTTCTCTAGGATTATTGTCATCATATTTCCAAAGCAGAGGTTTTTCGTTGAAAACAATGGAATAAATCATGTACGAAAATCAGGGCGACGATGGGGGGGTTTTGAAAAGCTATTGAGATTTCATTCAATAGAAAAATGAAAACGAACATGCGGATTAGCATGGTTTCCTTACGCTTTGTTACCGAGGATTTGGAATTAATTCTAGTGTTGTATTTTGGATATTTACGGGGGTAGGACTGACCAGAGGAATATTTGTTCCGGAATTGTTTTTATTACTAAAAATTAATCCTACCCTTGTTTGACTATTGCCGACTTCGAAAAGAGTAGTATTTTAATCAAAATAAAAGTGGCCATTTTTAATTAAAAAAAAAAAAACAAAATACCATTAACAGATTCGCGTATACATAAGATTTACGTTTTCTTGCGAACACACAGAAAGATTCGTAAGGTCGCAGAAAAACTATTTTCATAAACTATCTTTTATTAATTGGCTAAGACTTGACCAGTGGCACAAAAAATGGAGGGTATCCTCAAGTGCTTTTATGTCACTCCAATAACTTAAGAGTCATTTCCAGCCAGGCTTTACTCAGGTAAGTTGTGGCTAAGAAGTATACCCACCAGCGAGAAAATGGATTTCTTGCTCGTTCGTCCATTTTGAACCAATCGTAAATATTGATAGGGATTCAGACTTTAACTCCTCTTTGGTGAGAAAAATGCAGGAGAATGGCCCTTGAAAGTCAGGCTGAAATAGCATTTAGAGGCGGGATGGATACAGCCCAGAATTAAGCATAAGCAGATTGACCTCTGTATTAATATCTGCCCGATTCCAATTTTGCTCAAAATATCATCCTTAGTATAATTTCATGGCCATGAGAACAGACCTTAATTTTTGATCAAACTAATTCTTTCAGCTTTACATACAAATTGCAATTCATCAGTGTGGATTAAAATCCATCGAGTCGACTAGCGTTGGCTGTCTACTGTCTACGGAAAGTAGTAACAGTCCGTGATAACCTAGTTTCATTGGGCGAAAAGTAATCGCGTGGTTAATAGCGCTGTGTGGTTACAACAGGACAATGCCAAGTGCCACACATCGACGGAAAAACTGGAGACATTGATCGCGAAGTTCTTTATGGTTATTGGGAATTCTTTTTCCTATTCAGCAATCAATTTACATTTATGAATGGGAAAAATTCCGTGTGAGAGAATTAATTCCCGATAACCCAACTACTTGTCATGAAGAGGCAACGAATATTGGCGGCTAAAATCAATCACATAATCTTACTGGACGATTTTTCCCCGCCTTTTTGTGATAGCGCGATGCTGAAACTTTGCGTTAGATTTCTTTGGTATCTGGTGTTTTTTTTAGAGGTTGCTTTTTCAAATAGAGATAAAACTGACATTTTGTGGTCAAATCGAGCAACTCTACTGTCATTTATGTTCAGTTTGGTTTGCCATTTCATCATGAACAGGTTGAAAAATGAACAACGCTTGCAAATCGTGCAAATTTCAAAAACAATGCTTCAGTTCGCGAAATTTACCGCAAGCTTTGTCCATTTTATGGTCGACATAATCGTCCATCAGATCAATTAATTCGGTTAACCATGGATCGTTTTTGTAGTGCGTTTACTCGATGTGATAACAATACGCATCCGCAGAGACGTCGAACGGTGCGCACCGAAGAAACAATTGCCGTTGTAGAGCTAAATGTTGAAGAGGACCCGAATGAATCGATTCGCCACCATGCACAGCAGTTGGAGCTTTGTCCATCAACTTCCAAAATCCAAGCTTATGCAAGAATTAAAGCCGCGAGACCAATGCGTCGTGATTTTGGTGTATGGGCCGAAAATGAGATTGATCTCGATACTGATTTTCATCGCAAAATGTTGTTATGTGATGAGGCTCATTTTTGGTTGAATGGCTACGTCAAAATGCTAAATTGCCATATTTGGAGTGAAGAGAATCCACATGAAACCCTTGAGACGCCATTACATCCACAAAAACTGACTGTTTGGTGTTGTCTATGGGCTGGTGGAGTCATTGGGCCATATTTCTTCCGAAATTATGCTGGCGAGTCAGTTACCGTTAATGGAGACTAGTATACAGCCATGATAACCGACTATTTTGTTCCCGAATTGGATGGCATAAATGTGGATGAGACGTGGTTCCAACAAGACGGCGCTACATGCCACAAAGCGCACGTCACAATCCATTTATTGAAGGAAACATTCGATGAGCGCATAATTTCGCGGAATGGATCAGTCAATTGGCCATCAAGATCGTGCGATTTGACATCAATGGATTATTTTTTTGCGGATATGTGAAGTCGCTCGTCTACGCTTAACAAACCAAAAACGTTAGGGGACTTGGAAGCCAACATTTGTAGCATTATTGCCGACATACGGCCCCTAATGCTCGAAAATGTGGTTGAAAATTGGACCTTTAGACTTGGCTTTATTCGAACCAGCCGCGGCGACCACGTGCCCGAAATCGTATTCAAACATTAATTAATTAAATTATCCTTTCAATAAATCCAAATTGATGGACATTAAAACGATTTTGTTGTGTTCTATTTCAATTCGAAGTTCTATACCTCAAAAAAAAACAGCTTTTAGTATAAGGGAAATTCCTACCCACTATTAGTGATTTGCTTCAAAATGCACTTAAAACTCTTAGCGAGTGGACAAAATAATATGAGCTTGGCATCAAACCCCCAAAAAAATAACTCGTTCTCTTTATTAAAAAGAGAAAAAACCTAACATACATCGATGGGACCTTTTGGGTATTTTTCTTGACAGAAAACTTAACTGGAAGTTAAAAGGTGGCAAATTTATGCGAACGCAAAAAAAAGCCACAATAGCTTACCACACGTGTAACCGTATATTAGGAAAAATCTGAGTCCATACCCCAAGATTATTTTATGAATGTATACGGCTATTGTAAGACGTGTATTAACATATGGAGGCCTTGTCTGATGGGAATCTACAAATAAAGTTACCCATCTGAAAAACATGTGAAAGGTACAAAGGATAGCATGTGTATGCGCTACTAGTGTATTGAGAACAACAACACCAATAGCGGGAAAACCATCCTCAACCTGAACTTTAAAATTGCACTAAACAGGCAGCCCAACTGTCGGAAAAATTAAATAAGAAGGACACGCTCAAGTTCTCTAAATACCTAGACTCAGCTGCATCTTCTGACTACATGCTGCCTCACACTGATTTTCAATCTACACATATACGAACTGAACAGAACACAAACTGTTAACTCTCACTAACACTTATAAGACTCTATATAATACATTCCTGAATGAAAATGCCGTTGAGCCCTACGCACGATTTCAAAAACAGCATTACAAAAGACTGTCTTGGTTAGCAAGCAACTTATTTTACAGCGTCGCGTGGGTTAATCGTGTGTCTTAGCTTTTCTAGACCAACAAATAGAGAATGTATCTAACCGAATCGAGTTGAAGAGCTTAAAAATAAATTAACAATTGAAGATGTGGGTATGCATCTGCGTAGGCGGTCCTCACTTGAGTCGAAACGATTTATTGTGAGATTTTCTGTGGAGGTTGTACATACGCTCACAAGCTGACAACTACCACCTTTCAATTGAAGGAAAAAAAAAATAAAATAAATAAAAATTAAAAAAAAATTACCTCGTTCAATAATGTGTTACGTGAAATTTTCTCAATTAACATAAGGAAAAGGTAAGATTTTCAATTTAATAAAATCTTCACCACACAAACGACTTTTGAACAAAACTTTTAACACAAAAAGTCGGATATTTCACTTAATTTCTTTTTACACAAAACAACTATTCTTCACTTCTTTGGATTCCCTAAATGGAGATAGACAACCTGCAAATGAAAAAACAAACAAAAAAATGTTTAGGTTAATAAATAATTTTCTTTTACTATTACGGAAAAAGTGAATTCCCCATATGTGGAAGGCGCGCTTTGCAATACAGGCCATAGATAGTCCTTGAGAATATCCCACCCACACTCAAACTTTTAACCCCAATATTACAGAACGCAGAAGAAACTTTCTTCTCGAGCGCACTTCGCATAGTTTCTGTCTTCAACTTGTACGTAACCAGGGGTTTTTTTTTGTTGGTTGCCTTCGAAATCTGGCCTGTCCATTCAGCTTGAAATAATGTAAAACTTTTAGGGCACTATAAGATTGAAGAGCAGCAATATGCTAAAGGCAAAGCCCAGTCCAGGACCTTTTGTTGCGAACGCCCTTCACTAAGCCCCCCTTTTAGTTATCTGTTAAGAAAAGAAAAACTTTGGCACTTGTTGGAGAGGACACCCGCAGGGATGCGAACGTATATGTTTTTGCTAGTGTTTTCTTGTGAAAAAAAAGAAACCCGCTTTTTTTTAAGTTTGAAAGTTGATTCTTCTTTTTTTCTGTCCTTATTGTTTTTCTCAAACAATGGGGGTTAGATGGCAAACTTAAGCATAATTTAGTGGGACTGTTGAGAGTAGGAGTAACTACAGTCAATGCGAGAGGAAGTTTGAAAGTGATTTAGGAACACATCAAGCTTTATCACTGTTAATTTAAAGCTGGACATGGGAAACGCTTTGTATATGGTGCGTTTAGGCCTGGAGTAAGGAGAATTGTCTCCATTGTCTCTTCATGACTAATGGCAAATTGTGTGATAATGAGATACAAATTTTGAATTTAGGAAAATTACGTTCATAAAAGGGGGAGCTAATTTGACACATTTCTTCATGGTACAGGTTGATTCATTATGATGAAATGTCTTAAGGTATTCGTTTGGGATTAGATTGATGGCAGCGGAAATGATTCGAAGGCTGCATAGCATTGTCAGTCAGCAAGAAGTCATCAATGTCGCAATATTTATATTATAAACAGTTGTTATATCGGAAATATATTGCAGGCTCCATTTTTCGGCAAAAAAAAAATTGAGTAGAGAAGCTTTAAGCTGGCATATTAAATTTTTCGACTTTAGATCAAATTAAACAGGGTGCACAACAGGTTGAATTAGAGCTAAAGCTATGAAGGAAACCAGTGATGCCCTCCATACATCAGAAAGTTACGATTTTTCCTTATTGGTCAAATCAGAAAATTTTATTAAGAGGCTTCTATGCTTATTACTAACATTCAATGGTAATATTCATTTAAAATTTCAAACTAGACAATAAAGTTCACGATATACGGAGGATTTTTCAAATTTGTCCTCACTATATCGAAATCTATTGATTTTTTTTTTTTTGATAAACTGAGTAAGCAGTTTAAAAACGTTTTAAGTTTGATCACCATCATTATAGCCGTTATGGAGAACTTTTTGTTTTAGTAAAATCGTTACAGGGCTCTCTAAAGCCAATTCTGAACACGCATCTGGGTATTAACCCAAAACCTATTGTACCAAATTTGAAGTTAGTCCGTGCAGGCGCTTAGCCTTTAGATACTCGGTCATCGTAATGTTATGTTAGATTAAAATCTCGAGTTCATTTTTTTTACGAAAACTATGTTTAAGTTAAGAATCTCTTGGCAAAACCGTCAAAAACGCTACCCTACCAGTTTTCAATATGAAATTTGAGTGTACTGGGAGTGTACTGTGTAAATGACAGCTTTGTGTAAATATGTTGTTCGGATTGTTTATCCAACTTCTTCTTTTTTTTTAAATTTTGATGAACTAGGAATAAGTCAACTTGTTGTAACTTGACATCACATATAGGGCGATCCTCTAGACGTCATAATACCCCGTTCGGAAGAAATATTTCCCCGAATTGTTCGAAATCGGAGAATTTTCTAACGAGGTATCCGTTCCGATTAGCATTTCGGACATATCTACCGACGAAATTTAGCCGATAATGCGAACACCATGAGGAAACACACAATTTGAAAACCATTTCACGGAAACAATACAAACACACTGTTAGGCAAGTCATAAGACTAAATAACCTAGGTCCATAAAATCTACTCAAAAAAACACAAAGAGCTCTAGCGAGAACAAAACATAGTCTAGAGAATATTCCGAACATGATAGAAGATAACTTCCACAAAGAAGACTAAAAGCGAAATCGATCGAGGAGTTCTTTCCTCCCCACCTCTGTTGCGAACAGCCTCAATGTGATCGTGCCGATACTGAAGAAGATGTAAAGCTGATCCGATAGAAGAAACCTTTGAAAAAACTGAACTAGTCAAAAAATTTTTTTAAGTTGGAGTCAAAGCCCACAAAAAGTCACAACACGCTTATCGTGACCATTGACGATGTATAAGTCGATCGGAAAAATTCTGAAGGGAACCTGTCTTAAGAACAATAACGACTCCCAAAATAAGCAACCGTGTTGATGTAAATAGAGGTTGTCAAGATAAAGACAATCAGCCCTAACGAGGTATCCGTTCAAAGAATTTTCGAAACGAACGTCAGTTTCGATCGGAACACAGTTCACCATCGGAGTATCCGTTGCGGAACAAAATAAATGAACCATACATTCGCGTACTTTTGACAATCTGTCAGCTGTGTAATTTTATAAATGAGAAAAGTGAGTGAACAAATATTGAAACAAATTGTTCTTGTTGTGTTCTCTTCGTTTTTTTTTTTTTCAAAAGCACGATTTTGTGGTAATATACAAAAAAAAATTATTTCATGATTTAGTTACAATTTTGGGATGGTTTCCATTTTCGTAAGAACTCCGCAACAATTTACCGTCGAAGAACTTCCGAAGAAATTCAACGAGTTGCTGTCAAAAATTGTTAACTTAACGCATTAAGCCGTCGCGCGATTATGTGCGACGTATTTCGTCGGAAGATCTACTGGAAATGCAAATCCTAGCGGATACCTCGGTACAAAATTCTCCGATACTTAACAAATCAGAGAAAATTTTCTTCCGAACGGATACCTCGATACGGGTGAATATATGGGCAAACGCGGACCATTGATTAATCGACAGGAAACTGATCGTCCGTCTGACCCAACCGAAAGATCTAATGTTTGTACTTGGTATATCCTGCCAACAAAATAGGACACCAAACATCTACGATGAATGAAGAATCTCTAGTCGTTTTGTCTACAAAATTCTTCCACAAATCTGCGTTGGCGGTCTTTGTAGAAAAAGATTCAGTGTCCAACTAAGAAATGGAAGAATATAAAGAAACCAAAGCCCTCATTTATTAACGGATTTCATCGCAGATGTAAACCAATGACGACAATATATATATTTGCGGAATAAAAAGCCTCGATTTTAACCATTCAACCAGGTTTTAATATATTATGGTTACATATGAGTTGTCAGTGATAATAAAAAATTCACAGAATGTACTGAACACTGAATATAAATGTACTGAATGTACTGAAAAAGATCAAATAGTAGGTTCTCCTTTTTTTATAAACAAAAGATCGTTGTTTCATAACAAAAATAATTTGTATATATTTATTATATGCTCAAACCATAAGGATATTGAATAAGGTGTCTGAACTGCATTATATGTACAAATGTGGTTGCCATCATTCAATACAGATATTGTTTCGAACCATGTTCTCTTATTGAGTGCGATCCATAAAAACATTTTAATTCGATGAAATGAACAACCAATTTAGTGCATTTCTGCAAATTACGCTTTTAGATGAATTTAAAGCTGGGTTTCCACAGGTCTTTAAATTAAAAATAGGCGCTATCTATTTTACCCAGTTGATCTTTGGAGACCATTGTTTTGTATGAGAAACAACCGCTGTACATGAATATGACCATAATTTTGCGACTAAGTAATATGACTTAAGCCATCAAATGACTAAACATTCAACTTAATTCAGGGTGTCCGCCGGGAAGGTATTCTACTTTGTTTTGCCGCCATTTTGGTAAACATTAGTCTTGGCAGTTCATATTTGGCAGTCGTGAAGCAGACATGTGGCAATTTTTTTATGAAAATATTCGATAAACCAACGTGTTTTAATCGTTAAAATATTTTATCAAAATCAATCATCGATTACTCTGACGATGAGAAAGTTACGTGAAATTTTTAAGAGAAACAACGTGCCAACAAAACGCACTATTTATCGTGTAGTGAATGATTTCGAAGAAGAGGGTCTGTAGGTGATAGGTCCAAGCATGGACCACAACGTTCCGCAAGATCGGCTGAAAACATTACTGCTGCTCAAGGAAGTGTTCAAAACAATCCATCAACCTCAATTCGACGGCGTGCTCAGGAGCTTGGTCTTCAAAATACAACTTTGGACACAATTTTGCACAAGGATTTGGATTTGTTTCCATTTAAGATACAAGGGCTCCGTCCACAATACCATTTACGCCGTCGTACATATGCCAATAGGATGTGACTGCTGGCACATAACAACCCCGATTTTCATGAAAAAATCATAATGAGTGACGGCGCACGTTTTCATTTGAATGGATATGTTAATAAACAGAATAGTCGATTCTGGGCAATTGAAAACCCTCAAATTTTTCATCAGTCAATTTTGCATCCATTAAAAGTAACAGTCTGGAGTGCAATTTGGTCAGCAGCAATCATTGGACCATACTTCTTTGAAAATGAAAACGGCGTAACGGTAACTGCGAATGGGGAGCGATATCGTGATATGATTGAAAAGTTTTTAACGCCACAACTGCATGCTTTGGGCTTTATTAACATGTGCTATAAACAAGACGGTGCCACATCGCATACGGCTAGGATTACAATTGAATTACTGCGAGATCTCTTTCCACAACAAGTTATTTCAAGAAATGGTGATGTTGATTGTGGCGATATCTGAAAAGCAAGGTTTATGCAAACAAACCAGAAACGCTTGAGCAACTCACACAAAATATTCGAGTTGAAATTAATAAAATACCGCGTGCAATGTGTGAGAATGAAATGAAAAATGTACTCAAAAGGGCTCGCATTTGTGAAACTAACAAAGGCGGACATTTACCCGATACTGTATTCCATACATAATTGCCGACATTAAATAAAACATTTATCAATATAAGATCCATTCTCTTTCATTTAATCAAAAATTGAAAAAAAAACAAGCAACGTAGTATACCCTCCCGGTGGACACCCTGTACATACAAATATAGGGAGGAACCTTAATTTGTCAATTGAGCTATTTCTACTTGTCGCGTTTATTCATTGCCCACCATTGAGAAGGACTTTCAGTTCCTTAATAATACATCTTTCGTTTATTGTTAGTTGGCAACTGAAAACTTAGCTGACGTCGAACATTTTTTCCAATACTCTCTATAATGAAAGGGACGATTAATGTATGTTTCTTTTATTGGACTTGTTAGCATTACTTTAGTATATTGTTTAGTAAATAAATATTAAAAATATAAGAAGTGGTACTGACGTACTCGGGCCCCATTGTACTGAATTCATCACAATAGTAAGAATTTTTTTACCACTACCACTACGAACGAATTTATGCGATTTAAGTTAATTATAAACTGGAAAATAATAAAATATACCCTTCAATCACCGATTTGACGTTTCAATTGCACCTACATATGTAATTGAACGATTGACGGGCACCTCCAATTACACGTTGGAAAAAATTTACCGAAGGTCACTTGATCTCTCACTATCTCTTCCTTGTCATTCGATAGCACAGCTTTCCACATCCATTCTCATGTATTCCCGCAGATGTGTAAATCTATACACCCGGTGTGACACTTAATTTCACATCACAACATACAAGTACCCTATAACTAATTAAACAACAACAACAAAAAAAACACACGTCAATCGATAGTGCTAATAATAATTAAAAATCAACACGAATTCTCAACGGTGAATTAGGTTTCACTAAAAAATGCAGTTAAGCTGTGCAAAAGACACCATACCCTCTGAAACCCGACACCGCTCAAAGGGAAATATAATCTCATTAATAAATTCCCGTATTGGTGTGCTAGACATACGAGAGTTAAATCTGAAAACGAACACACAGATACAGGACGATGAAAACCCGGCAAAGTTGTAAGTGCACATAAGTAAAGTAAAGACGCATGTAAAGGTTCTCTCGCTCGTTTTGTCACAATTGACTCTGATGACTCTTAAGTGCGCGGCACACATACACTGATGGGCACACTTCGCGTACCGTACAAATTCAATCAGTGCCTTAGAAAGGTAACACTGCACAGAGCCCCGCTACGTTCGACTTTTATTAAAGTGCAGCATGTCATCCAAGGCGCTGCTAATGATGATGGTGTGATGGATATCTACCATCACCATTGCAGTGGTGAAAGTATTCAAAGTGTATCAAGTGCAAGATTTAGTTCAGGAGACATTGAGAGGATGAATAGAAACCTTACCAAGATCCAGCTATGATGGAACATGCAACGAGTATGTGCGCTTTTAACTTCTTCTTTCTTTTTCTTTAAACAAATACAAATACATTATTTACTAGGAACTATACTGGCGCTCCTAGTCCTTACAACTCACACTCACTCAATCAACATGAAAATTCAAAATAAAAACCAAAAAGACACTCACAAAAATATGGAAGCGAGGACAAAACGATAGTGGAAAATTCTTTTGTTTTCGTCAGCCCGGTTACCAAGGACGACAATGACGACGATGACGATGAAAAATTTGTTTTCATGTGTGCATCTGATGGTGGGTGTGCCGCGGGTTTCCATTTCGTGTGGAAATGACGGGGAAATTGGAAATTTATTTCAGAAAGTAGCAGGACTTGCTTCTTTGGTGTTGCAATTGAAATGAAACACACGCAACTTGAGTGAGACGGGTAAAGGAAAGGAAGAGGAATGTTTTATAATGAATTATGATTGCAGCTACAATAGAAGCTCTCAGAAACTTCATCATGGAGCACTAACTCCAATTTTTGAAAAGAAATGGTCATTTGGACGTTGTTTTCCAAGGCTAGAATTATTGTTGGCTCGTCCGAATAAATTAATGATAAAAATATTAAGACAAAAAAAATATTCATACACGCTATTGAAGGCCAACACCTGCTTGAATAAATCGACGATTTCACAGGTAGTATAACATGTGACATCAAACGGTTGTAACCAAATGTCCTAAAGACATTGTTCGCGTACAAAAAATCGTTGATCATGATACTGACTTTGAACATGTTATATAAACACTTAGGGTGGCAATTCGATTAAGCAGTTTTTCAGTTTTTTTTAAAGGGGTTCCAGCATAAAGGATCGATACAAAGAAGTCCAAATCGATACCCATTCATCGATTTCAAAGCCACATACGGCAGCATTTATAGAGACGAACTATACAGGGCCATGTCTAGTTTTAGTATACCGCCCAAACTCGTCCGTTTGTGCTGAATGACTATGCAGAATTCTTGCTGCTCCATCAGGGTCGGAAATGACCTCACCGACACATTCGATACCAAAAAAAGATTTAGGCAAGGCTATGCGCTGTCATGTGACTTTTTCAATTTGATTCTTGAGATGATTGCGCAAAACTCCCGAGCCAACACCAGAGGCACTATTTTCCAAAAATCGGTACAATTACTAGTATACGCCGAGGATATTGAAATCATATGTTCATTGGTAATGAGGAAGAAGCGACAAAAAATGGGTTTAGCAGTAAAAGAGGGCAAGACTAAGTACAAGAAGTCAACACGAAAGGACACACAACATCGACGAATCGGACTGAACGTCACCATTGATAGATATCACTTTGAGGTCGTACGGGATTTGTGTACCTCGGCTCCGCTATTAACTCTGACACCAACATCTCAGAAATAAAACGAAAAAATACTCTTGCCAACCGCTGTTTCTTCGGGCTATGAAGGCCGATAAGACCCTGATCATCCAAGTCCTGCAGTCTCAAAAGTTGATGAAAAAATCCTTGGTCGATTCGAGAGGAAAATTCTTCGAAAAATCTACAGTCCCGTTTGCGTTGACGGGCTATGTGGATGAAGATTCAACCAAGAACTATACGAGTTGTACAGTGACTTGCGCCTGGCTAAAAAGAACTCCGCATTGGACGTTTAAAATTGTTAGGACATGTAGAACGAATGGACACCAATACGAATGGAAATATACTATGGCTCGCAGAGTCTTCGATTCCCAGCCAAGCAGTAGAAGAAGACCTCGCCTTAAGTATCGCCAGGTCACGATGGCTATTGCAAATACCTTCACCGGTATCAACACGAAATTCACATTTTTGTCCGAACTGCCTAGATCAGGAGAAAGATAATCCTGATTTGGGCTCTATATTCTGAATCTCCAAATAATGGAGAACAAACCTTTGAAACACGAAGTGCCTTAAGTTTTGTCTTGGAGGCAGAATACAAATGCATTTTTTTGGGAGCAACAGACTCGCTTTTAATTAGGCCCTGGTAGTGTAGCAACTTTTCATTTGTAGTGTGTTGCATGATGGCGAAGACCCAGAGGAAAACTGAATGCAGATATTTGTGTTCAAATCGGGCTGCGGAGAATCAACAAAATCAGACATACAGAAACACAGGTCATAGCCTAAAAAAATAATCAGATCCTTGAACCAATACCAAGTTCCGATAGTTACATTTTTGAAAGCGAATATTTCGAAAGCGGACAAAATAACAAGGAAAGTGAACGTTGTTTTGAGGTGCGTCAATGATTTTGTCTGCCTTGATTCCACGAGGATCTTGTGGATTTTCTTCATCTACTCTGAAATAAAACGAAAGAACACTTTCACTTTCACGATGAGAAAATTACGAAGATTTTCGAAACATTCTGATCCAAGGTAAACGACATACCTACTTAAAACAGGGTTAATAGTGCTTACACACCGAATCGAGTTTTCGACAAAAAGTTTGCTTTCAGACCGAACTTTGACCAGGTTTCGTTTGACATTTCAATCAGCTCAGCTGTCATACCAGCTGCAAAATTTGTGTGTGAAATTATTTTAATTGAATAAAGTCCTCGGAGTTCGTCATTTTTGTCTGCCCATAGCTCCTCCAGGTACTCCTCTTCTTCCACACACCAAATCTTCCTCATTTTGTGTTTTTTTTGCAATTTCTATTAAAAATTAAATTGAAATGAAATGAAAAATATACATTTGTTTTGTCAGAGAGTTCATCAGCTGTTTTGTGGGGCATGTGGATGGTAGAACGTATGACAAGGTGTGTTCGTTCCAACAACCTGCAATGAGAGGACGTCTGCGAAGTGTTTGCGAGAAGGTTACGGCGTAACCTACTAGTTTTTTTTTTTAAATTGCAAATGTATGGGTTTCGATGAAGTTTTCAGGTATTTTTGCGAAAACTCAGTTTTCGATTCGGTGTGAAAGCACTATAAAATAGGTTTAAGGTCAATCGTAAATTTACTTCCAATTGGCTTACTTTACTCAAAAGGGGAGAACTTGTGTATTTTATTGTATTATGATACATTTATACATACATATATATTTTTTTAAGAACCTTTCTTGTGTATCGGGAGTGAGTCCGTATAAAGTCACAATTAATAAATAAATGTTTGTTTACATTTCTGGCAAACAAAATGACTTATTTGTTAAATTGATTGTCAATTTCAGTAGGTAAGTCAGAAATTTGCTTAAATGGAGGCCACGCCACTGATGCCATATGAGAACCATTGTATACACGACTTCAATAAAAAATGCTCAATTAAAATACCAAACAAGGACTAATGGTAGTAAAATATGGTATCCAACCCGGTAACAGCAATACCTATGGTGGATCAACTACATAGAGTGCGCCTCTCATTCAATGAACATTTGCTATGTGGGGTACTGATATTGATACCCCAGTGTTCACATTGCTACCATAGCATCAACAACAGCATAGCTTCGCATAAGATAGGCGAACTTTCCCTGTCGCACTTACCGCCCGCGTCAGAAATGGCAACAAAATTTTTAGCTATGATGCGTACTCTATGTAGTTCTATACTCTTTGGTGTTATTTAACTGACTTGTCCATTTCCTTCGAAAGTATGGATAGTAAAGCAGCTGGTCTGTAGTTTTGAGGCAGCAATTTTCTTTCAATTTCATAGCAATTGGGGAAACCTTTTGATCGTGAGGAATACAAAATAACTCGCAATTTCGGGAGTTCATTTTTGGGGAACAAAAGAAGGACCTGTGGTTTTTCATCAGAATGCACCTTATTGGCCGCGGAATACCGCTTGCTCAGAGTTAAATATTGGAATGCGATTAAATGCGTTGACCTGTTCCCTTTGTTAGCGATACATCATCAAATGCATTATTATTGAAGGCGACTATGACGATGAATAAAATTGTAACTACTACTATTGAAATTTAACAATATGTCCCTAAGTCTCTGATATGGTAAGCTGGTCAATTACTCTTTCTTTGTAGTCTTCTATCGTTTGATTGTGGTAATGTTTCGCTGATTTGGAATGTCATTTTAAGCTGGGTTCACTGACCATGCCTGTTTTTGGTGCTACCATTTTTCACATTGCTTATTAAATCGTAGCTTGTTAAAGGCTGTTAGTGTTATTGAAAAAGTGTTGTCAATGAAGTAATGCTGTTTGGATCTGAACTGGGGAAGGGGTTAAATGTATATCCGTATGGAATAATCTGAACCCCACCTTGTATAAACATATTTTTATTTCAATTCAAAGATGTGTCGACCTTACTTAAAGGCTTTTTACATTCCTGTCGCTATGAAAAGAAGTATGTACAGCCATTTACATGCGTCATTGACAGAACACCAATTAAAAAATATTAAGTCCAATCACTTAGATTATGTTACGACTTTTGCTAGGACAATATACATATAAAGATCCGCAGTTTTTTTATTAGAAAAAACAGTATCTACAACTACGTAATTCCATCATGATACCGCTTGCTTGGAAATACATCAGCAAATTAAATAAAAATGAAATGTTCCGTCACTGAAATATATTGCACATAATATAACGTCGTACCCTCTTCATCAAGGAGAATTTTCAAACACAAATTCGTTTGGCAATTATCGTTCGCAGAATATCATCACCCCACGAATAAGCCCCACTGATTGTACAAAAACCATGACAAATTCCTGTTTACGATTCTCGCAGAAATATCGTAAAATCGAAATAAACGAGAGGGACATACGATGTACCTACGGAAGCACCTTTAGGGTAACATTTTTTTAGCACTTTCGTGGAAAAAAAAGTCGTTACGTCAAAGATATAAACTGTGAGGAATTAGTTTAACGTCTAAATATAATATATATGCCAACGTATGCATTAAAAGGGATGAGTCATCATGTCCCTAAAATGACACAGAAAAAAAAAAGAGGATTGCCATAAAAAAATGTATTATCCTAACATATGTACCTACTGCTTCTCCATGCGAATACAATGGCCCAATCTAGGGCATACTCATCTCATTTCCAAACAATATACCTACCCCTAGTACTTCATTCAAAATCTAGAACAGTTCTCGTCTTTGTTTGTTTGCAGATATTTTTAACGAATTTTCCTTTTTTGTTATGAATTTTGAGTTTAGTGGAAAATATTTACTCGCATACATCACCACCATTATCCACCTCCATTATAATTGCCTCTCAGAATTTACTTCAAAATACATTGCTGATTGCCAGGCGAAAAACTTCAAGTGGTACCCTGGGTGTTGTGTCGAAGAAATGCCATGTATCCTGCCTTGGTGCACACAAGGGCGGCTAATGAAAGGATACGTGCGTGTACTTTTTATTTGATTCATATTAGTATATTTTTTTTTTCAACTCTCTCGCACACACAAACACCATTCAGACTATGATTCTCGGCGCAATGCACTGGAGAGTCGTTTTAAGGTACTGCTGGGGGGATGTGTGTGTCCTAAAATATACAAAAACGTTGTCACATCCTCATTAGTGACACCACCCCATGTGATGCACTTTTTGTAACAAAACATCCACTAGCTGAGTGGATGTATCATCAGTTTAAGTGCTGTTGACATACATATCCTGGAAACAAACAAAAAACGAAAGGGAATAGGAAACGCTGTCTGAAAGACCGCGTGATTCTTTTGACACTTGGGTTGTAATTAATTTCGTTCTTTTCCTCAAATTGTTGGTGGCTCGCATTCTAAAAATATCTACAAAAGGCTGATGTGATATGAAAAGAATCTCTAAGGCGTGAATTCCTTGCTTTTGTTGAATGTTAAGCTGTGGAAAAAAACACTTTGGCCAAAAGCATATCTTCCTAAACAAAAACCCTTTAGACTCTTTTAAGAGTCAATGAATGAAATTAATAGGTTACACCTACACAACAGTGAATAAAATATAAGGATTAGATTTGAAGGACAACACGAAAAATCAATTCGAATTGAATATTTATGCTGACTTAAGGATCAAGTGCATTATGACACGCAACGTGATACAATCGGGTGAAATCGATGTTCGTGTCGCTAATCGATAGCTTGAAAGAACCTTCCATTGGGGAATTTGTAGGTTGCTTAGGAAACTTGAAAACAACAAAATAAAAAATATAAAAAACGACAAGTGTTGCCAATTGGTAGGAATATTATTTCTCGTACAAGAAAATGGTATTACTTTCGTGAAAGTTTTTTTTTATGCCCGTTTGTGGACTTATGTGGAAGCATAAAAATAAATTGAATAGCAAAGCATGTCAATACAACTCTACGAAAGCGTTCGTGTACTCAGAATGTTATAAAACGAAGAAAAAGTAAGGATTTCTTCATTATTCTGAACGCAGAATTTATAATGAAAATTCTGATAAGGTCGTCAGAAACCATCAAAATAGTTTTGTTCTCAAGTCATTGGAAACTGTGCATGATTTGTAGATTTATTTAAATGTTAAGTCTTTTAAGGAAGGTTCATAGATAATTGCAAGCTAATTTTAAGGCTCAGGGCTAAATTTCCTTTGGGGCTTTCAATCTGAATTGTCCCCTTTATATTCCATTGTCCATCATATATGTCAAATTTTCGTATGAAAAATTGAATGAAAATTGATGAAATTGATAGGTTCCTACTGTGTCGCATGTCAAACAATCAAATTTCCTTATATTCAGCCACCTACGGATGGTCTTACGAAGTAATTCGTCTATTTACCTGATAACTTAAACTCTCGAAGAAGCAAACAATAAAATTCATTGTATGATGCGAAATAATATAAATAGGAGGTTCAAATGAAAGTTGATATTGAAATGCGAACCGATCTATGTTTTATTGGGTTAGTACTAGCAAAGAAGAACTTCATAGAGTATGCATCACAACTAAACATTTTGTAGCCGTTTCTGACGCGGGCGGTAAGTGCGAAGGAGAAATTTCGTAGATCGTATGCGTCGGCAAGGTTTCTGTTTGAAACTGGGGTAGCAATGTGAACACTGGGGTATCTATATCAGTACGCCACATAGAAAATATTCGTTGTATGAGATGCGCACTCTATAAAATTATATACTCTATCATATTAGTCAACATGGCGTCCTTTTAAGAATATACATGTCTATCGTTTAACTTTAGATGATAGGTTTTGTCTGTCGCACCAGGAGCCCCGGATTTCAAATCGACCATAACCGCGCTGAACTATTTCAATTCACAGAGAATATGTTGGCGAATGAGGTAGACATATTTAGCTGGTATATTCAAAGAGGAGTCCAACGAATTTCATTAAAGTTAGAGAATTCTTATGATCAGCGTTATATGAAGCCGAGTTGGTCCAGATAATAACATAATAAAGTTGAGTTCATTATTACATAATGGGTGATTTTTTAAGAGTTAAGTTTTTTTCAGGATAGCAGCACTGGTTAGTAATGGCGTCCAAAAGTTATCTGTCAAAGTGAAAAGTTTTCAGTATACTATGCCATTTAATCATGGAAAGACTTACAAACGAGCAACGATTGCAAATTATTGAAATTTATTATCAAAATTCGTGCTCTGTGAAAAATGTGAAAATCCGCTGTTATATCGAAAAATTGTGTTCAGCGATGAGGCACATTTCTGGTTTAACGGATACGTAAATAAGCAAAACTGTCGCATCTGGAGTGATGAACAGACACATGCCATACATGAAATACCGATGCATCATGAAAAAACGAAAGTTTGGTATGGTTTGTGGGATGGTGGCATAATCGGTAAATTTTTCTTTAAAAACGACCGTGGAAGGAACGTTACCGTCAACGGCGAACGACTTTTTTTTTACCCCAGTTGGCTGAGTTGAACTTGGTTGACATGTGGTTCCATCAAAACAGTGCCACATGCCACACAGCTCGTGAAAAAATGGAAATGTTGAAGGATGAAATTGGTAAGCAGCTTATCTTTCGAAATGGCCCTGTCAGTTGGACGCCAAGATCATGCGATTAAACGCCTTTTGATTATTTCTTGTGGGGTCATGTTGTCTATGTGGACAAGCCGAACACGATTGAAGCCTTACAGGATAACATAAAACGCGTAATTCGTGGAATACAGGCCGAAATCCTCGAAAAAGTTACGCAAAATTGGGCCTTCCGAATGGACCATTTGAAATGGAGCCGCGGACAACATTTACATGAAGTTGTCTTTGAAACCTAAATGGCAAAGGCCTATTTATCGATTACAATAAAAAAATTGAATATTTGATGCAAACTACGCTTAAGAAATCACCCGTTCCAATTGCAAAGTCCGGCAATAAATGACTTGGGAAACTGGAAAGCTCCTGATGAAGTAAATTCCTGCTTGAAGGAGAGAAGTTTTAGTAAGTAATAGTCGAATGTGTAACGGGGCTCAGTGGAGTGATGGTTAGTGCGATGAACTGTACGGATCAGCGATCCCGCCATCTTGCAAGAAGTACACAAGAATACATGAATGGTTGTGAGAAAAAGCTAGGCCTTTAGTACTTACAAGCCTGTTGTGACAAAAATTTATATTTTTTTATTTGTAAGTAATAGTTTGACACTTGGAAAATTTGTCTTGACACAATGGTGAGAACCTACTCTTAGTCAGTTCAAAGTAGGCTTGACTCAGCAGGCATTAATATACGCATAAAGATTTTGTGATCTCGTAAATAGACGGAATTCTTTAAGTCTTTAGATTCTATTATCGACAACAGTATTGTCAACATGAACTTTCGGTCCAAGATAAATGCTATATGAAACACCGGAGTTGGGATAGAATTCAGAAGATTTAAAAATGGTTCTTGAACCCAATACATTGCAATAAACAATATATAGGGGTTGAAAACTAACAACTTTAAGTTTAAAGACTATAATACCATGCACAATTTTGTCCAAAATTTTTATAAGACGCTAAAACAACTATCACTTAATAGCATTGATCGCGCACATACTATCAAAAACAAATTAGGTTAGGTTCGTTGTTGTTGAGATTCCATTTAGTTCATTGTTAATATTACCATGGTACCGAAACTCGAAAAAGTGTTTTCCGAGTCTACTGCCACGCCCACTTTTTAAATAAACGTATTTTTTAATAAAACCATAAGAAATTTAAGAAAAGTTCAACCAAGATATTTACATTATTTTAATGTCTATATTTCACTTATTAAAACTTTTTTAATCACGCCCACTTTTTGCGGCCTTCTCGTGTGTTTTATTTCTTGAAATTCGTGTATGTACCTAACTTTTGTATCATATTAGGAAAACCATTGTCTAGATAATGAAATTCAATATCTGATTACCTATTGCCGTTTGTATGAAGACTTGCAAAGTTAGTTTAGTATAATAATTTCATACGCTATGTTCAGATAGTTTAACAAATTTCATTATAGTACGGTATGTCAATGAAAAACTGGCTAATGGAGATAGCACCGTAATATGTCTTTACTCATCTCGCGGTGATGTTTTTAACCCTAAAAAAACAGCAAGTTTCTAAATGGAAAATTCTCTGGCAATCTTAAAAAAAAATTGGTCACGTTCTGGCCAAGTCATCTTGTTAGTAACAGAAATACTTAGTTTTGTCTGCATTTACAGACCAATCCTCTTCGAATCGCTGTTAATTATTGCAAGGTGGTGGAAATTGATATACAGGCCAATCGCGAATAAATTTTTCCGGGAATTTTTCCCTTGTCAGCAATGTAAATCAGATTTCTGAATGGGAAAAGTTTCCCGGGAAAAATTACTTGCGATTGGCCTTTTTATATTTTATAAACCTGTGATAATAAGGTCAGAAGCTGCATTGGTAAGTATAGGTACTTCATTATAAACGAAAACTTGAGTTTAGAAAACATCAGATGCAGCAAAATCATCATAGCACCAACTGGATAAGATGCACAAGCTTGTGATAAGACTGATGGGAGACATAGCTGAAGCGAATTTCATTGAATCGCACATACAATCGCGCTCAGTTGCGCGATGAATTAATTAAACATTGCTCATCAACAGCTTCACAAACAAAGTTTGCAAAGATTGCAAACGCTACTATAGACTGTTCTAATGTTAGTCGCTCTTCATCTACTGTTGCTTGTTAGATGTGAATATATCTAAGGTTTTAACACGTTGGAAAGCAAAGTAAGCTATTTTTTTGAGCTCCTAATTACTTCTTATCCCGAATGACATTTGGTGAACTGCACTCATGTAATGCAAGGACACTACGTACCGGATTCCGTTCGAAGTGTGCCGCCGAACAAAGCCAATTCCAACCTTTAACCTGGGTTATACGATATAAATCAATTTATACGACTACAATTCCATGACACATGTACATCGAATTTTAACGGAATTTCTAGAAGCAGATGCAGTTTTTTTTTTCCACAACGCCACACTTATCTTGAGGTGATTTCAGCCACCACACCAGCACATCACCAAATGTAAACCAATTACTGAACTCACCAAATATGCATACGAACAAGCCACATCGATGAATATACAAAATTAACTCATCCGCTCTGTGTCATGCAACATTGCATATCTCATTCTCTCCGCAGAATGCAATTGATATTCATAAATGAGCAAAGAATAATCTGTATCTCATTAGCACATATATATCTTAATTTTATGGACGACCGAAAAGCTCCAAAACAAAATCCAAATTAAATTGAGAGCAAAATTTAAATAAATTACCGTAAGCACGTAATCCGCGATAACAAATAGCAGAGACCTTACGTCTGTTTGGGAAACATGAAAACGAGTTGATGTTGGATTTTATTTTTTCCCTAAATGAATTGTTGGGGTCATTCCACTGGGGGGAAATTATTACTTCAGCCCACGGTCCTTAATTTTTTTTTTAATAAATCATTCAACACGAGTTTGTTGGATTTGTGTTTTCTGTCATTATTTTTTTTTTAATTAGGAAAAGGGAAATGTCACGCAGTTCTTTCACTCAAAATAATTGTATTATAAGGGCATTTTACAAGGTTTATTTTTGTAAGGACAACACTAAACGGGACAACACTAAACAGGTTGTGTTAGCTTCGCCTTAATCACATCAAGTGATTTCAAAGTCGGAAAAATACCTTCCCTTCCATTAGAGTCTGAGTGTTTAACAATAATGGCTTGACAACTAAGACAAGTGGTGGATTTTGTTTGCCAACAGTTTGTTAAAGAAAAGACAAGCATAGCAGCAAGGAAATCAATTGGACCAAGGAAGACGAAGTGACACTCATCATCATTTATCAAACGATCATTTGTTGAGTTTACTAACAAACGGAGATAGCTTTTGTGTGAGATATTCTTTGAGAGGGAGGTGTCATCAGTCATGGGTATATGCGGCAGAAAGACCTACAAGTTTAGAAATTTGTTTTCATTCCTTATTGCGCCGATTTGTCTTGATGTGTAATATTTTTTGAAGGCATTTGTCTAACTGAATTTGAAAGAGTGAACAAGTGACGTGGGCCTTAATGAATTTGAAAGACGGACTAGTGGTGAGAATTCGCCATTATAAACTAGGCCATGTTTATTTCTTTGAATTCAATTATTGGTTACTGTCAAGGCTGCACGAGTGTTATATTAACAAAAGCATTTGGCTGAAGGGATGAGAAATATTGTGTCGGTTTTTGGGTAGTCTTTATTCAAAGGGTCCATACACTTCATATGCACGCATGCGCAGTAAGGTCATGGAACTGACAGGTATGGTGTTGACTGTGTGCATGCGGCTTAAGTAATTTCATTTTTTTTTAAATATTTTCTTCATAGAACATGTGAAATTGTGTCGATTGAGTGCAAAAATGTTCAGTTACGAGATAAAGTCGATGGTAGAATATTTTTCATCAATAATAATGACCTGTATCAGTCACGGACAAACATATCTAAGAATGAGTACTGCGCAGTTTTGCATTTTAAGTGTTTGGAGGAAGCGATTGTACACGCAGGCATGCGCAGTCTATGTCCTCTATTAATCTTTTTTTTTTATGATTATTTGCCCCACACTTACTATTGTAAGTTAACAAAACATAGTGGCATAAATATAAATATAATCTTATATAAAGTTTTACATCAAGTGCTTATTTTTAACCTCGGGTACTGGTCTCATCCAACCGGATTTGACTTGCTAAACGATAAGCTCGAGTGTTGATAACACGACGAAAAACAGCAACACTATAAACCGCCAGGTCAGAATGAATACCCGGCCTGCTGTCTCAGGCGAACCTAGACATGCTGCTTCGACATATTCGGACAACAGTTGTCTAGGAATTTCAAGGGTAAGTCAGGCCCCTTGAACAGAGATGGTGGTGGATGAACCGAAAGGCCAAAGGCAGCGCGCAATCCCGTAGTGGATACTTATGTCCCCGTGTCCTAGGGGTATCTAATAAATTGGAACTGGCCCTCCAGGTTGGGGGTTGTACTTTGGGTTAACTACTAAGCCATGGACAAATTTAACTGTTACGAAACAACCAATAGCCTCGGAAAGGACTGATTTTATTGTTGACGACCCTGCTAAACGAAAAAAGGAAAACGACGTTCGTATCTGCACCTGGAATGGGACAGGAGAGGTGCTAGCGAACAACTAGCGGAAGCCCTAAACTGCTACAAAAAAGACATTACTATTATCCAGGAAATACGATGGCCAAAAGGAGGATGAAAAAGTGTAACATCTACGGACCGTGTTATAGTGAGCAGAAACATTGAATATTCGAATGCGGATTTGTTATAAGAGCCAGACTTAGATAAGAAGTCTAATGTTTCGAAGACATAAGCGAACGCATTGTAACTATCCGCATCAAAGCCAAATTCGCCAACATAAGCCCTATATGCGCTCACGCCCCAACGGAGGAAAAAGATCATATAGCTAACGATTGCTTCTATGAGCTACTTGACAAAACCTATGAGCGACTACCGAAGTACGATGTTGAAGTCGTGCTGGGAAAATTTAAAGCAAATGTAGGGAGAGAAGACATCTTTAGCAGTATTGTCGGAAAACATAGCCTACACGATAACACGTCTGGTAACGGACTTAGGCTAATTGACTTTGCTACGGAACGTAATGCCACTATAGCCAGCACACGGTTTTCTCATCTCGATATCCAGAAGGGGACATGGCGGTCTCCAGGTCAACGAACGGTCAACCAAATTGATCACATTGCGATAGACAAGAGCCACTAGCCACGTTTGCTAGTATATAGAAGGAAGCGGCAAAAATGGGTTTAGCAGTAAACGAGGGCAAGACAAAGTATATGCTGTCAACACGAAAGGACACACAACATCGACGAATTAGACAGAACGTCACCATTGACAGATATAACTAATTGAAAAAAAAATGTCTGCATTTTATAAAAATCAGATTCGAAATAACTTTTTAATTAGAATCACAAAAAAACATGGGCACACAAAATAAAGTGCACTAGGAAAACACAGTTGCCAACAAATTAAAATTAATAAAAACAATAAAAATCCCGTACTTCTAATAAACTCGATCTTTACTTTAGGCTTGTATTTCATAGCTAAAAACCGATTTGAAAAAAAAACGTTGTAATCAGCATAAATAAAAAACCTTTAGACATGATGGTGTGTATGCCAATTATAAAAAAGTTATGCCCTTTGGTCAAAATGATGATGACCGATATGGAATTAGTTATTTCGAGCGCTGCTTAATACACTCCTGAGGTGACAATAAAAAATGGGGTAATATTACAGTTTTACTTGCATTTTTTTTTTTTGCCTTCACTTAGGGTGACATGGACATTTTTTTGAAAAAAAAACTATTCAGACATTTTCCAATGGACTTCATGCAGCATTGATTCTAGCAATGGCTACATGAATGAATGCGTTAGTGCAAGTCGCAGTTAATGTAACGGGTGATTAAAGGGCCGATGTTGAATGTGAACCACACCTAAACGTCATGTTTTTTTCTGCATTTCATTTGACATTTCTCAATTTCAGACCAACTCAATTTGAACCATGAAAAGAAAGAAACACAATCGAAGAACGCGGTAAAATTATTCAGGCTTACTATGAAAATGGGCGTTCAAATCAAAATGCATATCGTGCACTTCGTAATTTTTTCGGCCAATTTAATCGTCCAAATGTGCGTACAATCGGAAAAAATCGTGCAAAAATTCGAGCAAATCGTGTCTACAGGAGATGTGAAAACACCAGTGCATGCTCGTACAGCTCGTACTGCAGAAAATATTGCTGCTGTTCCCGAAAGTGTGGCTGAAGAGCCGTCAACCTCAACTCGTCGTCGTGCTCAACAATTGCACCTCTCACGCTCGTCGTTGGTGAACATTATGCATAAAGACTTTCGACGCGCTAACAAAGTACAATTGTTTCAAGAATTAAAGCCTCCTGACCAATTCAAGCGTCGTCAATTGTCAGAATGGTGGCAAGAAATGGCAAGAGTAGATAATCAATTTTAAAAGAAAATCATCTTCAGTGATGAGGAACATTTTCACTTCAGTGGATTCGTCAATAAGCAGAATTGCCGCATTTGGGCGAATGATAATCCAAGATTGATTGTCGAAAAACCAATGCACTCACAAAGAGTGACTGTTTGGTGCGATTTATGGGCTGGCGCCCTCATCGGGCCGTATTTTTTCCAAAATGAGGCCGGTCAGGAAGTTACTGTGAATGGTGTTCGCTATCGTGAGATGATAACGAATTTTTTATGGCCCGAATCGGAAGATATGGATGTGGACGATATGTGGTTTCAACAGAACGGTGCCACTTGCCACACAGCTAACGAAACAATGACTCTTTTGCGCGACAAATTCAATGGCCGTGTTATCTCACGTGGTGGCGATGTCAATTGGCCGCCAAGATCATTTCATTTGACACGGTTGGACTTATTCCTTTGGGGTTATTTGAAAGAAAATGTGTATGTCGATAAGCCAGCAACAATTCAAGAGCTAAAGGATGAGATAATTCGGCCCATTAACGGTATAGAACCTCAATTTTGCGTCATCGAAAATTTGGACCATCGGATGGAGGTGTGCCGCCGAGGTCGCGGCGGCCATTTGGCCAATATTTTGTTTCGTACATAATTGAACCATACCAATATTATAATAATAAAAAGAAATGACAAATAATTCCTAAATAATTTGTGTTTTATTCAAAATCAACAACGGCCCTTAAAATTTAACCGCAGAATTTATTTGACTCAGATTTATTAATTAACAAGTCATCGAATTGTTAGGACTTTACCTTGATCGCTTTAAAAAAATCAATGTAAGTAATCCAAAGTCTACAAAAAAAAGAGACTCTTCGCCGAGCCTTTACAGTCCACGAACCTCAACACATGATGGATGTAGTCAGTAACCCAAAATATTGAAGAGGTTCCCGATTGTAAGCAGCAACTATAAAGCCGTTAGGACCGGCAGACCAACCAATTATTCCAGTCCTACTTTACGGTGTTGAGAATTGATTAATAAAAAGGAAATATAACGCACTTCCGAACGAAAATTCAACTTCGTTTAGAGTAGAAGTAGAAGAAGATAGAATAGCCAGACTGATTGAATTGAACGATGGAAAGCAGCTGGCGGCGGTTGAAAAATGATGAAAGGCTGCCTTGTCTCAGGGAGTAATGCAAGTATGCTGAATGCTGATAGATTTGTTATCCCTTGCAATAACTTTATATTCAGCAGTGGTGGTCAGTGCCTCCCTTAATTAGATTCTCGCTAAATTAAGGTTTTGGTGTCGTAGAATCAAGTCTCAGTTACGGGATGGAGTTTTCTTATGGATTGCATCTTCATAAGAAGGAATCTGATAATTCCAAGTAAATGCTGTCGTCTATGTACATACAAGTAACTCTTGTTAATATCAATCAAAATTAGTAATCGAATATTTGAAATAAATTCCAAACAGATAGTGTGTCCGGTGTCATTTCCACACCAATTTGATATCAATAACATATATGTATAACTATCTGGCAAAACATACATGTTTTCGAAGGAAATCCAAACACATATTTACACATGCTAACGCAACTATGACCTTCGGTCAAATCCCCCCAGTTCAGATGAAAGCCCACATCTATCCAAAATTGGCTTTATCAACAATCTACACCCGTACGTTCATTAATCACCACCCACACTCACGTTCGAAACATTAGAATGCACTAGGCCCCTAATTAGCACATGCCAATAAAAACCGTTATTACCACACATGTGCACACGAAAAATTAATTCAATCAGCTGAATCACTAAACAAAAAAATGTGTTTTGCAACGAAAGCTTTTGGACATCTTATATCGCAATCATAAAACAAACTTTCGACAGAATATCGTTTCGAATGCACTTGCACTACCCCTTTCGCTATATCAGCAGTGGGTCACCCCGCAAGAACGTGTATACTGTATAGGTATGTGCTGATACCAATCAAGGTGAATTTAACACTCAAACAGAGCATCGTCAAATAAACATAGCACAACAGGATAACAGGTCATAATCATGAGAGTCCTTCAACAGGTTTTTATGAGTTTGCTCGTTGTCGTTCAGTGCCTATTTGGTACATTTTGCGAGTATCTACACATGCAAACATGTGTATGTTAACGTCCTTGATGGCTGGATTGGGAGTGGAAACCTGTTCCCGATGGGGTCGCCACAATATAAAAACCCATATCCATCCTGTTTTTATGTTACAGACAAGAAGAAGGACGAACCAAACCAATTGATTGATGCTGCTCCTGGTTTCTTCTTTTATTTGTCAGTGGGTCAGGACAATTTGATTCGTTCCTGATTAGGGCAGGGTCAACGATATTATTGAGTTTTGTGGATTGTGAATGCGATATGTGTTAAGTGTCCTTTTACTACCTGCAGCATAAAATACCCCCGAGAAAATAACAACCAGAGGTAAAAGGAAACGGAGAAGGACTACTTAGGGACTTGGAAAATTATACATTTGTATTCAATGGGGTTGCTGCTACCTGCTGCAGTATCGCTCCTGGAGTTATGATACTTCCCTGCTGCTCAAGGTTCTTTGCCATCCCTCTTTCATTTGCTTTCTGGTATTTGAAATAATTAATTTGAAGTTCTTGTGTCGCAAGCTAGAGTATGAGATTTCACATTTTAAAGGAAAATTACTTAGAGGATTGTGCGTTGGTGTATGTGTTGCTTTCAAATTGTGTACTTGTCGTGAGTTGTGTTTCTGGAATCCAAAGGACGTGTGCGTTTCTTCTGGGGTACACCAACAACAGGTCAGAAGTATTACGGAACTTTTTCCTTAGAATTTAAATGGCACAAATTATGTGGAACATGTTGTGGACTTTTTTTTAAACATTTCATAAAGGAGAATGTATTTTAAATGGTTAATTAATTTTTATTTGCATTTTTGTAATTGGGAAGAGGAGGTTTTATGTTCAGAGGTGTAAGTTGTAAGTTTAAGTTTGCATACAAAAAAATGTACTCGAAGCATTTATGGACATGTTTTCAATGAACGGATGTTGGCTTAACGTGAATATCTGAGGTAAGGATAAAATGCCACAATACCACTAATGAAAGACCACTCTAAGTGTCCCCCAATAACTGTACGTTTTTTGTCTCTGAATGAGGTGGTTCATCTTCAAATAAGAGTCATCCAATTACTGTGTGTTTAAGGAACCATTTGATTTAAATTGGATATAGTTATTGTTAATAAAACGACAGCGTTAAATTCAACAATCACTCTTCATTTAAATGTTTTATACTATTAATATTATTAATGTTATTGATCCTCTGCATTTGAAGGAGATTTTGGAGCTGGAGGTGTTATTCACTGGAGTACGCGGGAAAGACAGACTCAGACTAGAGGAAGGGTCATTTCGGCTAGTCATTAACTATCTCTGCTTCGTCTTCTGACGGAGTTTGAGATAAACTTCACTTACAACACGCGAATTTGCCTTGTTTGCTAGAGTTCTTAATTGACAAGATAGTTCGTAAACAAGGCTCAGTAAATCGCGTGGATGTACCTTGTTTGCCGGAGTTGAGTTTGTAAACAAGGTACAGTTCACTGCAAAAGATAAGCTGATATTCGAGCTGCGTTTGTTTACTATGAAGCTTGTAAACAAGGAACCGTTGGATAATTTGTATGTAACAATATAAACAACAAAGTATTGCAAGTATTTACAGGGTTTGCAAGTATTTGGTTGTTTGATATGTAATACGATTCGTGACAATTTACAGCCTTTTTTTTGAAGATTTTATTTCTGAAAGGTATATTTAAGGAACTCTCTATAGACGGCACAATTGAAATCTGGAAGATTGGTGGTGGGAACTGGCAATAACCAGTGTGTGTAACTTCCACCACACATTAATAACGGGCGTTTTTTTTAGAGATATAAAACTTTAAGTTGGTAACTTTAGCTGGCTTTAGCTGGCGGCCATTTTGTGAGTTGTCAAGTGAATCGTTTTTAGTTTGGTTTGGCATTTCAACATTAACAGACTGACGTCTGAACAAGGCTTCAAAATTGTACAAATTGATTTTGAAGAACATGGTTCTGTTCGAAATACGTATCACGTACTACGTCCATTTTACGGTCGACATAATCATCCATTAAAGCAATTAATTCGATTAAGTATGGAACGTTTTCGCATCACGTTTACTCTAAATGAATATACGCATCCACAGAGACTTCGTACCGTCAGAACAGAAGAAGTATGTAATTGGTGCTGTAGACCGCAGCGTAGAGGAAGACGCGAATCAGTCTATCCGCCATCGTACACAGGAATTGGATAAGTGTCCAGTCCATCCACTTTATGTAAAATATTACGGAAAGATCTTGCTTGCCAGAATTGAAGCCACAGGATCTCCTAGCAAGGTGAATGGGCCCAAAACAAGACAGCGGTTGATCCCGATTTTCATAAGCGAATTTCGTTTAGCAATGAAGCTCACTTTTGGTTGAAGGGATACGTCAATAAGCAAAACTGCTGTATTTGGAGTGATGATAATCCTCAAGTGTATGTGGAGACACCGTTACATCCACAAAAACTGGCGGAATAATTGGTCTGTACTTCTTTAAAAACGATGCTGGCCAGAACGTTAACGTCAATAATGATGACCGCTATAGAGCCATGATTAGTGAATTTTTTGTTCATCCATTGAACAACCATGATGTGCAAGAGCTGTGGTTTCAACAAGACGGCGCAACATGATACACAGCTCGTGTAACAATTGATTTGGGGAAGGAAACGTTCGGTGAGTGCATAATTTCGCGTTTTGGTCCTGTGAATTGACCTCCAAAATCGTCTGATTAACCGCCGGCCGCTTGACTATTTTCTATAGATACATGTGAAGTCGGTAGACTACGCCGATAAGCCCGAAACGATTGACCACTTGGAGGACAACATTCGCCGCGTTATTGCCGATATACGGCCACAAATGTTGGAAAAAGTCATCGAAAATTGGACCTCCAGATTAGACTACCTCCGAACCAGCCGTGGTGGTCATATGCCAGAAATTATATTAAAATAAAATATAAATTATAATACCAGAGGATTATCTTTCGAATTAAGTTAATTTCATGATAAGTTTGAACGTCATTTCTGTTTTATTCCGTTTCAAAGTTCTATAACTCCAAAATAAAACACCCTTAACTTCACCTTAAAGACATTACTGTCGCACAGGAAATACGTAGGAATGGTGGGGAGTGTCATACAAAGTCGATGAATCAGCATCTCGAATGCAGATTTGTAATAAACAGATTTGGCGCAACATGCTCGTTAATACCTAGGGCCGAGCTTTTTCACAACCATTCATGTGTGCGTGTGTACTTCTTGCACGATGGCGGGACATCCTGTTTTATGCCGACTCCGAATAGCGAATTTGTAATAAGCAACAAGTCTAATACTTCGAATGCTTTATGACAATCCGCATAAAGGCCAAATTCACAATTATAATTAAATGCGCTACCGCAGCTTTAGACGAAAAATATTCTATCATTAAACACTGTTTCTACGAGCGCCTCAATAAAAGTTATCAGTCTAAGGGTGATTCAACCGCAAAGTTAGGAAGGGAAGGTATCCTTATTTTTAAGCAGTTTTGATGAAAAACACATCTGAAATGATGCAACGCCCGGTGGCGGGCTTGTGCTCATTTACTTCCTTGCGGAATGAAATGCCACCTTTACATCGATGGCGTGGCGAACTTTGGTTATAAAATGTTGATGTCGGAAGACCGGAAAAAGAAGCCTGGCGAAGATATCAAGAGACTTAATCACCTTTATTGGCCATATCGCAGTCGTGAACTGTGGCATATGAACATCGATAATGGAGGAAAATTCTACAGCACCAAAGGTGGCATATCCTTTCATCGCCAAAATCTACTGCCACGCTACACCAAGTTGTACACTCATCCGTGAGGCGTGTGGCACATGGCTTCGCTAGTGAAGTTGAAATCATACTTTCTTAAAGACCGATCATTGCAAGAAGTTATGGATTGCGTATCCTCACACAGATTCTTTATAAATGCTGGGGTACCCCAAGGATCAATTCTCTCACCCACATTATTTCTGCTTAACATTAATGATCTTTTGAAGACAGCTAATGGACGCATTTTAGTTTTGCAGATGATAGGACCTACAAACAGCCACTAACTCAAACGACAAGTCAACTCAAATAATACGCAGTATACAAAATTTACAAGAAAAAACAAGTCCAAAGTTCTGCGAATCGAAATGGAGACTACAGTCCTAAAAACAAGAGTTAATGTATCTGCTAGGTATAACAAAGAGTCAGATGTATCACTGCAACAACATGCAACCTCTATAGCCAATTTATCACCGTCCAAGCTAAGTTACCTTTTCAGAGCTTACAGATATTTAACACCAGCTCAGCTAATTCTTCTGTATGAATCCCAAGAGGACGAGGTCTTAAATACTGTTCTCATGTTTGGAATCCGGCCCTTACAGTATAAACTGAACTTGCTGGACTCTAGCGTTGCCATAACTAGGGATTTTTCCATAGTCTAGGGGGCTCAGTGGCATGATGGTTAGTGCGTTGAACTGCCACGCAGAAGGTCTGGGTTCAATTACCAGCCGTAGCAACACCTAAATGATTTTTTGTATTTGTATTGCAAGTAAGTATGCGATTTATCGACTTATTTCTATGTATCCATCAATTATTTTGTTTCATTTTTGCTCTTTTTGGTCGGTTTTGTCAAAATTTGTTTTCTTTATAGATTGCTAGGGATTTTTTGACCTGTTGAAAAATCTCTGGCAACATTACAGTGGACTCTATCCAAAGACGCGCAATCCACTTTACAACCGACTCTTCCTTACTTAAAAGCTGCAACCTTTGGCACAGCTAAGACTGGTAGGAGATCTGTCTCTTTATAAAATATATTATAACGGCAGATTTTAACAGTCAATAAACATCTAGAAATATCATCTCAGGACGCTCCTGAGTTTTATTGGTTCACCTTCCCTGAGAAAAAGATATATATATAAAGGGTGGCTTGTGAAAGCTGCTTCCCATTGAAAAATCAGGTAATAACTTTTTTCTATTTAATGAATCTGGTTAACTTTCTTTTATTTTGCAGATTGATTTTTAGATTTAACAAAAATGGATAACTGAGACACTGAAACAATAATTTGGATTGTCTGCCGCTATCACCCACTGGAGTCGTAGTTTCGGTTCAAAGAGAGTATAGGCGCACGTTTGACGGCAATTCTCCGAGTAGATGAACCATAATGAAACTTGTTGACAATTTTGCTAAGCATGGGACAGTCGAAAGAAGATGTTACCATCGAAACCCTTTAGTTCGGACGGAGGAAACAATCGCTGATGGGTATGAGCAGGCAGTCATTGCAGTCAATTATGCAAAATGATTTGGACATATTCCCATAGAAAATTCTAATGGCCAACAAACTGAACGCAGCAGACTTGCCGATTCGCTCGGAATTTTGCCAGAAGATGCTTTAAATGGTGGAAGAGGACGGAAACATGTTGAACTATCTTTTTATGTCTGAAGAGGCCCGTTTCGATTTAAACGGCAACATAAGCAAACAAAATTATCGAATATGGAGTGCTTCCAGCCCACAGATAATCCATGGGACGGAATCACATCCACTTCGTGTCACAGTGTGGTGTGCAGTTCCATCACGATGCATTTTCGGGTCCTAGAAAACGGACACACCGTTACGGTTACTGGAAACCGTTACTTGAGCATGTGGAGACAGATTTTCTATCCAGAATTACACCGAATGAGAATTTCTCTCAACTCTGTGTGGTTTCTGCATGATGGTGCAACTTCTTACATAGCCCGGCTGATATCCTGGAACTCCACATTCCGTTGACTTTTTTCTTTTGGGGTTATTGCAAACAGGAAGTCTACTGAGCAAAACCAACAAATTTGAATGAATTAAAGCAATCCATTCGAGAAACAATTGCAGCTATTCCTGCCTGAACACTCCAAGCAGTAATGAACAACTTTTTGGTAAGATTCTGCACATGCATCAACGAGCAGGGGGGCATTTAAATTTCATTATTTTTAACATGAATAAAAGAAAAATGAATTCCATACACTGAAAAAAAAGTTGTTTGAATTTCTCAACGTAGCAATATTCATCAGCCACCCTGTATATGCTTTTTCAGAATATAGCTAACCAATATCGAGTGAGTTTCAGGGTCATCCTGTATAATTCCCATCTGATAAACAATAATACCAGTGCCAATAAATCAAAACCACCATTAGACTATTTTCAACGTTCACAGTCGTCAACTTTAAGCATCATCGACTAAACATCACGCTTTTTCACCTCAATAATAAATTCCCTTTAAATCCAGTCGTTCCCCAGCTAGGCCCGCCATATGAGCACAAACGTCAAAAGGAACGTTAACACAATAACTGCCGGCAAAAAAAAAGTTGAACAACTCTTAACATTGAAAAAAAAATTTGAATAGATCCGAACAACCAGAAAAAATGGAACTAAAAGAGGGAACAACAAAAGTTTAGGAACACTCATGGTAGCTTTGAAGTGCCTGATACATATGTACGAGCATACATCCAAATGTAGCACTCCACTTCAAATCAAGAGTTCTAAAAGTCAAATTTTCATACTCGCGTTTTGCCGGTGATTCCAAAGCCATTTTTTATTGTTTAAGTAAATGGTAGGCATAGGCTTTTGGTATTTTTCTGCATTTTAGCTTAACAAAAACAACATAAAAAAAAAGAAATTACTTGCACTCCTGATGGCGGTTTAAAACCCAATGTCGGTCATGGGAAAGTCAAAGCCGCACAGAAAAAAAAATCATCATAAAAGATTAATTAATGGGAGTACTTGCAACCCCTCCCCTATGACAGTACATCAGTGAGTACATATCGCATGAATAATTCACCGGCTTTAATCCGACCTCGCCAAGCGAATGAATTGAAAGCGGCGCCAAAAATACAAAATTCTAAAGAAACCCATCTGCATGCGTCAGGATCAGTATTGGAAAATAATACCCGCACCCAATGGCAGTAGATATATGGCGTATGTGTGCAATTTGCACTGAACCTGCAATATGTCGAGAGCGCACATTTTTGAAGTTCAATGCGACTTTTATAGGAAATTTCCGGTTAACTGGATCGCTGTGGAATCAGACAGCGTTCAGTTATCGGTCGAACTCTCCAAGGGATTGCCATATTGCCAGTCACAGAAATATAAACGTCAAATAGGTGGTGGTAGGTGGTACCGTACAGCTTTGTTGGAAAATTTCAATATTAATTACATTTCGAGACATGGACTGGACATGGACATGACTGTAACGGCATCTGAACAGGTAGGATAGGAGGGCAAAGGCCAGAAATTAGTTCTGTAATTAAATAACTAGAAGCTTGTAATTCGATTGGGGAAATCACTCTGATGGGTGTAGTCACTGCGTTGTGTCTGTTTAAAGAGGATTTAATATGTATATATGGTTCAGAGTTATTGGACGACAACAATGTTGAGAATTGTGTTCACAAAATGAGGAGACGTCTTAAGAAGTGTTGGAGAGGGGTGTGATTAAGTTATTCGATAAATTGAGCCGGTATATGATGGGTTCAGAGATGGTATTATTTAACCTCAAATTGGTTTGGTCTTACGTAGAGATGCCTGGCACTGGCAAAATTCGTCATGTTCGACATACCAATTAGTGCAATGCCCAGTGGTGGTAACTCTGACTACACATCAAGTGCTTATTTTTAACCTCCAAGTGGTAACCATCGGGTACTGGTCTCATCCAACCGGATTTGACTTGCTGAACGATAAGCGCGAGTGTTGATAACACGACGAAAAACAGCAACACTATAAAGAGCCAGGTTAGAATGAATATCCGACTTGAATACCCGGCCAACTGTCCCAGGCAAACCTAGACAAGCTGCTTCGACATATTCGGACAACAGGCTGTCTGGGAATTTCAAGGGTTAGTCAGGCCCCTTGAACAGAGATGGTGGCGGATGAACCGAAAGGCCAACGGCAGCGTTCAATCCCGTATTGGATACTGATGGCCCCGTGTCCTAGGGGTATCTAATAAATTGGAACTGGCCCTCCAGATTGGGGTTGTGCTTTGGGTTAACTACCCAATCATTGAAAAATGTATGTTACGAAGCAACCAATAGCCTGGGAAAGGACTGATTTTATTGTTGACGGCCCTGCTAAACGAAAAAAGGAAAACGACGTTCGTATCTGCACCTGGAATGTGAGAACGTTAAATATTACTGCCATCCAGGATATACGATGGGATGGGCCGGGCAAAAAGAGGATGAAAAACTGTGAAATCTACTACGGACCGTGTTATAGTGAGCAAAAAAAGCGACTATTCAGATGCGGATTTGTTATAAGTGCCAGATTTATGCAAGAAGTCTTATGTTTCCAGAACATTTGCGAACGCATTGTAACAATTCACATCAAAGCCGAATTCGCCAACATAAGCCTTATATGCGCTCACGCCCCCACGGCGGAAAAAGATCATATAGCTAAGGATTGCTTCTTTATGCTCCTTGACAAAACCTATGAGCGACTACCGAAGTACGATGTTAAAATCTTGCTGGGAGATTTTAAAGCAAAGGTTGGATGAGAAGACACCTTTTGCGTTTAGTAATTGACTTCGATACTGAACGAAATGCCGCTATAGCCAGCACACGGTTTTCTCACCACGATATCCATAAGGGGACATGGCGTCTCCTAATCAACGAACGGTCAACCAAATTGATCATATTGCAATAGATAAGAGACACGCATCTAGTATTTTGGATGTCCGAACATTCCGAGGAGCTAACATCGACCCGGACCACTACCTTGTTGCAGCCAACGTAAGAATGTGGATATCCATCACGCCACAACAATGCAGAAATACTGTGAAAAAAATTAATGTGTTAAGACTGCAATCGCAAGAGACCGCCAAGACCTACGCGCAACGCGTATCCCTTAACCTCTTGATTAATACTATACCACCACCACCGAATGACGAAGAACAATGGCAACGACGCCAACAAGCCATTAGATCAGCCGCAACAGTTGATCAGAGAAGATGGGAGGAACACCAGCTTTTCAGAAAGAAGAAAAAAGAGCAAGAAAAACTTGCGATCGAGGATATAGAGAGGTGCCACACAAGTTTTACTAAGCTGTAAAACGTCAAAGCCAAGGATACAAGGCTCGAACAAAATCCTGTCGAGATGAGAAAGGAAATATCGTAGTTGGGATACAGTCGATGCTGAGGATATGGAAGAACCACTTCTGCGAACTGTTAAACGGCCATGACGAACAACATTCTGCTGTCAGGCAGAACAAACCATTCCACATTGGCAACGACAGTGAAAACTGCCAACCACCCGACCTGAGTGAAGTGAGGATAGCAATATCCAAACTGAAGCTTATAAGGCTGCCGGAAATGAAGGCCTTCCCGCTGAGCCGGGGTTTTTACCGGCGGAGATGACTTGGTAAATAACGTTCAACAACCCAGAAGCCAGATCTGGTCGGAGCATCGTTTGTCCGATCCACAAAAAAGGAGACCCTCTTAACTGCGCCAACTACAGAGGCATAAGTCTCCTCAACATCGCCTACAGGATCCTATTTGCTGTTATATGTGAACGCCTGAAACCGTTTACCAACAATCTAATCGGACCTTTTCAGTGTGGTTTTAGGCCTGGAAAGTACACAACCGATCAAATTTTCACACTTCGGCAGATCCTGGAAAAAAAAACCCAAGTCCGAATCGATACCCACCACCTATTTATCGATTTGAAAGCCGCATACGACAGCATACACTGGTAGATTAAGTAAAGACCACTACACCCTCGTAGTGGATGTCATAGCCAACAGTTATTTACTTGTGACCGCTACCGGGACATGTTGGAAAACTTAATTGTACCCGAATTGGACCAGTAATGCCTACAGAAAATGTGGTTTCAACAAGACAGTGCCTCATCATACTCAGCTAGTGCTTCAATGCAAATTTTACGGGAAATGTTTCCCGGCTGAATAATGTCAAAAAAAATGAAATGTTCATCTTATCATAACCAAAGTTTTTTTTCGAATATTTTAAAATTGTTTTTACTGAAAACGTCCCCAAAAAGTAGGTGCAAAAAAAATAATTGAGATTGTCTTAATATCTGGTTCTGTCTGAAATTCTGAAATTTTTCGAAATTCTTAACCGTTTGACCAAAATTAAGTTTTTCCGATAATTGGGCGTGGCAGTAGGCGGATTTTGAATTTGTATACACTTGTTCGATAAGCACGTAATTGGATCATATATACCAAATTTTATGTTCTTAGGTCAAATTTCAAGGCCTAAAAGCCGATGACATACAGACAGACGTGAAGCGGTCACAATGTGCATATTTACAAATGCTGAATGCACCCACTTATTGCAATTTTAAGAACGCGTCCCACGAGCACATCGAAGTGAAAATGCGAAATGTCATTCTTTCTCTCTTGCGGTTTCCGGCCTTTTAGTGCGTCCATTTTTTTAATTCGATTCTTTTTTTTTGTACCTCATGGATGAGGTTGACAGGAGTTTGTGCGAATACATTTATTTGTAAACTTTAGACTAAGATTAATGAAAATCCACTTGTGTACTGGACAAGTAACGTAGTGTTTAATTATTTCACGCGTGTGCGTTGTTCACAGCACGGAAAAGACGTACGGACGGGCGGACAGGTAAACATAGCTTAATCGATTCTGAGTCGACCCATATACTTTGAGGTATATTTGTAGAACAAAATGCTGCCGAAGCTGGCGCTTGAACCAGCAGCGTCTGGCTTAGCGGTCAACTACGCATCACTCTGAGCCATGGCCTCCTATATACCAAAACTAATATACCCCTATGGGATAGGGTATAAAAAAGGCCGACATATTCCATAAAATGTTTTCCGATTAATCCACATCGAACTCGAAAGAAGCTTTACCACGTGTAGTACGTACACTCAAGGTACGCTGAATTTCGGCCTCTGGCAGTAAGACGTATAATTACCAATTTGGAAGGGCGTTTCCTCAAACTTCCAGAAGACGTACTTTCACCAATATAGTTACAATCTAGAAGAATTCGAGAGCAGAGCCAACAAACATCTACAGGTATCTTCCCTGGGAGCTCCTCTATCTTTATAGGTTCTCATCCTTAGAAAAATGTGTAGAAAAATTGTTTTTGACTTTAAAAAAAAAAGGTTTTTGTAAGAACATCTATTTTTGATAATCAAGGTTTTTCCACTTAGATATATTTAAGACGAAAGATTGTTCAATCATTAAAAAGTAACATTGACATGTCTGCTTTAAAAACCATGGGAAACTCTATTTCCTTAACTTGATCTGTTCAGTTATGAAAATTAAAAAATTACGTGTTGTTACAAAAGGATTTCGTGTATGGTTGTTAATCACAGCAGGGCCATCGTATAATGAAAAAAAAATGTTCAAGCTGTACAAATTGTGAATCAACTAATCACGAAATTGTATCTAAAGGTTTTTTTAAACGCTGTATGCAGATGCAGATTGCTCTACACTTTTATTTTTTTGTGTTACAAAACCTTTCTATTCAACATGGATAATTCCACGTTCGAGTACAAATAAATTTCCAAAACGAAACAATTGTGTTAGAGTAATTAAGTTGTTAAATCGTATCGTGTGCACCAAAAAAAAAAAAGCAACAACAACTACGAGTATCAATTACCATTGTCGGCATCCGACAGCCAAATTGGAATAATTGCATATGCAATTATTCTTATCAGAAAGTAGTACTGAACCCAAACCGTTCCCGCGTCAATCTTTATACAACAAAAAACTTCACCCCGTTTGCAAATTACAACTTCGCGATAGGTTGATATTCATTCGCCCTTCTGAAACGAATGCATTCAGTTTTCTCCCATCATCCAACTGTTTCGGCCAACTGCGCAACTGGACATTTTGGTAGTGGATATACCCTCTGCAATTGCAATTTATTATTGCCCAACAAAAAAACAACAAACCGAAATATATATATCTACGTATTTGTATCTGTCCCTTACTATACAGATGTCACAAATAAAATAACCGACAGTGGAGGCACAAGGAGGCCCCTTTTCTGTAAGGCAGCGGCGGACAAACGCTCACGCAAATTGTGATGGCTATCATCTTATACGATCATACATAAAAATATGTGACCGGTATTAAAGCATTTACAGAGAAAAAACCGCCGGATATTTTTATGTTGCGCACAAATTCGGCGGCACTGCGTTGACGGTATATAGGCTACTTCAAGTGAAGTTTGTTTTTGTTTTCTCCGTTTGATTTGCGAGTTTCACTTTTATTCTTTTCCAAAATTGGACTTTCAAAATGTACATTTATGGTGCAAGCAAGTATTTTTTCAAGGAGTGGCTTCTGTGTGGAGTCATTCTCGTTTAATATTAGGAAGTTTAACTTCTAGCTGAAATGGGGATTGTTTCACAATGAGGGGTGACAATTTTTTTAAGCCAATTTAAGGAATATTCAATAAGTTAACATTGTCCATTAAGATTTAAGGTATTTATATAGTTAACAGAAGAATTTTTTAATTGTTGAGCAGTTTTTTGGACGTTTTACTGAAATTTGTAACTTTCCGGTTCCTGGTTTGCATATTAAACCAAAAGATTATCGGATTCTCCAAAACATCATTTTATTTGGCTTTCCTTCTTAAAAATGTCAAGTCAGGCCACTAAATTATTATTACTCTCGCCTTTTGAATACAGATTTACAACAGTAACTTAAGTTTGAGATCAGTTAACAGATACTCCTTTATAAACTGTACTGGTGGACAAACGAAATCATTGCAAATATAAATTTTTAACAACACAGGTTCAGTTGATCTTATACAATGTGGGCCGAAAGAGATCACCCTATTGGTAGATGCTCTTATTTTTGAAAATGGCCGTCAATGTTGAATCTGTTTTGACATTTGTAGACTAGATAGATGTAGAACAAGCCACGATGCGATACACTCCCCAAGAACGCGGAATAATCGAAGTGGACGAACTATAGCTTATGTGGCATCGAAAATCCACGAGTAATGCACGAGGAGCCATTACACCCGCTCAAAGTTACTGCATGGTGCGCTATTCACGCTGGAGGAGTCATCAGGCCATTTTTTTTTTTTTTGTGCACGCTGTAGGGCCATGATAACCGAGTTTTTTGCCGCAATTTGACGAATTAGGACTGGAGGACATGTGGTTCCACAAGGACGGAGCAACGGCACACACTGCACGAGCCACAACCGATATCTGAATGCCAAATAACATCGGATGACTTCTTTTTTTTATATCGATTAGACTTCAATAATATTAAAATCCAATGTAAATGATTTTATAAATTTATTTTGTAAGTTTTTTTTTGTGATAAACTAATAAATAAATAGACAAAGTCGAAAAAAGTTCAAATGTTCGTTCCACTTAAGCGAGTAAATTTTAAATCTCGTATTACATGATGTAGGAAAATCCACTGCTTTACGGAAAAGGTTAGAATTTTAATTGGGATTTTGGAAAGACAGGTTTTTGAAAACTTGTGCAAAATTACAATCGAGATTGTTCTATTAATAAGGCTGGTGCAAATTTAGTAAACATAACCATTTATGATCATGCTTCAGAATTAATTTATAGGGAATATAACTAAAAGGAGAGGTGTTCAGCTATATCTGTTTCCGAAACGAAACTCAGTTCTATCGAAACTCAGTTTGCTTTTGGCATATCCTGTGTGACAAAAAAACATACAACCGAGTTCATTTGACATGTTCCATTTTCAGACAAGTTGCGTAACAATTCTTCGTCGGGCAGCTTAACAAGGAATGCAACGCGTTTCTGTCAAAAGTTGTTGACTTAACGCCGCTGCGAGACCAGCTACAATACATTTTGTCGAAAGATCTGTGATCGAAATTTTAATCCGAACGGATACTTTGAATACCGACACATCGAATGTAGATCACTGATATTGCAGAAAAAAATATGTATTAACAAAACATAAGGTTGATACAAAATGAAGATGAAAAAGATTGAAAGGAGGTGAAATCTAATATGAAGTAAGATGGAGGATGTAGAAAAGAAAGATGAAGAATACAAAAAAGGATCACGGAGAATACAGAGCCTCTTCAGAAAAATTCCAATAAATTTAAAACTTTTGTTTCATGCAAGCGGTTAATAGGAGAGGCCTTAACAACTTTGGGTGACGAAGATACGTCCACTTAAAACCCAATTTTGACTATGGGTTGGTTTTTTACGCCAACTGTATTTTTTTTTTGTATTCCTCAGGGAAGTCACTCTTTAGAAAAAATGTGAAAATTTTTAAAACATTTGTTCCATTCAAGCGGTTGATAGGATAAGTATCCACAACTTTGGATGAAGGAGATACGAAGATATGTCCACTGTATTTTTTCTGGTGTTCCTCAAAGAAGTTACTCTTCAGAAAAAAATTGAATAATTTTACAGCATTTGTTCCATTCAAGCGGTTGATAGGATATTTTTTCACAATTTTGGGAGCCGAAGATACGTACACTTAAAACCCAATTTTGACTAAGGGTTTATTATTTACGCGCACTGTATTTTTTCTGAACATTAATGCAGATAAGCAGACATAAAATGTTTACTTAGGTTACTATCAATTGGGCACATTGCAGTTTGAAACAGAGTCTGGTGTTCCTCAGGGAAGTCACTTGAGACTTTTGTTTTTTGCATTATTTGTGAACAATCTGCCCTAGCGAGGTATCCGTCGAAGCGGACAGTTTTCCGCAACACATACATACATACGTCAGAGGTTCAAATTTTATTCGAGGAATGTGTCATCGGAGAAGAATTCACTTCACTACGATTCGTAAATAAATTTCGCGAACTCCGAAGAATTTGTGTCGGATGAAATCGATAAAAAATTTGCACTTAGTTGTAAAAATTGCACGAAAAATGCACCTAAAAGCACTTTAACGCAATTCGCCGGTATGCGTTACAAAATGTCGGAGACAAATTCCGAACAGCTTTCGGAAGAATACCTCGAAGCTAAAGTCCTCCGAATCGTACAAAATCGTAGAATTCTCCGCTCCGACGGATACCACGCTAAGGCTGAATACAGATTCAAGAGTGTCTTTCTGGGGTTTGCAAATGATTGGAAGTTTTATGGTAGAGTCAGTTATTGAGTTTTCTCTTACTTTAAGAGATTTTTGTATGTTGTAAGAAATTGTAGACTTAAAAATATTAACAATAAATTGCATGTATTTGTGACTTCATTGTCTATTATTTTAACTGAAGCGCTCCTACTCTGAAAAGGAAAATTTCACAGTCGCAAGGAAATTACTATTGCAACCCTCTCGGGTATCGGATATCGATCTAAGTGATTAAAGAATACAATAAAGCAATAGATGCTATATAAGTCCCTGATCATCCCAGTCCTACTCTACGGCGCTGAAGGAATCGTACAAAATCGTAGAATTCTCCGCTCCGACGGATACCACGCTAAGGCTGAATACAGATTCAAGAGTGTCTTTCTGGGGTTTGCAAATGATTGGAAGTTTTATGGTAGAGTCAGTTATTGAGTTTTCTCTTACTTTAAGAGATTTTTGTATGTTGTAAGAAATTGTAGACTTAAAAATATTAACAATAAATTGCATGTATTTGTGACTTCATTGTCTATTATTTTAACTGAAGCGCTCCTACTCTGAAAAGGAAAATTTCACAGTCGCAAGGAAATTACTATTGCAACCCTCTCGGGTATCGGATATCGATCTAAGTGATTAAAGAATACAATAAAGCAATAGATGCTATATAAGTCCCTGATCATCCCAGTCCTACTCTACGGCGCTGAAGGAAGCATGGATCGTCTCAAAAGCGGATGAAGAAATCCTTGGTCGATATGAGAGAAAAATTCTTAGAAAACGCTTCGGTCCCGTTGGCGTTGACGGGTTATAGAGAAGAAGATTCAACCAAGAACTATGCCCTAGCCAAAAAAAAATTCCACTAGGACAAGTAGAATTAATGGACAACAATAGATAAGGACCGGGTTAATTGGAGAGGTATGTTGGTTGAGGTCGTTCCGGACTGTAGCGCAACTTAAGTAAGTAAGGAGCAAGAAAGTACAGTTTAACAACACTTATAAAATTATATTTAGAAATATCGAAATCATTTCCAGAAGTGCCAAATCCCTAGAAACTACACCCATCAGTTGGAGCTCTTTAACGAGCTATAATTAGTTCCACGATTTAAAAAAAAATTGAAATTAAATGCTGACCTCTAGACCTTTGGCCGGTAAATACAAAACCTAACATGGAATTGGTAAAAACAAACAAAAAACAAAAATGTTTGAGCTTCTACTTAAATTTCCTTTCAGTTCGTCCATATTTAAAAAAAATCGTTTTTAAGATAACCTCACATTCGGTTTCTCTAAAAAACGTGAAACCTTTACATTTTATTAAAGATTTATATGGTCTAGATTATCAAAAACGTGAATACCAAACAAAAATCATTCGCAACGTAAACATTGCTGAAACAATCTCAAAAAAAAAACGTGTTTCCCCCTTGATTAGATAAAACAACAAGATAACTGCTGAGAAATAAAGTAATGAAAAAAAAATGCAAAATCTTCACTCCATATGTGAATGGTATTTATGGATTTATTGCACTCCGATAACATTATTCAGGCCAAAGCTTTACGAGGGTGTTGAAGTGTCACCCTACCCCATCTTATCAGTAGTGCAAGCTTCCTGCGTTCAGCTAATTAAAAAAACACTCGCCTCGAAATGTTCTATAAAGATTTACATAAATCAGATAGGTGCTTACAAAAACTCAAATTAACTTAATACCTTTCCCCACCATTAACGGCTTGAGCCTTGATAAAAAAGTCGTCTATTCCCGCTAAGCCCGAAATAAATAAAAACAAAAAAAATGTAAAGATATACAGAAAAAAAACCCACGTTCCTTCAAACTGCATCATCCACCGCCTCCACCCACATGCTTTCAGTTAACCCAAACCCATACACCACAGCTCGAGAAGAGCGAAACCATATTTTTTTTAATGGTTTATTTAAAAGAATTTTCATTTGAAATAATTTTATGCCAAAGGAGGAGAATAGTCCCCCAGAATACATGTCAATGTATACGACGAGGCACATTAATAATGATTAGGCCCAGCCGACCGAATGTGGGCTGAGGTGAGGCGGCATGCTCTCAATCGTGTATCTACGTATCTGCCTTTAAAAAAAAAAACAACAAAATATTTTTTTCTGTTCCTAACTATTATTTGAATTTTTGATTTAAATCATATTTACATGTGCACCAAGTAAACGTCAGAACTTGTAAACAAAATTTGAGAAATCAACTCTCAGTCACAGCCAAGGATCATATTACGCATGAAGCGACAAATAAGATAGAAATTGAAATTCAATATTGCGCACAACTCTCGCTCGTGGGTATGGATGTATTTGTAAAGGGACTGTATGCTGCTGTGGCCAAGTTATCTAAACAAAAAACACATAAATAACGATCGACAAATAAATTTAAAAAAAAGATATTTGAACAGTGTCAGAGTTGATTGTAGACATTTTTTAAATGCGATAGCAAATGAATATTGGACAAGAGGTTCACGGACAAAAAGGACTCGGGTATGTCATCATGTAATATGTATGCGGAAGTTATTTATGTGCAATGGAAACAGGAAACGCAAGCTTATCGTGTCGGCAATGAATAAAAGTGGTCGTCAAAATTGGTAAAGCCATTAATTTCCTCATTATCGAAATCTGACAATCGGCTTATGAATACGAGTATCTATTGGTGACATATAGGTTTATTGTACTTGGTGATTTCATGCAATGACTGATGTCCCTAATATAACGACCGATCTGTTAATTGATCATCATCGTTGCGGTGGGCGGAGATCGAAATAAAAAGTGATTTATGTTAGTGAGGTTAGTTTCATAAGCGAATCCTATCCTTAAAGTATTGCGTGTTAGATTTCGTAGATAAACCAAAAAAATGTCTTTTTGGTTTTTGAAAAAAAAAACCGAACAAACATTGACTGACATTCGGGTCAAGGTTTTTTAAGTCGATAAAACCCTGTGTAAAAATTCAAAATGTAAACTAATGTAAAATTATCACTAAAAACTATTTCATTCGAAAACCTTATAGCACTCAATACATAGGCTTAAGTATTTAAATCCATTTAGGTAATGGAAATATCGTAGTTGAGTTGAGACACAGTCGATGCTGAGGATATGGAAAAACCACTTCTGCAGACTGATAAACGGCGATGACGAACAGCATTGCGCTGTCAGGCAGAACGAACCATTCAATATGGGCACCGACAGCGAAAACTGCCAACCACCTGATCTGAGGGAAGTGAAGATAGCAATATGTAAACTCAAGCTTATTAAGGCTGTCGGAAATGAGGGCCTTCCCGATGAGCTTTATAAAGCCGGCGGAGATGACTTGGTAAGTAACATCCACCAACTCTTATGCCAAATCTGGTCGGAAGAAAGTATGCCTGAAGAATGAAACCTCAGCATCGTTTGCCCGATCCACAAAAAAGGAGACCCTCTGAACTGCGCCAACTTCAAAGGCATAAGTCTCCTCAACATCGTTTACAATATCTTTTCTGTCGTAAAATATGTGAACGCCGGAAACCGTTTACCAACAACCTGATCGGCCCTTATCAGTGTGGTTTTAGGCCAGGAAAGTCCACAACCAATCAAATCTTCTATTTCGGCAGATCCTGAAAAAAAAACCAAGAAGTCCAAATCGATACCCACCACCTATTCATCGATTTCAAAGCCGCATACGACAGCATTTATAGAGACGAACTATACAAAGCCATGTCTAGTTTTGTATACCGCCCAAACTCGTCCGTTTGTGTAGGATGACGATGGAGAATTCTCGCTGCTCCATCAGGGTCGGAAACGACCTCACTGAGACATTCGATACCAAAAAAGGATTTAGGCAAGGCGATGCGCTGTCATGTGACTTCTTCAATTTGATTCTTGAGAGGATTGCGCAAAACTCCCAGGCCAACACCAGAGGCACAATTTTCCAAAAATAGCCACGTTTGCTAGTAAATAGAGGGAAGCGGCAAAAAATGGGTTTAGCAGTAAATGAGGGCAAGACGAAGTATATGCTGTCAACACGAAAGGACACACAACATCGACGAATTGGACAGAACTTCACAATTAACAGATATAACTTTGAGGTAGTACGGGACTTTGTCTATCTCGGCTCCGCTATTAACTCTGACAACAAGATCTCGTCAGAAATTAAACAAAGAATTACTCTTGCCAACCGCTGTTTCTTCGGGCTAAGAAGGCAATTTAGTGGTAAAGCCCTCACTCAAACTACTAAGGAGATCTTATATAAGACCCTGATCATTCCAGTCCTGCTCTACGGCGCTGAAGCATGGACCGTCTCAAAAGCGGATGAAGAAATCCTTGGTCGATTTGAGAGGAAAATTCTTCGAAAAATCTTCGGTCCCGTTTGCGTTGATGGGCTATGGAGACGAAGATTCAACCAAGAACTATACGAGCTGTACAGCGACATGCCCCTGGTCAAAAAAACTCCGGATTGGACGTTTAAGATGGCTAGGACATGTAGAACGAATGGCCACCAATACTCCGGCTCGCAGAGTCTTCGATTCCCAGCCAGACGTTGGACGCAGTAGAGGAAGACCTCGCCTTAAGTGGCGCGCACAAGTAGAAACCGACCTCAACCAACTTGGAGTGCGCAACTGGAGGCAGTTAGCGAAAGACCGGGATAATTGGTCTGGACTGTAGCGCCACTTAAGTAAGTAAGTAAGTTACAAAAACAAATACACAAATGTTTGGCGCAGCGGCCTCGTTAGAACCCAGGGCCTAGCTTTCTCACAACCATTCATGTGTGCGTGTGTACTTCTTGCACGATGGTGCGACCTCCTATTTTATGCCGACTCCGAACGGCGTAGTTGAGATAAGCTATTCTTGACAGTTGATACTACTCGGATGATTTGTCAGCTCATCACGAGGGCCAATGAAAAATCATTTTAGGTGTTAATACGGCTGGGAATCGAACCCAGACCTTCTGCGCGGCAGTTCATCGCACTAACCATCGCGCCACCATTAACATATTAATGGTTATTTTATAGATTGATTAATGTTTCTAAAGTAAATTCTTCTTTAATTTTTTTCGAAATAAAATTGATGACTCTACAGAAGAAATGAAAGTTAGAATACAAATTTAGTCCAACTACTCCAGAAACTTTGCTTTATTATACCTACACTATTTTAATAGTAATGAGCAAACCAATTTTTGATAACCTCGAAAGGCATGAATAAGCAATAAAGCGATATAAGCTGAAACCCTTCAAATGGAAACATGCTAAGCTGTTTGACTTATTTATGTATATTTGTGTCAGATACTTCTATATCTAAATAGACGGGTGATTCCCTCCAATATTTGAAATCTGCGAAAAGATGCGAAAAAACTGAAGCGATTTACTGTGCAAATATACATTTTGAAAAGGAATACTTGTTCCCATACATTTATATCCAAACGCATACAGCCTTCTCACGTTAGAATAAGACATCATTTCGAATTTGGGAACTTCATGCATCATCTAGGCAACGTTTGATTCACATGGAAGCAACAGGTTACAACCCATGTCATATTGGCATTTTTTTTTTTATAATTTACACACGCGTCCAAGCTTACTTTTCTAATTAGTGCTAATAGACATTTCACGTGCCCAGTTTTTGATGAGACAAAAGTAAGATCATGTTCTAGATTCGGTTCCACAACTTGAAATAAACTTTCTACGCCATTTAAAAAAATGAAGTATGCGATTTTATTCTTGTAGCTCAAACAAAACACTGGGCCCTTAGCCAACGGTCGATATTGCAGAAATGTTTTAAGAGAACACATTCGACATGAATGTCCAGAAATTAAACTGTTTTTGGAAGCAGAAATAAAATATGATTATGCCTCATGAAAACAAGAACCTTACCTCAACTCAGCCGTTCGGATATGGGCAAAAACATGAGGTTTTGCCATTGTGCAAGGAGTACGAACGAATGGTTGTGAGAAAAAAGCTATGCCTCGGTACTGAAGAGCCTGTTTCGCTAAGCATTGCTGCTACTCTTTATTAATATACTTTTGACCAACCACCGTTTACCGACATTGAGATGTCACCAAAAATAGCAGCGCAAATTGTATAGCCGCATATCACTTGTGCACAAACTAGTGTCACATACCACTAGTGCACTAGTTGTGCACAAAAAAAGCACTCCCGGAAGGATCTGTTTTTTTCGAGTAATTGAGAAAATATGTACCATCTTCGTATTTTTGCAGAACGTCAAAATTTCAACCCCCATGGGAATGCAGACATTAAAATGCAAATTGTGTTTATTTTATCGAATAAGTTATATGTCCAAAGAAAATATGATGGGAGGACAAAAAATGACTCATTTCAAAAGACGAAGATAACATCCGATATGCAACTTGCGTAACCAGTCATCACATATGGATTCCTAATAATGATCTCTGTTAGTAATACAAAACCCATATAAAGAAAATGATCTACTAGGAATACTTCGGAAAAGGACTACAAAATCCGATTACTAATATGTCGAAAACAAGAAGCAACATGTACATTGAAGCATGGTTCCTATTGATTTGAAGTACTTGGGCAGCTATGAAAGAAATTCCTTAACAATTAAACAGAATACCTAAATTTATTTTTAAATTGTATATTATCTACGACATGAATACATTCCATTACCAAGGACTTTTGCCCTAAAATATTGAGAATAATAACACTTTGTGATTTAAACATCATGTCGCTCTAAGACCTTGACTGAAAAGCAGACACCAGAAAAAATGTCAAATTATACAACAGAAATAAACAAAAAAAATTAATCAACAGTTTCTATGACTACTGATTTTCATAAATTTACTTTCTTTCAAACAAGATATTTAGCAATATCATAGCTGCGCTCCAAATTGACAAGCAATTAAAGGATTCGGGCGATTCTGCTTTTCAAAAATTCGATTTTAGAAAGTTCTAAACAAAACGAGTGATGGGTGCACGACTGGGTCGTACGCAACTTTCTCTTTCACATCAAGCATGAGAGAATTTGATAATTTGGTTAAAATCCAGATTAATATTCATTTTGATTATTAATGCTAAAAATGAGATAAATAATGTCGAAATGTGATTAAACGAACGTTTATTCCGGAATTTGAAGGAATCGGTGTCTATGTAAATAATAATGATTTTCCGTTATTGGCTAAAACTGAAAATTCAGTTTAGGGATAGTTGGGCCAAAACGAATTATGAAGAACTGTTGCACACAGGAATTGTAGTATATATAATCGGCCCTAGCGAGGTATTCATCGGAGCGAAAAATTCCCCGATTTTATACGACTCGGTGGATTTCAGCTTCGAGGTATTCATTCGAATACGGAATATTTCTCCGACATTTCGTAACGTACCCCGCGAATCGCGTTGAAGTGCGTTCATATGCATTTTTCGTGCAATTTTCGACAGCTAAGTGTAATTCTTTTTCCTATTTCCTCCAACACAAAGTCTTACGAATTGTAGTGAAGTGATTTTTCTCCGATGACACATACCTCGAATGGAAGTTAAGCCTCCGAATGAATGAATAACTTTCATTCAATTTGAAGAAAATAGTTTGCGAGAAGTCGACAATTTGCATTGTATGGCCTAAATACTATGGAACTAATACTAATATGCTGCTTATAGTATATAAAAAGTTTAATCAAAATCTTAAGAGCCGTTTTCGAGATTATTAAGGTTTTGTATCATTTTTACATGATGTCCTAGAGTTATGACCAAAACAAAGTTGGATACGAAGTTTGAAGAAAATCGGTCAAGACGTTTAGGCTGTCTAAGAATTATGATCTAAACAAACTTGGATACGAAGTTTGAAGAAAATCGGTCAAGCTATTTAGGCTGGGGAGACAGACGGACCGACGAACCGACCAACGGAATTTCAAAAACCACTTTTTTCGGTTCTATTATCATCGTACTGTTATAATCAATCAAAATCTCGGCGTTTTTCACACCTTTCTGTTTGTAAGAGAAAGTTAAAAATACAAAATTTTTGGAGCAACAGGCCGGTTAGTACACAGGGCCTAGCTTTTTCGCACAATACATGCATTCTAACACGATGACGGGACCTCCTGTTTTATGAGGAACCTTTTCTTGACAATCGAAACTAATTGGATGATTTTTCAGATTATCACGAGAGGAGAGGCCAGTGAAAAATCATTTAGGTGTTCATCCGGCTGAGAACAGAACCCAGATCTTCTGCGCTGCAGTGTACCACACTAATCATCGCGATACAGTGACCAAAATTTACACAGAAAATTATAGAAGTAATAAAAAAAAAAGTTTGTGAAATATTTTGAAAGTCCAAATTTTATTGGTTAAAATAAAAACTGTCAGAATTTTAGAAAGCCGAATAGAAAATTCAACAGAAATGTTGTGTGAAATGACAGCATTTTGACAGGTCTCCGTGGCTAGGCTATTGCCTGAGTTAGGTAGATCGTACAAGTGTCACTTGCATTAGCGGATTTAAGAGCTGCTCAGAATGCGTATCTGTAGCTGACGTTTGTAGTTGTGTCAAAAATTAAATAACAAGGCAAGCCGTAAGCGCTCACACAATATATATGTTCGTGAAGCTGTAGTTTAAGTTGAATGGAGGACAACTTTATGCAAGAAATGTATCTCACTTTTGACAGCGACACAAGATACGTATTCTGGGCGTCCCTTTACTTATCTAACCATCGGTAATTTGACACGGAGTTTAGACTAGCGTGTAGTAGGTACTCGCGGCATTTATATTACGGTGTAAGTTTTGCAAATCTATGTGCAACTCTCAACATGTGCTAGGTTTCAACAGTCGCCTTGCCATTACCCTACATTACAATTCATGTCATACCCCTCCATTACAATTCATGTTATACCTACCCCGGGGAAAATTTACTGAAAAGTGACAGATATACCATAACCCCAGAATGCACTAGTCTAAAAGAGAAAACAAAACCCAAAAATCAAAGTGACTTTCACACCTCTTGTCGGCCTACTCGTTAGCAAAAAAAAACGAAATGATATTTGGGTTACGAGTAATAGGGCGCCCAGAGTGCGTATCTGTGCTGGTATCTTGTATCGCTAACGAAAGAGAGCTACATTTCTTGCATGAAGTTGCCATTCATTCAACTTCAAGCTACAGATTCACATTGATAGCGTATCTGTAGCTGAAGCTTGAATCTGAGTCAATAGTTAAAAACAAGGCAAACCGTAAGCGCTTACACAATGTGTATCTTCGTGAATCTGAAGCTTGAAGTTGAATGGAGGGCAATTTCATACAAGAAATATATCTCTCTTTTGACAGCGATACAAGATATTAACAAGCCACAGATTGGCATTCTGGGCGGCCCCTTTAAGAGCACTTATGTAAAGATTTCCTACTGATCAATTACCACTGATCGTCTGTACCGTATTCATATGCAATATGCATCATTCTGTCAGGAGCTATGATTGACGTTAAAACAAATGTCGAGCGATTAAAATAACAAATTGCAAATTTTTACACACCAAATCATCGAGTTATCGTAAAGTTTGTCTCGTCGAAAGAATAACACCGAATTCATGAATACCTAAATAAACATAATGTCACCTGACTACCGCTAGAATACCTACATTCCCCAACTGTCAAACTCACCAAGCAACAAAGTGATGTCAAAATTTAAATTTTTACCGATCGACCTTTACCTAACGTTGACAATATTCACTCCAAAACAATTAATTTAGACCACAAAGTAATAAATGATATCTCCTAATCTATATTCTGTTACACGCTTTCTGTCAACCAACAACAGCTGTCACACGCACTTATGGCAGTGAAAATAAAATACCCCATTCCAGCGAAATAAACAAACGAATACAATTGCACCGACAAAAAGATAATTATAACGCCCCGAGATAAATAAGGAAACTTATGAGACAACCGGCATCCACTAGGTAGATATTTCGTATCCATAATCAACTGTCATGCTCTGCTTTCGAAAGGACCCGACTCAATATATCAAAACACCCCCAGAGTTGAACCCAAAAAATTTAATTGAAATAAAGGTGAATCCTCGCCCATATCTACAGCCTGGACCTGCACAGCATATTTCACTTTTCCAAAAATCAAATAAACAACAAAAAAAATATATACGAACTTTGCAATTAATCCTTTTTTTCAGCGACGAGAGTACATGGAATTCCACATGGCACGCGAACTAAATAAATAAATATAAAAGCCTTGAATATTAACGGCTGATTCGACAGGGACCCAATAATTAGTCGCGGCTTGAGTATCCATCAAGTGTAGCTAGAAATTCTATTCAGGCGAATACGCACACAACCGGTACACTTTTATACACCTCTAAATTTTTTTATCACAAGAATGCTGCTTCACTTAAGAAAAAAAAAAACTTTTTCATTTCATTCCTTTCTCTCTTGAATCAGGAATTTGGTTTAATCACACGCGGTTCGTTATTTATTTCTTTTTATTTATGATGTTAAAGGATATGCCGCCGACTTATCACGAAATTAATTTTTCCCACTTAATACGCGCAAAACAAATTCAAGGTTTGGATGATGGGTTGATATTTGACTTGGCGAAAAGTCACGCTAAGTTTACATGAAATTGCTGGTGCTGCTCCTGTTTTTCGGGTTTGAAATCGTTAACCCACCTCCGCACACACTTGCAATAGCAGTGTTGTTGTACACCTATCGTGGAAAATGCAAAGGAAAACTCGTTTGTGACAACATTACACCGATGAATGAAAATATCTCAAAGGTGCGCTTTACAACGCGACTACGACGACGAAAATGTTTGACGGACGACGACACGAGACGAGTTGACGTTGGGAGACACACACTACACGCCAACGTTATCCCAGTTCGAAGGTGAATTCGTAACTGAAATTGTGGAAGGAAAACGAAACCAGTAAGAAAAATATCATCTGTTTGGCTATTGCTCAATGGCTGTGCTCTTTGCTCTAGCAATAATCGCATTCTTTAGATACATTCACCACGAGTGTGTGTGGTGAAAATGAATTAAGAGTTGAAATTCACCACTGTGTACTGTCATCCGCATTGCTCTCTTAAGGCATGACAGATTGACACTTGACAGAGCGCAGGATTGTTTTTTTTAATGTTCCTTTTCAAACGAAATGTTTCGGTATCCATGAGATATATTATTTATCGATATATAAAATAATGTCAATAAAAACCAGCAATTTATTTGAAATTGTATTTATTGGGAGCATGAATGAACAGTTGTCAGTTTGATTGGCCGTTACATGCGAATAGAATTCAAATAAAAATGTATTTACCATACAAGTCCGTGCTCTTTTAAGAAAGAGAAAATTAATTTCACCTCGGAACTATTCAACAGTGGGACAATGGTTATGCAAAACTGACACAAAATCGGCTGAAGTATGCGTCATATTAAGGAGGATCCCGTTTACCTATGAACAGTAAGGATCACAACAGTCAAAAACCATTCATTCCAATCGGACGCTGAATGTTTTAATTTTGAAACATTTTTGGTCTTGAGAAACAACTTGAAAAAAGTCTTTCAGGTGCTGTACAAAACACACAGGCTATAACTAGTGCCGTTGTATATGTAAACGTTGGTGTTACTGTGTCAACGCGTTTCTGGAATAAAGCATATTGTAAACATTGGTGTTGTGGCTGTAAGTGGCCAAGTGGTTATTCCTTTGGAATACTAGCACAAGGTCCGCGGTTAAAATGTCGAAAGTCCCACTTCTTACAGAGAAATGAAACTAAAATTCAAGAGTATAAAACCCTTCTCACATTTTCCGTTCGGAGTCGTCGTTAAACAGGAGGTCGGATTCATTGTGACATAAATATAATTTCACACAGACTTAATAATGATGAAGCTAGCTAGGGCCTTTATGTGGGCTATTTCATTTCATTTAGCAAACAAATATCAAATATTTGGAGTAGAAATTACCCTACCCAATATATGACCATTCGCTTGTATAAAGCAATGTGAGGTAGGTAATAGCAAAGAGTATAGAACTACATAGAGTACACATCTCATACAATGAACATTTTCTGTTGGGTACCGAAATTGGATACCCCAGTGTTCACATTGCTACCCCAGCATCAAACAACATCATACAACATCATAGCCGAAGCATACGATCGACAAAAATTTTCCCCTTCTCACTTACCGCCCGGTATTTATATTAAAGTTCGCAAGGAACACAAACAAACTTGACAGTGTAAATGGCTCAGAACATGTAGCGTAATAAGTAAGATTGGCTAAAACTATTACAAACACATTAAGAGGTCACTCAAGGCCGTTTCTGTTAAAGCAAAATCTGTCAAGTGTAGTGTTGAACAACGTGCTGCTCATTACGCAATTTTTATCTTGAACCCAAACCGCCCGGTCCTGCCGAATCTAACAAGTTTGGTGTCCAAGTTAACCGTTTCTATAAATAATCACCCAACACCCGTATGTCACAAAATAGGCAAGGTGTGCTGAAAAATATCGATTTTGTGGATGAGAGCGAACTTGTTATTTATCTTTCTTTCTGCGACTTCAAATAGTGTATCGTGTTATCCGTTAGGAGATATCATCTAAAGAACAGATATTGACCTCGCAATTACCAGCACTTAAAGTCGAACAACAATAGCGACGATGTCAACAGGCCATAAGATCAGCTACACCTAATGTACCAGGTTTCTGATTACCACAAACAACAAGAAGAATGCCGACAGATCCTCGCAGACAAAAACGTAGCATATACGCAAAGCCTGAAGGTGATGAAGAAAGCTGCTTTCGAGCTTTATATGCAAAAAAGAGGGAACAAAACCGGCTTTTTAGAAAGAAAGGAAATGCTCCTTTGTAGCAGTTTGAAAAATACATATGTTAAAGCAACATTTTCTCTTTAAGGAATATACCAATCGACAGGAGATATCCGGATCCAATGGAAGCAAAAACAGTCACCTTTTTGTGCATATGTTGTTCAAACGGCGAACGCTGCATAACGATGGCAAACAACTTCTTTAAAACAAAGCTAAATGATATGGATACCGGCGACATACGATTCCAACCGGATGTTCGAGATCGACTTTCGGCATAAGGATTTGAAGGCATGGTTACCTTGGTTGGCGGCAGCGCTTTAATTGGTAATTCAAATTTATAGCTCAATTCGCAGGTATATGAACGTATGGTTACATATTCTCTCAATTTGAATCAGAGTCATCCAAATTTAGACCTTTTGAATACTTGCCACTTGCCATAGCCGCGGCAAACAAAAATAAAGAAAGCGGCAAAGATGAGTTTAACAGTGCAGAACACGCAACATCGACGAATCGAACTTTACATCATCAACGAAAAACAACTTTTGTACCTCAAGGGGCTTTGTGTACATCGGCACCCCTAATAATTCTCGCAACGACATCTCGTCAGAAATAAAATACAACGAAAAACCTTAGCTAACAATTATACCTCTTTAAGGTAATAAAATTTAGTTTCCACAAGCAATTATTTTTGTGGGCCTTGTATAGTACTTGTGCGCGAAGGTTGAGCATTTTTACAGTTGAGTGTTTGGGTAGAAGCCTGTTTAAAACATTCACAAGCATTAACGAAGTTATAGTTTTTTTTTGCGTTGACGGGCTATGGAGACGAAGATTCAACTAAGAACTATACGACCTGTACAGCGACATGCACCTGGTCAAAAAAAAACTCCGCATAGGACGTTTAAGGTGGCTAGGATATGTAGAACGAATGGACACCAATACTCCGGCTCCGGCTGGCAGAGTCTTCGATTCCCAGGCAGACTTCGGACGCAGTAGAGGAAAACCTCGCCTTAAGTGGCGCGCACAAGTAGAAACCGACCTCAACCAACTTCGAGTGAGCAACTTAAGGCAGTTAGCTAAGGACCGGGATAGTTGGATAGGACAGTAGCGCCGATTAAGTAAGTAAGTAGTAACCGATGTTATGATGGTATTACCTCTGTAAAGTTGTTTTTAAGCTTCCGGAGATGGTACATACGTTAATATGTTTCGATAGAACTTCGAAAGAAATTAATCCGAAGCAAAGCATGTATTGAGCTTATGAATAAAAGCTTAAAAAAGCTATGGTCGGGATCGGGAAAAAGGTGAAAAGACCGGGAAGCTACCGGAGAATAAGTCAACACGATTCATGTACTTCGTTGTAACTACTGTCCTTTTAGGTTCAGCCTAGTGGCTAGCGTGTTGGACTACTGTGCGAACGCGAGTTCGAAATTAATTGCATTGAATTTCATATTTTCATAATAACGAATTGGGTTTTATTAATTCTAAAGGATAGAAATTAATAAAAGCAAATAATATAATAAAATGTAAAAACAAAAAGAAAATAATGAAAAATGTTTTATTGTTAAACTTCGAGAAGGCTGGCAAATATTTTCGGAAAGACTTTTTGCATACAAAGTTTTTTCTGTAAGGCTTTTCGAAGTATTTACAGAAGTATTACAGAAGTAAATAGCTTAATAAAAGTGCGCCAAATGTTTTTCCATAAGGCTTCATACAGACAATATTGTTGGGAGGAAATAGCTTCGATACTGCTTTATCGAAGCGGAATTGTTAGATGGGGTTACTGTTGTCAACTGCTATTTATTTGGGTAACATAGTAACAAAGCCTTCACTCGACAACTAAAGAGATCCTATATAGGAGTTTTATCAGTCCAGAACTGTTCTATGGCACCGAAGCATGGACCGTATCAAACGAAATACTTAGAGCGAAAAATTATCAGAAACATTTGTGCTAACGGGCTATGGAGAATAAGATTCAGGAAAGAACGTTACGACCTCTAAAGCGACAAAAATCTCCACAATGCGGACGTTTGAAATTGCTAGGACAGATTGAGCGAATGGACACTAACATTCCGATTTGCAGAGTCCTCCCATTCCTAGACAGACGTCGGACCTAGCAAAGGGAATCACCGCCCTAAGTGAAGAGAATTACCTAAGGAACGGGATAATTGAAGGTGCATGTTGGTTGAGGCCCAGGTTCATTCCGGACTCAGCTCAACTGTACCGAACTCGTTTATTTACATTAAAAAGCTCCTGAAAGATACTGAAAATACTGAAAGATCGTACATTTTTGCCACAGACCAAAATGATTGTAGTCATGAGGAATTGCTAAATGTTTATTTCCCACAATTCAGATCAGATACACCCTGTTTTATAAAGGGCAAGCACTCTTCTAAAAGTACGAGAGCATGATTACACATTAAGAGAGAATGTCACGATTTTTTTTCACCACATCAGACCAAATGTGGTGAAAAAACACACCTCTTCTACGTCTACCACCACTCACTCACAATTGCAACCAGGCGAGGCAGCACTTTTATTCCAATCCCAACAATATTAATAGAAATCTACACACAAAAAAGAAAACCTTTTTAATTCGGTCCTCGGGCCTACTCCAACACGAAATTCCTGGAGTTAGCATTCCTTTCGTCGCAGGAGGAGACAGCGCCGCACGACGACAAAATATACAATTTTTTCTTGTTCCTTGTTTTCCTTTTGATTTCGTTTCTTATGCAAGGGACACATTGTTTGGTGTTTATATGTGTGTTTTTTTTTGCGTTCGGTTATGGTCGTATTTATAGCCCGACGCTCCTTCTTTTCAGTTTTTGTCTATTTTACATAAAATCGAGGAAAAGTGGTGACTGAGTAATAAAAAGAAACCTAGTGGACAAGGTTTAAGGCAAAAAAGAAAATTGGTGCTCCTAACGTAGTGTGGAAATGAAGTGTGTATCGGAAAGATGTATTTAACAGCTTGATAAGCAATCTTATTAGCTCAGATTTAGGTACATTTATCTTGGAGGGAGACAAGCACAACCTTTTATGTTTTTTTGTTGCTTTTACGAAAAGGAGACAACTTTCTGGACATGAAGTCCCATTATCTTCGGGGGACATGCTTCCTCTGAACACCGGCTTTTAACAAAAAGAAAAAGAAAAACAGATAGGTACTCCGAATTGATGGGCAATGGTGGTATCTTCGGTATTGGAGAAAATGGAAAATGAAGAAGGTCAACTTTTTGTATTTGAAGGCCGATAGAATCTCACTTTTCCTTTTTAATGATTTCAGAATCAGATATGTAGTTAGGTATATATTTCTGATTTAGGTGGTGCCCGGCCCGAGGGGGAAAAGAACAGACAAAATGATTTGCGAGAGGTGACAGATTATGCAGATAGTGGTGAACATTTTTGTTGGATTTAGATGCAGGAGTCGGGGGAGAGTGGTCTTGGGGTAATTATTGATGGAAATAGTGCTCCCTTTGAGTCCAGTTTTATACCCTTTAGGCTGTTGCGGTGGGTACCTTTTGAAGATAGTTAACATCGTTATCGATATCTTTATTGTTTTGTCAAAACAGACAAAGTGTTTTTTACATTTAACTAGAAATCTAAAATGATTTGATAATTACTTCTACTACAAGAATATTGAGAAAGGTATTCATTTAAGTCAGAGAGTTCGGAGATTAACAACAATCCACACAAGGAATTTATTTAAGTCTCTAAGTTCGGAAGTTAACAACAGCCCTCACAAAACTAGAAACATAAGGTGTTCCAGCCGCCGCAGATAGGTCGAATTTGTATCTATGAAATTTTCGGCTCGACAGATAATTGGGGTAAGGTAGTGCAAGCGGCGGATCGTGCTTAATCCAATTATGGAACAATTATGGTTACAAAGAATGTAATGGATGTCGTTTCCTCGGATAGATTATCTATAAATATAGGTGTACCTCAAGGATCAATTCTCTCACCCATAATTGACCTTTTGATGAAAACTAATAATCACAGTTCTACGCAGTTCCAGTTCACATGGCAACAACAGGTGCCCTCTATTGCCAAATCAGCAGCGTTCAAATTAAGTTACCGTTTTAGAGCAAAGAGATATTTTACACCAGTGCAGCTTTTTGTAATGTATTAAGCCCAAGTACAATCAGATCGTGAAAACCGTTTTAATTATTGAAGTACTGCCCCGAAACTAACATTGAACTTAGTGGACTCTATACAAAGACTTGCAAACCCCCTCATAGAAGATTCTTCCCTTACTTTAAATCTGCAACTGTTGGCACAGCGAAAACTTTTAGCAGACCTGTCTCTTAGTTGCAGATATTGTAACGGTAGGTGTTTGGAGGAGACTCGTTGCATTACAACGAACTAACGGATGATTTCGTAAGAGTTAAGTATTTCAGGTTGGCAGCACAAGTTAGTAATGGCGCCCAAATGACATCTGTCAAAGTCTAACGTTTTCAGTATACTCTGCCATTTAATCATTGAAAGACTATCAAACGAGCAACGATTGGAAATTGTTGAAATTTATTATCAAAATTCGTGCTCTGTGAAAAATGTGTACCGTTTGTCGCCATAATCGACCTGGTGAATCAACAATTCGTGCTTTTATCACCAAATTTAAGGGCCGACCAAAATGCGTATCTGTAGCTGATGCTTCATGAATCTGAAGCTTGAAGTTGAATGGAGGGAAACTTCATGCAAGAAATGTATCTCTCTTTTGACAGCGATACAAGATACCAGCTACAGATACACATTCTGGGCGGCCCTTTACTTTGTTGGACATTAAACCGTTCTCAGCAATTGGGCATGTGTTACTCAAGCACTTGGAACATTTTACGTGTTGAATTGCGTTTGAAAGCCTATAAAATACAACTTGCACAAGAATTTAACCCGAATGACCTACCGCAACCTCTAATTTTTGGTGAATGGGCCTTAGAACAGCTCCATGAAAATCCGCTGTTTTATCGAAAACTTGTGTTCAGCGGTGAGGCTCGTTTCTGGCTCAACGGATACGTAAATAAGAACAACTGTCGTATCTGGAGTGATGAACAGCCACATGCCACACAATAATTACCGATACATCCCAAGAAACGACAGTTTGGTGTGGTTGGTGGACTGGTGGTATCATCGGTCTATTTTTCTTCAAAGACGACCGTGAAAGAAACGTTACGATATCGACCAAATTTATAGATTTGGCCTTATGACGCTTGGCCTTAAGCACTTCATGTGTAGTCAGAATTACAACCACTGGGCATTGCCAAGTTCTACAACACCCAACAAACCTTATGTCACGGCGCCTCTCACATATTCTGAAGACAAGTTCCTATACCTAGACCTTTACCGATGTAATATCATCCGTCAGTACACTATCAGCCTTATGTGTTAGAATTCGTTAAAACACATCTGAACGGTTGCTTAGTTTTGCAGTGCATAACTACATATTCCACCTTTATTCAGGGTCGCACATAATTCCATTCATAAAATATTTCCTACAATTGTTATCGAGGGGTTTGGTCAAATTAAGTACTAAGAAGAAGAAAATCTATTACAATTAGCTGTTCCACAGATCGGCAGAGTTAGCAACGCGAAATATGGTTGCGAAAATCGAGGTGACCTCTTTGTTTTCTTAATATATCGGCCTTAAAAATAATAAAAAGCCAGTGTTTGTGCTCAATTACTAATAACTTCAGATACCTCAGGCTAAGGATACCTCGAAACGTAGAATTTAATCAAAAATTTTGAGCAATCACAATATTTCCTTATACTACGTATACTGGGGAAGTAAAAAAAATCTCATTTGCAAAACCTCTGCTAATCAAATCATGACTTCTAAACGAGTCAACAACCAGTTATCAGGTAAAAAGAAAACAAATTTCGAGTCCTAAAATGCCAACTGTTCCAAACCTTAAGTGTGTCAACTGCCTTACTTTGATCACAGATAACCCGCTGGCAAATGTTATCTACCTCATCTTTATGCATCCGAAATGAACAGTTGTCGTAACATCTTGTCACTCGTCATTATTACGAGTCCCGTTTAATCATTCTTTTTGCGTGTTTTTGTGACGTAATTTCTTTTAATTTTATGTACATATTATGCCTATGAGAATACATAGAATACTGTTAGTATTATGATTATTTTTATTGAATTTCAAGTTTTCGCGTCGGATGGTTGATTTTAAATTGTATATCTGTAGGTACACATATCACTTTAATTTTTTCGCTCAAATTTAACATTTCTAGTTCTGGAGAATCCAAAATTTATAAAGACCAATGGTACAAGGAAATCGCATCTGAAAGGCGATAGGCAATTGTTAAACAAACCTAGAATCTATTAACGATCCATGATCTGGTGATATGCGAAGTATATGAATGTCATCTCATGTTGTTGTACTGTAGGGAAATGTGAGAAAGAGAGTGACCTTCGTTACTTCGCTTATAACTCAAGAACGCCTGAACCGATTTCGATGATTCGCACCAATCCGGACTGGTTTCCGGCCAAACAAAACAAATACCCAAGAAAGTTCTTCAAAATTATGACGAAAATCAATTTTCCCATACATTTATGTTTATGTTTACGTAACATTACGAACATTTTTTGACATTTTTTTGCGACAATTGTTTTTGTTTTTTTTTTGTCACAATTTAAATTTTTTATAAAAGTAAAAATCAAATGTCGTTTGTTGGGAACCGCGACACTTTTTTTTTTTTTAATATCCCAATATAGGTCGCAAGAGACCGCCAGGACTTTCGCGCAATGCGTATCCCTTACCCTTTCGATTAACACCATACCACCAGCATCGAATGTCGACGGCTTCATCAATTTGGCAATTTTTTCTTAATATCCAAATATAGGTCGCAAGAGACCGCCAGGACTTTCGCGCAATGCGTATCCCTTACCCTCTCGATTAACACCATACCACCAGCAACGAATGTCAAAGAACACGGGCAAGGGATGCGTTAGGTTTATCGAGCCTTCAGGATCCTATCTGCCGTAATAACCGAACGCCTTAAACTGTTAAATAACAACCTGATCGGCTCTTGTCAATGCGTTTTTAGGCCAGGAAAGTTCACATCAGAAATTTTCACACAGATCCTGGACAAAACCTAAGAAGTCCAAATCGATACCCACCACCTATTCATCGATTTCAAAGCCACATACAACAGCATTTATAGAGATGAACTATACAGAGCCATGTCTAGTTTTGGTATACCGCCCAAACTCGTCGGTTTGTGTAGGATGACGGTGGAGAACTCTCGCTGCTTCATCAGGGTCGGAAACGACCTCACCGACACATTCCATACCAAAAATCAATTCAGCAAGGCGAGAGGATTGTGCAAAACTCCCGAGTCAACAGCAGAGGCACAATATTCCAAAAAACGGTGCAACTACCAGCATACACCGACGATATTGGCATCATTGATAGGACTCAACGTATTGTCATAGCCACGTTTGCTAGTATAGAGAAGGAAGCGGCAAAAAATGGGCTTAACAGTAAATGAGGGCAAGACTAAGTTTTTGCTGTCACAACATCGACGAATTGGACAGAACTTCACCATTGACAGATATAACTTTGAGGTAGTACGGGATTTTGTCTATCCCGGCTCCGCTATTAACTCTGACAACAACATCTCGTCAGAAATCAAACGAAGAAATATTCTTGCCAACCGCTGTTTCTTCGGGCTAAGTAGTAAATCCATAGAACTACTAAGGAGATCCTATATAAGATGCTGATCATCCCAGTTAAGGTCTACGGCGCTGATGCATGGACACGCTCAAAAGCGGATGAAGAAATCCTTGGTCGATTCGAGAGGAAAATTCTTCGAAAAATCTTCGGTCCTATTTGCGTTGACGGGCTATGGAGACGAAGATTTAACCAAGAACTATACGAGTTGTACAGCGACATGCCCCTGGTCAAAAATCTACACATAAGACGTTTAAGATGACTAGAACATGTAGAACGAATGGACACCAATACGCCGGCTCGTCTTCAATTCCGAGCCAGAATGGAAAGCCGTCGAACTGCTCAAGTTGCCATTGAATATGCAAAGAAATAAAAATCCAAAGTGCAACATTTCCCAGAACAGTGCGATGGTCAAAGTTTTGCAGCAAAGCGAACTGATCGTTTGGAATGAGTGTACAATAGCGCAAAAAATGTCTTTTGAGGTATTAGACAAAACGTTGCGAGATTTTCGAAACAATCATAGACGGTTTGGTTGCGATGATTCTGTTGACAGGTGATTTTCGGTCAACGCCAGCCGAAGTCGTGAAGTCGTGTGTTTTTTGGAAATAAAACCAGAACTCATCCGAAAGGTGCTTTCAAACATTGTACAACATTGCAAAAATCATGATTGGTTGAACGAACGTGCTACATTAGCTGCGAAAAATACTGATGTTGAAGAACTGAAATTTTACATTCAAAGTGAAATCGCTATTGAATTGGTGACGTACAAATTAGTGGATTTCGTTACTTCCTAAGATGATGTGATAATAATAAACAATAAATTGTCAACTATACAACCGAGTTTTTAAATTTGCTGGAATTACCCGGATAACCAAGTCATAATCTGCAACTTAAAATCGGATGGATGATCATAATGTATCCTAATTAAAGGGAAAAAGAAAGTAAAAGACGTTTTGATATAACGAATTCCAATGATTCCAACTGGCAATTAACAATGACAATTAACACATTAACACAGATATTTGCCCGTCGACATCGTCAATGACATTTATTTTAGGAACATCACTGAATTTGCTAAAGGACGCCAATTACACTCTCTATTAAAATTGTCCTCTACATGTCGATCTGGATGTAAATATTGCAATGCATTGTGTTTCTGGCATTTATGTCAATTCCAAGTGACATATACAGCAAAAAGAAAAAAAAAAACAGTGCACAATAAGTGACAGCCTACAACCATCTTCCCAATAACAAAATGTAAGGACGACCAAACACTTAGAAATCGATTTTCATATTTTATAGAGCAGGTCTTCCTTTTATATATACTGATTTGCCATTTTTATAATCAGTTGACTTATAAATGTGAATTTAAAATGATTTTTGAAAAACCACTAAAACTGTTCAATCTTGCATTACCTGGTTAAAGATGATCCCCGAAGCCTTGTCGCCTGGTGAAGTACTACCGCAACATATTAAAGGCTCAAGAAGGTTGGGCAACAAAAGCAATAATGACACTGACGTCTGAAACAGAAATGTTCATACAGCGTACGAGACATCATAAATATTTAAATCGACAGAATCATGTTTGTATTGCTGAGAATCTTGCACATCGAATTCATAATCCACTCACAATATGTCGCAGGAGTAATTCAAAAATTTACTTAAGGTATATAGTCTCAAATGGGTACCTAGATAAAAGGACAAGTTGTGTGATTGTTCGACAATAAAATTAGTTTTTCTGAAAAGGGGGCGTGGTAATGACGGATTTTAACGATTTTAACACTAAGTGGCAAAAATACCGAGCTTTCTCACAACCATACATGTGTATGTGTGTACGTCTTGCAAGATGGCGGAACCTCCTGCTTTATGCCGACTCCGAACGGCGAATTAAGCGATAAGCTTTTCTTGACAATTGATACTACTCGGATGATTCGTCAGATCATCACGAGAGGAGGGCCAGTGAAAAACATTTTAGGTGTTGCTACGGCTGGGAAATCAAACCCAGAACTTCTGCGCCAATTTTCGCAGAAATGACACTTCGTATTTGAAACGCGGAAACATCACCATTACCCTATTATATTAAAGCTTCCAGCTAGCGAACACTTGTTGTAGAATGCGTTTAGGTAATGGCGCCAGGATGTATTTATAATGTGTTCGTCTGTTGAATGAAAAGCTCAATATCAGCTGAAGACTATGAAACAATAATTCAAAGAAATATAAACAAAGTTTGGTAGATACTCGGCAATATGTAAAACCAACTTTCGAAAAAAGTTTCAGGGGAAATAAGCAAACACAAGAAAAAAACATATGAGAAGGCTACACAATCCGATGTGTGAATCGTTTAATATCCCCTCAAATCGCATCCTTAAACTAATATTCCCAAAAAGTTGGAGTGGATATAAAATATAGAAAACCAAGTTGTCACAGCAAAATTCCTTAGAGTTTTTCCAAAAACAACGTTTTTCAAAAAGTGGCGTAGCAGGTGGATTATTTTGAAAATGTTAACATTTTTTCGCTGGGAACAACAAATGCCATAATTCAACATTCTTGCTCAAAATTTAAGGCACAGAAATTGGTGACGTGCGGAAGAACGTACATGCATGGCTAAATCATGGCGATTCTGAGTCGATCCATATACTTTAAGGTGCATATATCAAACTATGTCTCAAAACTATAATCCCCTTATGGGATAGTGTATAAAAATCGAATCGTTTAATATCGGGCTTTATTGGAAGGAGAACTTTATGCCATTAATATTTAAATGTGATTTCGGGCATGGGACCGCCGCGGCTGGTTCGAATAAAGCCAATTCTATAGGTCCAAATGTCAACCACTTTTTCGAGTATTTGGGGCCGTATGTCGGTTATAACGCCACGAATGTTGGCTTCCATGTACCCTAGCGTTTCTGGTTTGTTGGCGTTGGGTGTCAAATCACATGATTTTGGTGGCCAATTGACAGGTCCATTCCGCGAAATTATCCGCTCATCAAATGTTTCCTACAATAAATCGATTGTGACGTGTGCTGTGTGGCATGTACCGCCGTCATGAGCCTCGTCACTGAACAAAATTTTGCGATGAAAATCAGCATCGAGTTCAGTATCATTTTTGGCCCATACACCAAAATAACAGCGCATTGCATGGTATCGCGGCTTTAATTCTTGCACAAGCTGCATCTTGTAAGGTCGTAAGCCAAGATCTTTGCGCAAAATGATAAATGTGCAAGGTGGCGAATCGATTCATTTGGTTCCTCTTCAAGACTTTGTTCTACAGCGGCAATTGTTTCTTCGGTGCGCCGTTATCATATTACATTCCAACCCTTTATTAATCCTTCCCAAACAGTGGTTTGAAGATCTTGTTCAGACACCTAATCAAAATTCCTTGTCATTTGACCAACGGAATTGATTTATTTTTTTTGAAGTGTGCGTGGCCCTGGCCGGCTAATTTTAGAACTTTAGTTCAAAATTTAAAGCTCGAAAATCCGTGATGACACACAGAAAGATGGACAGACAGGCATGGCTATATCAACTCAGCTATCGAGTCTGAGTAGATCCATAGACTTAAAGTGATGTGAAAATTATTTTTCTACCTACCAACGTGATTATTTTTTTACCTACACGCAATAACAAAACTCATTTCGTTACAGAACAAGCAAACAATAGAACGAACTATCATGAGACACTGCCTCAGGTTTAAGGTTGGCCTCATCTTATATTAAAGTCATACACCAATATGATGGTCATGACGGCTAAGCGAATTTATTTTTAAACTTGCAGCAACGTTATTCTGTAATTAATTTCAGAAGCGAATTTCTCTTCCCAGAATATTTTCAGGAAACGAACGTTTTTCTCTTACCAATGGAAAACGCATGTACCAATTGAGATTGTCTGTCAAAGGTACGAAATGTTCACGCTCACACCAATAATTAGCTTTAAAAATTAATTTTTGACACCATTTACTCTTTTCCTTTTCATAATGTGGGCAAACACAAGAAAAAAGTTTGTTCACCCTCTAAAAAAATATAATCAGGACTCATAACCATAACGAACAAAAAAAACCACCTTTTGATGAAAAACCACCACCACATTTTGTGCCTACATAAATTGGTTATATTGACTTACCTCTTGTGTGGTTGGCCCGGCCTGAAACAAACAAAAAAAATCCAATTATTCACAATTTTCACAAGAGTGAAAGGATTAAAATAAAAAATCGACTGAATTATTATAAAAATAACAAATGACTGGCACACATGATAAATAACTGATTTTTCACGTACAGTGGTCAACATAATTATTTTGACGGACGTCCATGTTATTCTGGCAATAACTCATATGACTCATAAGGGTTAAACCTACGAGGTAGTTCATCATTAAATAGAGTGTCATACACTTTATTTAATGGTAGATGACAATCAAAGGGCGATAAGTCAATTTGATGAAGAAGCTCATGATTTGCATCATCAGACTTACGATAGGCGATCCGATGTCAAATCAGCTATCCTTTTAATTTTCACCAAAAAATAAAATAAATTCAAAATTAGGAACTACACTTCGGACTCCAGATGGAGGGTATAAAAGAAATGTTGTACCAACTATTAAGGGTCTCCCTGACTGCATATCTGTAGCTGATGCTTGAATCTGAGTCAGAAGTTAAAAGAAAGGCAACCCGTAATCGCTTACACAATGTGTATCTTCGTGAATCTGTAGCTTGAAGCTGAAAGGAATGCAACTTTATGCAAGAAATGTTTCTCTCTTTTGACAGCGATACTAGATACCAGCTAAAGATAACCATTCTGGGCGACCCTTGAATGAATAGTGAGCATTTAGAGCTCTCAACGAGAGGACAAAAAAACGTGAATTTGACATCTATCTCAAAAATATGGGGTGTGCCATATTTTATTTTGTTATGTAAATAAGTTTGACATTTATCATTCGATTAACTTGGGAATAAATATTTTCGAAACGTCAATTCAGTACAATTCGAACCTTTATACCAAAACAAGGCGCCAATAATAACGCTCTATACTAAAAATTGTTGTTCAGATGTGTTCCCTTAAACAAATATCGTGGTCAACAAGCAACGTATTACAACATTGGCATCCACGTTGCCTGGAATACAGCCAAACACTCACTCGAATGGTTGACATTGAACCCGATTTTTGAAAGCAAATTTTTTAAGCATTTCACACTTTCTGGCGCCGGACGTTAACAAACAAATTGCCGGAGAATCCAAACGAGATCCATAAAACACCATTGCATGGCCAAAAAGTGATTGTTTGGACCCGCCGCGGCGTTTGCACCAAAACCATTATTGAGCCATTTTTCTTCAGAGAAGCACAAAAAGGGGACACCATACCACAAGCGCTATCAAAAACTGACAATATTGACTGGCCACATAGATCGCCAGATTTGTCCTCTCCTCGCCTATCTTTTTAAGCGACTGTTTTTAAAGCAAAATGTAGGCCAGCATGCATAGGACCGTTGACGACCTAAAAATAAGTTTTCGTGCCAAAATCATCGCTTTACTTCCGAGATTTTTGAAAAAGTGATGGGAACCGCAGCATAAAGGGCACATTTTGCTATAGTTTGAGACTCCCACTTGATATGGAAATCGATATTTTTTTTAGTTTATCGAATATTTACATACCTACATAAAAATTGGAGCACTGCCGAAATAGTTGGGGTCCAGAAGTCCCATATTAAAAAAAAATCTTTTATATGTGAAGTCTACTCTTCTTAAAGTGACGCTACTGTCTGGTATGAAGCCCGTCAACGCAAACGGGATCGAAGATTTTTAGAAGAATTTTTTTCTCGGATTCCTTCACCCGCTCTTGATAAGGTCCATGCTCCAACGCTGTAGAGCAGCAGTACTGGAATGATCAGGGGAGCCAGGACGTAACTTGTTAAAATCGAGTTTGGTCGAAACAATCGCCAGTTGGCAGCACATATTTTGGTTCAATCGACTATCCTCGATTGTACTGTCAGATTTGGCAGCACCCAATGTTCCACATGACGTTTAAAACAAAACATCACTCGACACAAAATAGTTACCGTCTGCAGTAAAATTTTCGAAAAAAAAATGGAACTCAATTTAAATATGTCCATCAACAAAAAACAAATTGAAATTTTGACCAGCACCACCAAGTGAACTGTTGTTTGCTGTTATCCGGTTAAGGGGATTGCATTGAATTGAATGTACATTTCAGTATTGAATAATATTATTGAAAATTTTACCAGCATTGGTTGCTTCGTAACAATATTTTTTTTTAAATATTTGGATAGATAACCCAAAGAAAAACCTTTAACCTGGAGGCCCAGTTCCAATTTATTAAATACCCTAGGACACGGGGCCATCAGTATCCACTACGGGTTACCATCACCATCTCTGTTCAAGATGCCTGACTTACCCTTGAAATTCCTAAACAACTTGTTTTCCGAATATGTCGAAGCAGCTTGTCTAGATTCGACTGGGACAACCCTTTTCGATTGAAATAGATGTGTTCATTTGCCGTTGGTCTTAAAACAGAAACATGAGTACAAACAACATAGCCTACGATTCACGGTAGCTTAAGCTTCCTAATAAATACTCATTGCTTTCTTGGAATTTGGACGAATCAAATTTTATCCATATAGAGCAAAATTCGTCTGAAGGTGCGCCGGAGGAACTTTGAAACTGTTGTATGTGCCAGACTCAACAATACATTAGCACCGACATTACTATCGTAACTCCCACTGGCTAGGAGACTTAGTGTTACACAAAGCTGTAATACTGGTGTAACTGAAGCGCTTCTTATGTTCCTCGGAAAATTTAATGTGTTTAACATTCTGAGCAAACATTCTTTTCTGCCCTAAACCGCTGCACAAAGCTAAGAAAAAAATATAAATTTTACAATTTGTCGATGTTATCCTTTTTGAACACTCACTCATATTCACATTATTCTAATGGTTGATTTGTCTCTAAAACACCTCCTTTCAATTTTAGTATTGCACCCTTCTTCATAATCACTTTCCGACTCAAAGAATGTCACATTTTAACTTGGAAAAAGATTTACGACTTAAAAATTCAAATATACCCATTTGACACTTCGCATCTTAGTTCACAATGACAATTTTAAGTACAAATCACAATCAAACTCGTTTCAAGTTACGTGCTGCCAACAAACATTTGTTTCGAGTTGAAGGTCGATCAACAATACTCGTTTGGCAAAGTAATTATTCTTTTGATTTCTGATGTCAGAGGTAATAGCGGAGCCGAGGTGGACAAAGTCCTTTACTATCTTAAAGTTGTATCTATCAATGGTGACGTTCTGTCCAATTCGTGCGTCGTGACTAAAGGTAGCCCTCAACAACCAACATGCTCGCCGAACTCCTTAGCTACTTCGCAGCCGCGTTAATTTGCAGGATGAACGCCTTTACAGTTGATGCAGATAGAAGGAGTTTTCTTATCTGACCTAAAATCTACTGTCATATGATTTCCGGTACATTTTACACTCCTCGGTTCTTTTTGACAATAGGTTTGCGTATGATTATATCCTTGGCAACGCTTGCACTGAGTAACTAATTTGGAATCCTTAAGCATGGGTTCAATGCTTAAAGCGGTGATTTAACAATGTACGCGTGTGACTAGTGCGTTTAGTTTGTAATAGTGATTCAAGTCCCTCGATCCCGTCGCCGGAATGGAAGATTAACATGACTTCCACCTTTTTCCAATGATAATCGGTCATATTAGCAATAATTTTTAATATTTATGGGATTTGCTTGTTGCCTCTCGTAGGCCGAAATAACAGCGTTGTCAGACACATTGTAAAGTTAAGGATGTCTTCAATTTTTACAACAATAGTAAAGATCTCGTTTTATAACATTTTCTTCGCCATCTTTTTGCTGTTTTTCTTGACAATGTTAACGGCATCTATAACTTTATATTGCCTGCTTTTCAGATCGATAATATTGTCATCCTTTAAGCACGACGCCTGTAACCCTCTAGCTACAACGCGTTAATACCTTTCAGATTTATGTTCAAATGAATGCCATTCAATTTTATCGGTCTTTAGCTTCCGAGATAATAGACGGTAGCTTTCCGGGTCTTTTAGGCAGACTTTCCATGTATTTTTTTCTGAGTGGTGTTACTTGGCAGTCCTATAATGACAACAATTTTATCAAGGTAACTTGTTAAAGTCGTCAATACCGATCACATTAATTGGCGGTGGGGCCGCTGTTTCAGCTGTTTCGCTTTATTAACAATCTCCCCTGTCTCGGTTTATAATTTTAGGAGATGTTTCCGCTTTTTTTTTACCGGTCTTTTCTTTAGAATCCAGTTGGTTTCGCGACTGAGTTCTTCTTCATCCGTATGGTATTCGGAGTTCACGGGGCAGTTTGCACATGGTTTCGGCTCATTTGGTGTTTTCAATGTACTCTTTAGAGTAATTTTTTCTTCGACTCGAAATTGTTAAGTCTTGTTCGAAGAACGTCGTTTTCGTCCTAAAGGCTCTTATTTTTCATTGAAACTCGCTTTTCGTGGACTGACACTTCGGGTGTTGTCGAGCTCCTTGAGACACATATATTTTTTTGAGATCAAGATGTAGGTGACTTCGTTACCCTTGAGGTTTTCCCGAAAGGGTTATATAATTGAAGCAATTGGCTTTCCCCAGATACCGTAGAGCCAACCTTAAAAGAAGGTGGATTTTCCAGTGATACTGAATTGCCACCTGGGGTATTAAATTTGTTTGTTTTACTCATTACATTTTTGTTTTTGTATACTCTTTACACTCGGTATACGGGGAGTGGATTTTAGTCGCCTTCTACGACAGGCATGCCTTACCTCGGGTATATTCTGAGCCCAAACCCAAAGGGAGTCGATATGTCAAATGAGTATGTAGTTTGAGCACCAGTATCATTGTCAGGCTCCAACTTTAGATTCCTTATGAAAGACTTACATTTTTTTGTAATATCTGTACTTAGGAGTAAATCGAGATATAAAGAAAAAAATTGACCTTTCGACAAACATAAGTCAGTATTTAACATGTTAGCACAGCGGATGAAATCATTTGTAAATTTGACGGGCAACACAAAAACTAATGAGCTCACTCAAATTATTTTTTGTCCTGTCAAAATATTTATAAGACCACTGTACTTGCGAGTATATGTAAATGAATTTTATTCCATTTCGCAATTAGCTTAAACAAACATCACATAGATAGCAAATATCGTAGATGATGATGTTCCGCAAAACAAAAATGCATAATTGTTCATCGAACAATCGCCCCCCATCGATGCTAATTGATATGAAATGACAAACAACCCACAATAACATATTCCCATGGTTTAATATCCTATGACATGTTTAACTATTCCCAGCGGATTACCGGTAATGGTAAATCTGATTAAGTCACCACCCCAGTAGCCCCAGCATCCGATACAAGACCACACGCATAGAACATCATAATCGCGATAAAAGCCACGACGACACCCACCCTCAATGTATGGAATCCTGTTTAACAGCTATTCAAGATTAGTTTCTTTATACCCCCCGTATATAATGCAATCAGCAATTAGCAAGTGACATACAATTAGGGTTTGTAGGTGTGGTATGCTGCGAGGAAGGCTGCTCACTTGTTCATGCTTAAAGGGGTGCTTTAACAATTTACGCGTGTGTCTATTGTGTTAAGTTTGTAATAGGGATTCAAGTCCCTCGGTCCCGTCGCCTGGATGGAAGATTAACATGAATTCCACCTTTAGCCGGATGACAGACGACACACGAGGTCTGTTCCTCACATCGGTCATAATCGCAATAATTTATAATATTTATGGGATTTGCTTGTTGCCTCTGGTAGGCCGGAATATATCCGTTGTCAGTCACATTGTAAAGGAGTGTGAAAGGATGTCGGCTGAGTAATTTTTTTTTCTGAAACAATCTCCAACATCACCTTACTGAGAAGTGACATGATGATGATGACGGCATCTATGTGTGAGTTAACTGCCAGAAAGCATGTTTACATTTTGTTTACGGTATATATTCCCCAGAGGAGATGTTTGTTTACTGAACACTAAGCACTGCCAGGAAGAGAACAGAGAAAGGACGCTTTGTGAGCAAGTCTCGTTCTGCAAAAGGGGACAATTTCATTAATCATACTTAACCTTAGCGCGTACACACAAGCTGTATTTAGTGTAGGTACACCTGTGATCTAATAACGACCGATGTTGGCGTGTATTGTGTTGCGGTGTCTCGACTTCCGAAAAATATAGTGTATGCCTTTGCATTTAAATGGGCCATCAAGAGCCGGCAGAAACCCGCTGACCTTCTAATATGGGAACTTGTTTGTGTAACACTTAAGGGATGTGTAGTGTGTTGGTTGCTTTAAGAGCACGTTGCGGGCTGGACAAGGCTTTTCAACAATGTAAGAGGAATTGTGATGCATGTTAGGGAATAGAAGCATGGTATTGCCATTAATTTCCGCCTATGAAATGGGTTAACCATATGGGTAGTGAATTAGTTAAAATTACGGTAACAACCCTGGATAACTCCTAAGAGATGTTATAATGACAACAGGGGTTCACAAGTAGATTTTAACTTGAAAGCTTGTGAAGGCGGGTGGTATGGTAGACTTTTGTGTCATTTGTTTACAGAAAATGAAGCGAGGATAGGTAAGATAAAACTAGGGTTAACAAGGCCTGCGGAGTTCATTCTGTAAGAAACATACACCAACCGACTTCAGCATCGTTTGCTCGATCACAAAAAAAGAGATCCTCTGAATTGCGAAAGCTACAGAGGCATAAGTCTCCTCACCAGATCATATCTGCAGTCACGCTCGAAAGTGTTCATCAATAACCTGATCGGCACCTCCCTGTGTTGTTCAGACCAGGATAACCCATAACTGATTAGACTCAATCATTCCAAATCGATACCCTCCACTTATTCGTCAAAATTTAAAGCCACATACGATAGCATTTTTTAGAGACGAACTGTTCAGATCCATATCTAGTTTTGGTCTACCGGCAAACTGGTCTATATATGCTGGACGACGCTAATCCATCCACCAATGACCCCACCAACAATAAACTTAGATAGGTCATGCATTGTCATGAACCATTCTTCAATAAATCTGCCTACTACTAGCATACTCCTAGACGAGGTTGACAACGTTGGTGGAGCTCAAAGTAATGTCACAGCCGTATTTACTAGTGCAGAAGGATTGCTCTTGCCAAGGGCTACTTCATCGGGATAGGAAAAAAACTTGGCATGAACCGTATTAAAAATCAATTGGATATCCTTGGTAGCATTTAAGGAAAAAACCGGTGTCAAGGAAATCGGCGGTCAGTAAGAGGTTAATACCTATAGGACAAAAAAATAATATAAATGTTTGGCGCAACAGGCTTTTTAGTACACAGGGCCTAGGTTTCTCACAACCATTCATGTGTGCTTGTGTACTTCTAGCACGATATCGGGTCCTTCTGTTTAATGCCACGTTTGCTGACGATACTGCTATACTAACAGTTGGCACAACAATAGAGGAAAAAAAATATGAAATTACAAAACGAGGTTAATGAATGGACAAAATCTTGGGGGATTGCACTTAACGAGAGCAAATCGATTCATCCAGATTTTTCGTATAAACGGACAATTTGCCAGTATTTCTCCATATGGTTCGAGTCCCTTTTGCAAATGAAGCGAAATATCTCGGAATGACACTCGGTGCAAAATTAAAATGGAGGTCGCATGTAAAAAAGAAATGCGAAGAACTCAAAAATAAATACAGAGAACTGTACTGGTTACTCGAAAAATATTCGAAGCTTAACCTTGATAACAAGCTACTATTATACAAGCAAGTGCTAAAGCCGGTCTGCACATATTATGGTATACAAAAATGTTAAGATCATTCGTCAATAAGCCGTGGTATGTAAGAAATGAAGATCTACGCAGAGATCTGTGTATTCCCGCGTTTAAATATGAAACGAAAGATTTTAGCATGAAAGCTGAAAAAAACGTTTACTAGGCCACGTTAACACAACGGTCCTCCAAATTCTTGACGAAACAAATTTGTTGCATCGTCTTCAAAGAACTAAACCTTGGATTTAGCCCGATAATCACAAACCGCGCTATAAATTGAGGATAAAGCAGGAACTCTCAAAGGAAAGTTACCTGCCAAACATTTATATATACTCGTGATTAAAAAAATTGTTAGATAAGTTGCAATACAAATACAGAAAGGGTGGTGTATTTAGTGAGTAAATATCTCACACTACTTTGGGCACGTGCTCATCGGTCCATGAAGATTTCCACCAGCCCCCCGTAAACATTTTTTTTTTCTTTCAGGATTATAATACCGACGAACGTGTGTAAGCAGATGACATTCCTTCAGGGTTCGAGCGGGACGATATAGTTCGCCATGATTATGTCTCCTATCAGTTTTATCGCACATGTTTGTATCCAATCTAGTAGGTGCAATGCTGTTTTTGGTTGAAACTGCAGATGCAGCCGTTAAACTTTAGCGCGTATGTACCCTTTTTTATATATTAAGTCCAGATCACAAGGGATGAAATACCAAACAAGGAAAGCTAGTCTTTTCCCTGCGTTTTTTTGCAAATTTAAATATTTACGCAATCAAACGATTATAGAACGGTTTTACCCCGCGGAGCTTTGTTCTCAAAAAAGGGAAATAACCCCCAAATGGCTTATTCCGCGAGGGTTATTGCATTTCACCAGGATTTAAATTGGATGTTGAGGTTTGATTTAATTACTTGATTTGCTCCACGGCTGAAGACTAAGTGCGTGGCCTTGGAAATGAATGAGATAAGAACAAGTAGAACTATGCTGATCAGAATGATCAAGATGTAGTTTCAGAGAAGAGTAGTTTCATTGATTCGAAACGCACGCATTTTTCTTAAAAGGAAGCTTTGTTCCCAAAAAAAGGGAAATAACCCCCAAATGGCTTATTCCGCGAGGGTTATTGCATTTCACCAGGATTTAAATTGGATGTTGAGGTTTGATTTAATTATTTCTTTTGCTATACGGCTGAAGACTAAGTGCGTGGCCTTGAAAATGAATGAGATAAGAACAAGTAAAACTATGATGATCAGAATGATCAAGATGTAGTTTCAGAGAAAAGTAGTTTCATTGATTCGAAACGCACGCATTTTTCTTAAAAGGGCTTTATATCGAAGTTCTGAAATACGAAGTGCAATTATCTTGTTTTTATCTTTTGATTGGTTGCACTATACAAGGATATATAACATCAAATTACCAGCTGGTGTTTAATCAGTAAGTTCAATTGGTCGGTAGTTGTGGGAAACGATGATTCGCCGAGCTGGATCGAGCTGAACAAATCCTGCTTTTCAACTACTCAAGAAGAGCCCTGAGGATAGGATAGGTTAAAATGCTTTCGCGGCTGTTTTGCATGCAGTTTGGAATAGCACAACTTAAGAATACCGAGGCAGATGCCAAACGCACCAGGGAATTGTTGTATCTCAATATTGAATAATAAAATTGGACGCTGTAAGAAAACGGAAGTGAAAGTAACATAAAATATTTTATGTTTTAAAATTCCGAATAAGGCTGTGCAACTGGAGTCTAGATGCAAACTAACCTTGGGTTCCATTTTTTTGAAATGATTAACCGTTTTTATTTTTCGTGGGACTTTTGATCTTTTGAGAATGTGGCATTTTTAATATGCAGATTGCAGTCATTTCTGGCTTTCAGTTCGAACTTTTAGTGTAGAATCGACTTTGTATGACGAAAAACTTTAACCCCTTTTTAGATATATTTATAGGACTTTTTGGCCTTCTTTCTGATACAGTTGATCTGGCTAGGGATAATTGATTCCATACTCACAAAATATTCGCATCATAGTGAAAAGTTAAGAATCGAAAAGAATTCGTTTATAATATCTTTGTCAAGAATTACCGTACAAGTTTCTAGGAATTTTCTCCTGAATTTAATGGTCGGATTACAAGAAATTGGTTGATGCGATACGATGGTCTTCTGCAGCCGTTAATACGTTTATACTGCATTCATCGGTATCAAGACTTATTTTAAGGCTGTAACTAGATTTATTTTATTCCAATTGACCGTGCACATTAAATGACGAAGCAACAAATTACTTCCTGTTAAGGGTCTTTCCATCTGATAACTCATCGAAGAACTCATTCTGTTTGACTATGCGCTATGTCATCGGACTAAACTCAAGCTTGACCATGATTCAAAAGACACTGCCGTACACTTTTCGAAAAGTTATTTCAAAATCCATGATAAAAACAATTTCGACCACTTTTCCAAAATCATATCCCGCTGTGTTGCAATGAGAAAATCCGATAAAAAAAGAAAAAAAGTTGCGATCGGATATCGATATACCTATCTCCGGTCGTAAATTGACTTCCGCAAAAAAGGAAGTGTATCGTCATGCACACACACCTAATCGATGACGCGGATATTACCTCTCTTTAGATGGTTCAATTACAGTGGAAAGGAATGATAGTACCGCAACAAAATAATAACAATTCTCAATGACATGATCATAGAGTGCGATCCACTGTTATGCAGTGAAATTATTGTGCCAACACACCGCTTCTAAGTGTAGTGAAGAGGTACCTACCCTTCATAAATCCATTTGGCCTGATTCATATCTGCACAACATAATGACCTCAACGGGCACAAATGATATACGAATTCTGTGAAACCGAAAAGGATCAACGAAGGAGAAGATGCGGAGGAATGCGCGCCCAGTTAAAGGTGGTGGTAGGTGGTGGTGGTAAGTAACATACAGACACACCTCTTTTCTAGATTCCCAAAGAAATGCTTTCAGCAACAGCAGCAGAGTCGACGGTACCGCCGTCGTCGTTGTCGAGACGGCGAGCAGGAGATACCCTCTGCATCTGCTATAATTTGCATAGACAATTTTCTGAGTGTAATGCCTCTTGGAATCAAGGCGCAGCCGCCTTTAGATTTGCGCTCACTCAGTGCGCGAGTGTCTTTAATGTGCTGCATGAGCTGAACATGGAGCTGTGCCTTGCCAGGAATTTCAATTAGCTGTCGTCATCATCATCATCTTACACGGGAAAAATGGGTGTAGCCACTGCTGCACTCCTACTTTTTCTTTCATATTTCATCTGGCAGATAAGGAGAAATGGATCTGGCCCAAAACTGACCCCTACAAAGCTGACAAAAAAAAAACAGGAAGTTAGTATGAAAGAAGTCTTGAGGTTTCTCTTAATCCAAATAAGTAATCCCGAACACAAGTTTGCATGTTTACATCACCGGCGCGCCTGAAGAAGTGCAAGAAGGCCATACCGGGGAGTGCGCAGTCACTCGGTCACGCATCGAACAATTGAAACAATCAGCCAGAGCTACGTTTTGTAACTTCCCTAACCCTTATTGAATGTAGGTGTATCAGATTTCGATGTGAAGTTTTATGGCATCCATGTGGATGGATACGTTGGCATTGTATCGCTGAGGAAATACAGAACTTGAAAAGTATTCCATTGTTAGGGCGGTTTCTATTGATTGGCACTCACACATGCAGGGAATTAATTGAGTTAACGTTCTGTTTACGAAACAGTTGACAAGGAATTTTCTTTTGATCATAAGGGTTTCTCGGCTTACAATTGGAATTGAAAGTGTGAAAATGGAATTGAATAACTTTTGATCCATATGTAGCCCACATTGCATTTTCGAATAGTAAACGTTGGGATTTTAAAGGAATGCTTGAAATCAACTGCACATGTTTTTATGCTTATGTTATTCAAATATTTCAGAGGGTCATTCACATATTTTCCAAGGTCCAAATTTTGGAAAAAGAATCACTTGCCTTAATTAGTTTCAAAATGTTAAATAAAGACCGCGAGGAATCCGACTCATGTGGAGTGTTAATCAGGTCCAATGACATATGGCCATATTTTGAAATATGGCCTTGTGACGCTCTCGAAGAGAATTATATGGAAATAAGAAATATGAAGATATTGACTTATGTTTCTAGTTCCATTAGCCAGATTTTATGTAGTCCTATCAATGGACTTCAAATAATAATAACAAAATTTTCAATATTTGAACGCAACCACATATTTTGAAATATGACGTTATGTCACAAACAACAAGATGTTCGAATAATGCCATATGTTGCATTGCGTTACGAAGGCTTCATAAGGTCATATTTTAAAATATCGCCCCTTGTGTAGGCACCTATTAATCTAACATTTTGTAACAATCCAAACCATTCAATATGTAAGCGCGCAAGATGTTCATAGATCATCGTAACCCGATATTTAGCACAAAGACCTCGAGAATAAAAGATCCAGAATGTCAGTCAGAGGATTGTCTCCGTACATTTTTGAAGATTTCATCTTAATTGATGCGTAAATAAGCATCTACTGGAGTGCAACAAATCCAAAGATCCAGCAGCAGAAAATCTTTGTTCACCTAAAATGACTGTATGAGCTGCGTTATTGGAGCGAGAACGGCATTGAGTGAATTCAGAGCGCTACGTAGTCATCCCATTTTGATGTTTGAATTGCCGAACTTACTTATGATAGACGACTTATTGGTGCCGGAATTGCAAAACTTACTTAGCTATAGATAACATAACATGATTCCTGGAGGATGGAGCAACGTCACACACGTCCAATGTGTTTCAGCTACGAGTTTGTGAAATTTTCCATGCCAAATTGATATCTAGGTTAGGTTACATAAATTATCTTGCATGCAGTCCTGATTTAAGGCTAAATGGAACGGTATTTCTGTGGGTTTATCTCAACTTGAAAGCTTACGCCAATAAACAGACTGATGAAAATATTCATCACGATTGTTCGACTAAACGAGTGGCAAACGCTTAGGTTTAAATTTCGATGGAATTGTTTTTACGAAATAAATTCCCAGATTGTGTAGTTTAATAACAAAATAATGAAAAAAATGGGTTCGCAACCACCTTGACCTAAATTGATTTGAATCAGCTTATGAGATCGCATGTTCTTGTCAAGTATGAGGGAACTTGATCTGAGTATTCAATACCGAAAACAACTCAAATGTCATAGTACGCAATAGTTTTATGCTATTCGTGCTAGAATATGAACTCCTGGACATCTTTGTAGCACTGAACTGGCAAATAAAAAGTCGTCGGGAGAGGATCAGAAACGGCGTACTGAAACACCCTCCAGTTGAAGCAGGCGATATTTTCATCAACTTTAATAAGTTGATGAAAATATCGCACATAATGCACTGAATAATGCACATTATTCAACGGTGGTTCATCCTTTTCCTAAAAAGAGCCCTGCCAATATTCAGTCAATAAGCCTCCTGCCGAATGTTAGAGGGGCTTTCCTACAAGCTAACCAGACTGAGAATGCGTAAACCCACGCTGTATATGATTTACGATATACTTATGTGAAAGAAGTTCATTGTCAAATGTGGGAACGTAATTTCGAGAAAAATTTTTGAAATTAAAAACGGTTTACAACAGGGAGCGGTGATTTCGGCGATATTGTTTAACATATATGCAAGTGATCTCGTTGGTTCCCTCAAAGAATAAAGCGTATGGAGATGATCTAGTGACGTAGAATCGTAAATCGAGATCATCAACCTACTTTTGCAGCGTGAAGATCGGTGCAGTGAAATAACTCCCACGGAAATAAGCCCCATTAAGCTTGTTTCCTAAATAAAAGGAAATCGCCCCCACAGGGCTAATTACCTTTTCGAAATTAAAATAAACCCTGACACGTAAAAGAATTATCCTCAGCAGGTGTTACTGCCATTAGAAATTGAAATTCTACTCAAGTTTGGTGTATGCAAAATTTGGGGCATGTTGCCCGCCGCTTGGGTTTACTGTGGGATTGATGCATGAAAAGGAAATAAACCCCACAAATAAAAATCATTAACAGCCGCAAGGACTCATTTGCTTTTCCAAAAAGAAAGAAAGATTTGTTGGGAAATAAGCCCAATAGGGCATATTTCCGTTGGAGTTATTTCACTGCAACGTGAAGATCAATTTAAAAAAAAAACACCGAAACAATTCTGTTTAGAACCCCATATTCCATTAAGCGATACCAGCAAAAAATGGAAAATTTGTGTATCATTGAGCAGCACGGATTTAACAAGTTTTGTATATTTAAATGAAATGAAGATGCTTCTCTAGCCAGGAATAGGGTGATTATGCTCTGACAAGAAGACTATTTCAAGGCACTCAACTTGATTCAAGGTAAAAGTCATATCACCGCTTACGGTTGTCCCGTGTGATTCCGTGTTTGAAAGGCGGTGTCTCTGATCATTTCTAGGATTGTACCAAACGAAAGAACACGAATAAATAAAACACAATCGCAAAAACGTCCTGAGAGGGCTTAGCTGAATATAATTAACAATTTCCTTATTTAGGTGATTAGAAGGCACGTCTCAAGGGCGATGGCTAGCGACAACAGCCTTGATCTTCGGGGCTTACTTCCCCAATGACATATAGTTACATGCGGAGCAGGCTTACTTACTTACTTACTTAAGTGGCGCTACAGTCCGGAATGAACCTGGGCCTCGACCAAAAAGCCTGGTTTTTAGCTAACTGCCTCCAGTTACGCATTCCAAATTGGTTGAGGTCGGTTTCTAGCAGGCTCAGGTTAGGCTTTATTTCAGAGGCATTCCTTTAATTTACTCGCTAGGGTTTTTTAAAGAATGGAACGGAATCCCGGTATGATACCACCGCTACCGTGATGCACGGGAAAAGCGATCGCGATAAAACTGATGTTGAGCAATAATTAGGAGAGTGTTTCTGCGCCACCCAGGACATTGGAGACTTTTAGTCCACTCCTTTTGAAAAAAATTACATTTAGTCTGGGTCTGAAAGTCTAGGGAGGGGCTTATTTTTCTGAAAATTAAAATTAATAAAAAACATAAGAAATATTTAGATAACTAGCAACCCGGTCCAACTTCGCCCGGGTACAATGTAAAGGACGAAAAGTGTATTTTCTGCCACTTAGACCTCGGATAATCCTCGAATGGTCAGCTCCTGCAAGTGATAGAGCAATACACTATAGCATTCTCACGGAAATGCAGATCAAAACATTGAAAACCACATCGAAATCCGTTCATCAGTTCTCGAGATTAGCGCATTCATTCACGTTTAGGGACTTTGTTGCTAACAAGGTATAGATATCACGCGAGATAAGCATAGAGTGTCGGCCAAGGGCCAGTTAGTTAGATTAGGCAATACTGTTAATGATTTGTTAGATTTAAGCATTTTTGTCTAGTATTAATATATATTTCAGGAACAATTTTTTTTATTCCTCAAAGTGAAGCACCCAGTGAGGTTTTTGTTAGCAAACAAATGTTGGCCGCATTGACGACCTACCAGAAGCCTTCGCTCAGTTAAATACCAAAAGTGAACAAGCAAAAATCGAAATTGGTAGTTTAACAACCAGTGGCGTGGGTGAATTTTTTTTAATGAAAGTCGAAATAAGAGTCGAACGAAAATGTTGCCACACATGCCAATGATTTTCATTTAAAACATTCGTAGCAACATTCTAGTTCGACTTTTGTTTGTAAACATTGGTATGTAGTTGATGTGGAGTTTTTTTTGTTGTTTATTAATTAGTTTATCGCAAATATTGGTTACGACACTCTTAAAAACGCTCCATAGACGTCGATTAATCAATAAAATAAAATAAAAAACGAGTTATAAGTTATTCGTGAAGAAAGAACTGTCAATTTTACATATATCAATCAAAATGTAAATTAATTGATAGATAAACAAAATTTAAATGCTGTGAAGCAATAAGAACCTTCTTTTAAAAATCAACCAGTTAACTGCAGCAGTCAAATTGAGAACCGACATCTACCTACAGCTACAGATCACATTAACAGTATCGTTTTAAAGGTGCATGATATATCCAATTAAAAAGCCGATTATGCCCACAAATTCCTGAATAACTTAACCCAATACCTCCCGAAAAGTATAGACACTTAAACTTTACCCTCATTTTGTTGTTTCCCCGCTTTTAAGAAGTATCCACCGACAGAAACCACTTTCTCCACAGTAGCACTAAACGGTTTTGTTACCTTCCAGTCGAATTTTATAACTCATTGATCTTGTATAACAGGAGGTACCCACACATACAAAAATCCATGAAAACCTTGCGTCAACATTCATTTTGGAAATCATTTTTATTAACAGACCATTAAACGTGTTAAGCGATCACCGGTCTATCTGTCAACTCACATGACATTACGTGTAAACGAGGTACCTACAGAACGTTTTTTTTTTCAGCATACCAAATTACTAGGAAGTCTGAACGCGCGCCGTAAATTATGTCGAAAAACCGAGACGCATTTGCAAAAAAGGGCACATGTGCGCGATCCGCTTTAGCAATGTTGCACATATGCGTAGCTGGAGACCGATGCATTGTGTACATCATATGGCTGAGTCAACGTCGTCGCCAAATGTCATTATTGCCGTCAGGTCGTTGTCGTCGTTCCGCGACAATTTGTTTAGCCGGGATTTGTGTAAAAGGTGCGCGCCAATACGCTTCACAATTAATGCCTAATGATAGGCACAGGCGGTCCGCTTTTTGTTTGCTGCGCGTATGCCTTTCGATACACGGGTGCGATTGGCATTCATCGGCGCATAAGTTTTGTTGATCGCTGATGGATGGCTTGAAAAATCTGCGCGCCAATCGATCGGCATCGGTGGCGTCGATATTCATTGGAATTGTTGGGGTCTGTATAGATAAAAAAAAATCGAGGGGCATTACGCTTGAGCTGTCATTTGGGAAAGTGTCGTTTAACTTTCATTTAATCCATCTGCATGTAGGCTCGGACTTTGATGCACGTTTAGATCTGAATGCTAATGCGATATGATAGTTTGTAATGATTGCGTGCATTTGCGCAAAATTGCAATGCATACGGCTAAATTGCAAGCGATCAAGGGCGAGCCTATGCAGTGGTAAGTATTGTTATGGAAGGTTTGAGCGGCAAATCCCGAAATAATCTTGGATTGATATATAAGAGGTAACTTGTAGGTTGCCATCAAATATGGGCAAGGACTTTTATCTAAAAATGTAAATCATAATATGGAGCAACCGAAGCAGAAGTACTCGGTTAAGGTTTAGAATTGAATGGATCCATACAGTAAGGGGAGGCTAACGGACGTGTTTTTCAAAATCCATTCAATTTTTAGGCATGGTAAAACCGTCGAAAAAACAGGATATTGTTGTAACATGTCTGGGACAGGCGGACAAGTAGCCATCTAAATCTACTATCCCGAGGATGGAAAGAATTTGTAAGCACTGATTCAGGGCCTTTGGGTTTTGGCATTCAACTCCCGATCCCAATTTTAATTCCCAACCTACAAAGCTCTGAGGACAGGTGGATAGCAATTTAAAACTCTCCAAGTTTGCAGGTTTGTCATGACTATCAGTGCATTGACATAATTAGTGTTGTGGAAGCACTTTTTTGATTTCAAATGAACAGACAAACAAGAACAAATTTATTGGCACTGGGTAAGACCTATGACAACATCTTCAGAGCTGACGAGTATGAAGGCAACGAAAACTAGCAATGTAAAGTGGCTTAACACAGAAAAAACAATTAGGGGCTAGTTCTAAATGAAACCGGGACCCGAAGCAATGTAGGACTTCGTCGCAGTAACAACATGGATAGTGGGACAATTTACATCGACAAGGACAAACCACTTCTCAACGAAGATGAAATCTGAAAAACAAAACTTTCTTTGATGTCAGATCATCTAAATGTCCCAACTTGGCTTGTTCTCCTAGAAATTCGAAACAGAAGAGAAGCCCCATATGGGAATGGAACGTGATCATCGTCTAATGGTAGCTGCAAAAAAGTCAATGAAATTCAGAGGAATTAGAATGATTGGTAACAGCCAGACAGTTTAAAGAACCACGAAGGAGCAACATATTATAAATGAGCACAGTCTTGAAAGATGCTTTTAAAATGCGCAAAGACCAGACCCATTATAGATTCGACATTTAAAACCAATGTGGATCGGTTCCTCATTTCTTCTTACCCATTTCTATAATACACACACTGTGACAAGATATAAATTGTGGATTCATAACCCCTTGAGTGCGCGCAATTTCAATAAAAAGAATGCGAACTGTTCAGATTGAGTTTCCTCAAGTGACAAATTTCGGAATAAGCACAACAACTTGTAGTAACGCAAATATCGATTCTGAGGAAACGTATTTCACTCAAATACTTGATGTAACAGTACGCCACCAGTGGAGTCGATAATCAGGACTGTCGCGAATAAATACTCCCCGAATCTTTTCCCATTCGGCAACTTAATTTACATTACAGAGAGCTTCCGTTGAGCTCTATAGGCAGAGAAAAAGGGAAGAACAACGGCTTTTCAGAAAGAAGAAAAAAGATAAAGAAAAGCGCTCTACCGAGGATATAGGGAGGTGCCACTCCAGGAACGATGTTCGCAAGTTTTAACAAAGTGTACACGTCAAAGCCAAGGATACAAGGTTCAAACAGAATACTGTCGAGATGAACAAGGACATATCGTAGTTGAGACACAGTCGATGCTGAGGATATGGAAGAACCACTTCTGCAGACTGTTAAACGGCGATGACGAACAACATTCCGCTGTCAGGCAGAACGAACCATTCAGTATTGGCAACGACAGCGAAAACTGCCAACCAACTCAAGCTTAATAAGGCTGCCGGAATTGACAGCCTTCCCGCTGAGCTTTATAAAGCCGGCGGAGATGACTTGGTAAATGACATCCACCAACTTATAAGCCAAATCTGGTCGGCAGAAAGTATGCCTGAAGAATATAACATTAGCATAGTTTGCTCGATCCACAAAAAAGGAGACCCTCTGAACTGCGCCAACTTCAAAGGCATAAGTCTCCTCAACATCGCCTACAAGATCCTATTTGCACGCCTAAAACCGTTTACCAGTGTGGTTTTGGGCCAGGAAAGTCCACAACCGATCAAATTTGTACACTTCGGCAGATCCTGGAAAAAACCCAAGAAATCCAAATCGATACCCACTACCTATTTATCGATTTCAAAACCGCGTACGACAGCATTTATAGAGACGAACTATAGAGAGCCATGTCTAGTTTTGGTATACCGCCCAAACTCGTCCATTTGTGTAGTTGTGAATTCTGGCTGCTCCATCAGGGTCGGAAACGACCTTACCGACACATTCAATACAAAAAATGGATTTAGTCAAGGTGATGCGCTGTCATGTGATTTCTTCAATTTGATTCTTGAGAGGATTGTGCCAAACTCTCGAGCCAACACCAGAGGCACAATTTTCCAAAAATCGGTACAACTACTAGCATACGCCTACGATATTGACATCATTGGTAGGACCCAACGTGATGTCATAGCCACGTTTGCTAGTATAGAGAAGGAAGCGGAAAAATGGGTTTAGCAGTAAATGAGGGCAAGACGATGTATATGCTGTCCACACGAAAGGCCACACAACATCGACGAATTGGACAAAATGTCAACATTGATAGATATAACTTTGAGATAGTACGGGACTTTGTCTATCTCGCCTGCGCTATTAACTCTGACAACAAGATATCATCAGAAATTAAACGAAGAATTACTCTAACCAACCGGTGTTTCTTCGGGCTAAGAAGGCAATTAGTAGTAAAGCCCTCACTCAAACTACTAAGGAGATCTTATATAAGACCCTGATCATCCCAGTCCTGGTCTACGGCGCTGAAGCATTTACCTTCTCAAAAGCGAATGAAGAAATCCTTGGCCGATATGAGAGGAAATTCTTCGGTCCGGTTTGGGTTGACGGGCTAGAAGATTCAACCAAGAACTATACAGCGACATGCCCCTGGTCAAAAGGCTACGCATTAGACGATTAAGATGGGTAGGAGATGTAGAGCGAATGGACACCAATACTCCGGCTTGCAGAGTCTTCGATTCACAGCCAGACGTCGGACGCAGTAAAGGAGGACCTCGACTTAACCTCAACCAACTTGTAGTGCGCAACTGAGAGCAGTTAGCTAAGGACTGGGCTAATTGGAGAGGCACGTTGGTCGAGGCTCAGGTTCATTCCGGAATGTAGCTCCACTTAAGTAAGTAAGTAAGTAATCTAATTTACATTGCTGACAAGGGAAAAATTCCCGAGAACATTTATTAGCGACAGGCAGGATTAGTTAACATTGTAGTCCTGAAGTTCAACCTAGGTCATAGCTGACTCGCCCTTGCAAGCATTGGTAGACAACAGGTTGTAAGAGTTAAGAGTTTCCCATATTTAGAAAGTAATGTGTTGATCAACGCTGAAACGTAGGAAAACAACAACAGGAAAACCCGCAAAGCAAAGACTTCGGTAGAGTATTATAGTTGAACAACAAGCTCTACAACTTGTACACTCAAATGTCGAAATCATGTTGTTACACTCTTGCACCATTTGGCAAATAAACCCCATTATCGAACGAATCGTAAAAACGTATGAATCGGTGGAAAGTTTTATTCCAAGAACCTTCTGAGCAACCGTATTAACCGGTTTAACAGTTCGACTGATGTGAAGAGTTCAATGCAGCCACCATCAAGTCAAGAGTAGGAACGTTTTCCACGATAGCGTATATGGAATTTCCCCGACCAAACCATGTACCATTAGGACGACCGTGAAACCTGTTTAAAAGTGGGCAAGTTTCCTAGACGTCATTACAAAACAGAAACCCAGACCTGGGAAGATAGGCTTAACAATTCGACTTAGGGATTTGCAGTTTATTGGTCTTACACTGCAATTTAATAGTTAGGTGAGGTTGGTGGGTTGATGAGGCTGTCGAAGTTCGTCTTTATATGTAGTACTGGCCAACGTAGACCCATTGTGATGCTCGTTGTGGGTCCATGTGCATGAGCAACTCCTTCCTTTGTCTCGTGTATGTCCCCATTTAGCCATCCGTATATTCTTGTATGTCTGATGGACCCTTAGACACTATAAGGTTAGGTAAGAATGAAAGAAAGTAAATTTTAACCCACAAGTCAAAAAAAAATCATTCATTGTACCTTAATTTAAATATGGCAGCACATGCGATCAAAAGAACATTAATAGAGGTATCTCTGCATAGTCGCCAGAGCTGTTGAAGAACACCGCTGCCATGAAGGACAAGCGGTGTTTCTTGACAGGGACAGGTTTTACCTTTGCCCTTTGTGAATTGGGTATTATCTACTTTGTATAATCTAGCAACTTCGTTTATATGATTCACAGGTAGGGAGGCAGTTCCACCTGCTTTTAGCCGAATCCATAGTAGGTACATATTTTCTGTCCAAATCGCATTTTAGCTACCCCTTCTGCTGAACGTCAACAAGTTTCAGTTCTTCATTTCACATCACAAGCCTAAATTTTATCATTAAAACTTCGTCGAAATAGTTTTAGCTATAATAGTACTAATAATCCATCAAATAATTTATAAAATATTTTTAAGTAAAACCAAAAACAGAATAGACCTTTCGAATAACAGTTTTTATGTCGCTACCATTTGCAATAAGGCAATTTCACGTAACTCTAAACCACCGCTCTGTGAAAGGGAACAATGCACCAGTTTAGTTGAACAGAAAAAATCCCGCTCAAGGTACTGCGTCACTACGTACCATCATCTGCGTCTTGCCAACTTAATGTATATCCATGGACATCTGATATACCTACCGAGACACACACTCACCAGCAACGACCAGGCCGACGACAACGACTTTCCATAAAAATCTTGCAAGTCAGAGAGCTCATTTCAAGTTCATGTGCGCAATGAGATATCATTGCGAACTAGAGTGGAAGAAGATTACATACACTGGTACCAAACATTTCGAAAATCCATTCGGTGAGTGCGCCACACATGTCAGCCAACGCAAAATGCGCCCCCCGTTCCATGGTTAAGAAACCAGCTTCGACTTAACTTATACCATACTTAAGCTGCATACGCAGCATCAGAGCATCAGCAGCAGCAACCAGCACAACCAGCACCCAGATCACACCGTCACCGTGTATCACAGGCTAACCAGCAACAATATCTCTCGAAGGCATGCGGCCTAGTTTCTTCATTCAGAAATCGAGATACTCGTACATGTTTTGCGCAGTAAACGATGTTTTTATGTTTCCATTTTATGCGCCCTGCAAACGCCGCGCCGCCACCAAGCATCCTCATCATTAAATCCCAGCGATGTAAGACGAAAACGAGATTTAATTTAATAGAATCGAGAGGAGATAATTATTGCGAGCGAGATGTGACAGAAATGCTGCTGCTGCCAGACCGGCACGGCGCAAAAATTGTCTCTGGCACACCGCACCGAACTGCACTTGCTAGAATGGCAGAATGAAATTGTAGCTGTCTGCCCTCCAGGATTAAGACGAAGCAGCAGCAACAGCATCATAAATCCCTAACTGTCGTTCATTAGTACTTTTATATGATGTGAAGAGATCAATGCAGCCACCACCAAGTCAAGAGTAGGAACGTTTCCCACGGTAGCGTATATGGAATTTCCCCGACCAGACCAAGTACCATTAGGACGACCGTGATACCTGTTCTACAGTGGGCAAGTTTCCTAGACGTAATTACAAAACAGAAACTCAGACCTGGGAAGATTTCTCCCACCTCTTTATGACTCTATACAGACGTTGCATCATAAATGAAAAAAATCAATTTTCTCTCAATAATATAGAAGAAGGAAAAAAGGACGTGGGTATATCCTTTGAAATATGTTTTTCAGTACCTGTGCGGACAATAAAGCCGTACAGGCTTATTGCATTGAATGAATTTTCCTAGTAAATGGTTACAAATTTGTTGTGTGCTTCAGGGACGAGGCGCTATCTTTTGATGGTATTTGGCGTTAATAATACGGTTTTTGGGTTTAAAAAAAAAAAACATTTCCTCGTTGCCTCAAAAAATGTCTTTTGATGTACGCTAAGCGACTTCAAAGATAGTTCCGACCATATCTGTTATTAGGTGAGATGGGCTTTGATAAATTTCAGATGTTAGAGATACGCCTTATTATGTAAATAGTTTTGGTTGAGACGTTTCTTTGAGATCTTCTTCACCGCCTGAACATTCATGTCCGATATTCTGCAAGGCCCATTCTTTCTACAAGATATTTACTCCACTCGAAAACCTTTTAGCAGACCACTTTCATTACCAATTATTCTTCCTGATCGCATGACTTTCCAGCTTCACTCGATCATCCAAAAGGTAGCTACAAATTTTTGGCGGCAACAGGCTCGTTAGTATCCAGGGCCGAGCTTTCTCACAACCATTGTGTGCGCGTATATTTCTTGCACGATGGCGCTATCACCTGTTTAATGCCGACTCCGAACGGCAAATTTAAAATAAGCTTTTCTTGAAAGCTTATTTTAAAGGAAAGGAGGGCCAGTGAAAACTCATTTAGGTGTTGCTACGGCAGGGTATCGAACCCATACCTTCTGCGCGGTAGTTTACCACACTAACCATCGCCCCACTGAGCACTCGATCATCCTTTCACCCTAAATTCCTTTTTGGATCAACATACTTCATCTACTTTCGAATATGACGGGTGGTTAATTTTTAAGGGCCGTCGTTGAATGTGAACCACACTTAAACGTCAATTTGAACCATGGAAAGATACACAATCGAGCAACGCGTTAAAGTTATTCAGGCTTATTATGAAAATGGGCGTATAAATCAAAATGTATATCGTGCACTTCGTGATTTTTTCGGTCCATTTAATCGTCCAAGTCCAAAACCGGGTCTGTAGAAGATGTGAAAACACCAGTGCATGCTCGTACAACTCATACTGCAGAAAAAATTGCTGCTGTTCGCGATAGTGTGGCTGAAGAGCCGTCCAGCTCAACTCACGCCCGTCGTTGGTGAACATTATGCATAAAGACTTGCATTTACACGCTTACAAGGTTCAATTGACTCAAGAATTAAAGCCTCTTGATCATTTCAAGCGTGCGTCGTCAATGGTCAGAATGGTGGCCAGAAATGGCAACAATGGATGATAAATTTTCGAAGTAAATCATCTTCAGTGATGAGGAACACTTTCACTTCAGTGGGTTCGTCAATAAGCAGAATTGCCGCATTTGGGCGAATGATAATCCAAGAGTGATTGTCGAAAAACCAATGTACCAACAAAGAGTGACTGTTTGATGCGGTAACGTACTTTTTATGGTCCGAATTGGAAGATATGGATGTGCACAATATGGGGTTTCAACAGGACGGTGCCACTTGCCACACAGCTAACGAAACAATGGCTCTTTTGCGCGACAAATTTAATGGCCGTGTTATCTCACGTGGTGGCGATGTCAATTGGCCGCCAAGATCATTTGATTTGACACGGTTGGACTTCTTTCTTTGGGGTTATTTGAAAGAAAAGGTGTGCGTCGATAAGCCAACAGCAATTCAAGAGCTAAAGGATGAGATAGTTCGCCACATTAACGACATAGAATAGGTGTGCCGGTTGGCCATTTGGCCGATATTTTGTTCCATACACAATTGAACAAGACTAATATTATCATACTAAAAAGAAATGACAATAATTTCCTAAATAATTTGTGTTTTATTCAAAATCAACATCGGCCCTAAAAATGTAACCACCCTTTATATGTAAAGATACGCGATGCCACACTACTGCAATAAAGTTGAGTCATGCTAAGCTATTTCGTCAGCTTGCTCAGCGCAGCTTTGCGACCTGAAAGGCAGAATAGTTAAACAGTCTAAAGTGTCTCTTGAAAGGAGAAGAGAAATTACCTTTACAAAGGGTAATTTCTTAGTGCGGATTCGCTTTTATTTACACTTAATGGGCGGCTTATGTAATCACTAAGACTTCCGCCTGTTAAACTCTCCTGTAGTCCGGTAGTCTAATTGATTTCAACTAAGAGGGAATAGCTAGCAGAATTCAAAATTCAAAATTTACCTGCGGCATTAATTCCTCCATCTTTGTGTATCTAAGCCCGACAAACTCGATGACGGTATTGTCTGTCTTTTCAATTTTCAAATGCGATTAAGATTCAAATAAAATGGTGAGTTCCCTTTACAAGCAATCACCCGCCAATACATTATACATTCGATGCATAGAAATGTACACTTTCGATTTTTATCGGTTTTGTTTGCGTACCTTCCATTCTTCCGCAATTAAATTCAATGAGTTCCAATTATTGCCGTGTCGAGGGAGTTACGTGAAATGTATATTTTTTTGTCTTCATCGGTCGGGCATACAACAGAAGAGCTTTGGACACACCACCAACACGTCGTTTGGTTTCCGTTTTACCATTATATTCGTCAACACAGAGGTAGCAGTTGCCATAGAATGTGAAAAAAACGCTTTAGTTCTCCAAAATGCAAATGAGTAGCAAATATTGTGTTAATGCATGCTTTCGCAATTGACCATTTACCAGACGTCATCGGCTGATGAAATAAAAAAAAAAATGAAGATATACACACCTTCATACCATTGTGGTATTTGAACATCTTTGGGGGGGGGGGGGGGGCTTCAGTCCGGTCATGCAAGGAGCCGTGAAGAGGCTCATAATGATTTGCTGACATGCAAATCATGTTTCGGCTGTTGACTTTGGGTTTTATGAACCTCTCCATTGGGGTATTTCGTAGTCAGCCGGCTTGAGACTAATTAGGTGGTCCATAGTAGAGAGGCATTGATGTGTTGTTTTTTTTCGTTTGGTTGAATTTGTATTTCTGGGGAAACAGAAATTGATTTGATTGCGAAATGGTTTTTGAAAAGGTCATGGACTTGTGTTTGCACACTCCGGACCGGACCGATCCATGTATGACTATTATCTGTATTCATTTCCGACAAAAAGGTTTCCCCTCGAGGAATTGACTCACTAACAATTATGTTTCTGGCTTCACAAAGGCACGTAGCGCGCCAAATTACAACCTTCGATCAGTGGGAGAGAATCGGCATTTTTTTTTATAAGTGCATTTCCATTGGAATTTCTTTCATTCGGCCTGGATATAATGCAGCGGGAAGGGGACCCGAAAGCCAAACGAGACACGTCAATCTGGTTCATGTTTCAAGTTTGTTTTAGCGCCAAACAATGCACCATCAATTCCAGCGAGCGAAACAATGCGCGCTGAACAACAAGAGCGCACAATAAAAAACAAGAAAAAGAACAACAACAACAAAAAACGAAACACATAAAGTAAAACAATTGCCCTTTGAAGGATGTGGGAACTCTCCAGATGCCAGAGCGCGTCGATCTCCTCTTGTTCCCATCACGACTTGACTCGCTTTGTATTTGTATATGCATGGTTTGGAATGCTCCACCATGGTCGCCCAGAATATTATGTGATGATGTGGATGGATAGATGGATGGATGGATGGATGGATGCTGATGATGCTGTGTGGCAGCGGCAACTTTGTTGTAACCAAGGGCTTGAAAAGTGAAATTTCCTCGAAACGAAGATGGAGCCCTTTGTTAAGCGGATATATTGTCAACATGTAGAGGGGGCAACTTTTTTACTCTTTCAGTTTTTGGACTGTGAGGGTTTTTTTTTGTAAAGTTTTGTTGTTAATGAACTTTTACTTAAGCTTCATTCATAAGGTTGAAATGTGTTATTAACCATGAATAAACGCAGCAGTGCTTTAAATTTGCCACTTATAACTAAACCTAGACCTTTTAACAAGATCCTTTGCCGTTTTTGAACATCGTTTAGTCTACAGCACCGGTGGGAGTTTTTTAGGTTTCAATGGCTGACAGCCGTAAAAGACTGAGGAAATTAATATGGCTATCAGATAACCACTACGGGTAGAATAACCGCAAATCCAACATCATGGGTTTACATTAATTCGATGCGGAAAACGTCGCGGTAGAAGCTAAAATTAGGTAGTAGAGTGCGAATTGGAGAGAACCGGAATATACAAGAAGAACATTATTAGTCGAATCCAATCTATGTTATCAGTCTCCTCCGATAAGGTACCTGTGGCATGGTCATTTCGGGAGGAGACGGAAAATAGTGACAGAAGAGGCGCTGCAGCACAAAACCATGGCGGTGCGAAAAAAGCCAGAAAATAATACACAACATCCCTGCTTAGGATCATCGAAGAGTCTCGCCTGTCAGTTGGCTTCAAAGTTGGATCGAAGGCTCTATGAAACAGAATTAGCAACCTATTCGCAGACGCATAGGGAATTTTTCTAGCAGCATATCCAGCTGTAGATAAATAGGCATAATGCCAAGAGATTGATAAGTCAATAAGTCCAGCCACCTCCAGTTTAATCCTCCTAGAAGGAGAAATCAATGAAAAAAAAAATACAAATTTTTGGCGGAACAGGCTCGTTAGTACCTATGGCCGAGCTTTCTCACAACAATCATGTGTGCGTGTGTACAGTGTACGATGGCAGCATCTCCTGTTTTAGGCTGATTCCGAACTACGAATTTGAGATAATTGACACCTAATCAAAAAAATCCGCATTGGACGTTTAAGATGCAACCCCCCAGCTTGGGCTCTCTGTTAGATTAGGGCTGCGTGCGATCTTGAATGTTTGCTTACTAACTTACTTACTGAAGTGGCGCTACAGTCCGGAATGAACCTGGGCCTCAACCAACACGCCTTTCCAATTAGCCCGGTCCTTAGCTAACTGCCTCCAGTTGCGCACTCCAAGTTGGTTGAGTTCGGCTTCTACTTGTGCGCGCCACTTAAGGCGACACTGCGTCCGACTTCTGGCTGGGAATCAAAGACTCTGCGAGCCGGAGTATTGGTGTCTATTCGTTCTACATGTCCTAGCCATCACAAACGTCCAATGCGGATTTTTTTTTACCATATACGAGAACACGAGATGTTGTTGTCAGAGTTAATAGCGGAGCCGAGATAGACAAAGTCCCGTCTACCTCGAAGTAACGAACGAAAGAACTGTCAATGGTAACGTTCTGTCCGATTCGTCATGTTGTGTGTTCTTTCGTGTTGACAGCATATACTTTATCTTGCCCTCATTTACTGCTAAGCCCATTTTTGCAGCTTCCTTCTCTATACTAACCAACGTGCCTATGACATCACGTTAAGTCCTACCAATTGTGTCAATCTGCCCTAGCGAGGTATCCGTCGGAGCGGACAATTTTCCGCAATGCATACTTCGTCGGAGGTTAAGATTCCATTCGAGGTATGTATAGTTGGAACAAATATCACTTCACTACATTTCGTAAAAAAAAATTCCGCGAGGAATTTGTGTCGGAGGAATCTCAAGAATCAAATTGATTAAAGCGCATCGCCTTGCCTAAATCCTTTTTTGGTATCGAATGTGTCGGTGAGGTCGTTTCCGACCCTGACTCGAGCAGCGAGAATTCTCCATCGTTATCCTACACAAACGGAAGAGTTTGGGCGGTATACCAAAACTAGACATGGCTCTGTATTGTTCGTCTCTATAAATGCTGTCGTATGCGGATTTGAAATCGATGAACAGGTGGTGGGTATCAATTTGGACTTCTTGGGTTTTATTCCATGATCTGAAGAAGTGTGAATCGGTTGTGGTTGATCTTGTGGACATTCCAAAAACCACACTGATAATGGCCGTTCAGGTTGTTGGTAAACGGTTTCAGGACTGCAAATAAGATCTTGTAGGCGATGCTGGGGAGACTTATGCCTCTTTATTTGGCGCAGTTTAGAGGGTCTTCCTCTCTATATCCACGATCGCGAGCTTTTCTTGTTCTTTTTTTTCTGAAAAGCCGGTTTTTTTCGCTTCTTCTCTGCCTATAGAGCTCAACGGTAGCTCTCGTCTTCACCTGCTGCTTAGCCTTGTTCTTGCATTTCGAGAAATGCCGAAAGATGCATTTCTCATCCAACCAGGGGTTTCTTGCTGGTGGGCGCGAGAAATGTATGCAAAGTTAGAATATGTACGCAACTCAACGCTTACAGTTGGCGGGGGCTGGTGTTTCCCATCTGAAGTTATCGCCCGTGAAGTTATTTCTCTGAACCAACTAACTCAACTACAGCATCACTTACGGAAGTATGTCAGGACTCATAGTTACTTGCAATCATTTTAAAGTTCTTTAAAAGTGGGTGGGGTGTTAGTATACACACACCCTTTAACAGAGTACACCATTCATCAACACAACAGCCAGAGAATCCAGACAATTATTTAAATTGCATCCACCGCAAACCACGCGCGATGTCTATCTCAAAGGAAATTAAACAGAAAACCTTTAATTTTGTATGTGTATGTGTGCGCTCAAGCACTTACCAGCTGAGTGCAAGACAACCTCCTTTCTCGAGCGTAAATGTGTCATTATAGTATTCACCTAACCTATATATTCCATGAATGTGGCACGCTGGCGCTCGCCTTCACTAATCTCATCTACACTTCGTCATCTCTAGCACACAACTATCATTACCCTCGTCAACGCCAGCCGAACCAACAAAAACCACTCATTCCAAATGGATAAACGAGTCGCTTTGCGCACTGCCCCCTGGTTCCGAGATGACCGCAGGAAACGACACAGCGACACGTACGACGAGCTGAAGAAGAAGTAAAAGATACAACAGGGGACTGCTACATTAGCCGCGATCTTCACGTTCCAAGAGTTTAGAACCCATATGCATATGCACAATTGAGTATGTGGGCATGCATACGTTACGCCTTTCAGCCAGAGCACCACGCTTTGTATACCTGTCACCTGAATCACGGGCTGATGAATGTTTGGGGTATTCTCCATTCATCGCGTGGGGAACAAAAATTGGGGGTATTATCCGATGACCACGTGCCGCATGCGTCGTCAAGTATAGAAACCAAACCGCGCGCGCAAGTCAATTAGCTTGCAGATAGGTATTTTAAAAGACGAATTTAGGTGGTAGATATCTATATGGCAGGTGATGATGTCGGAAAACAGGTGAAAAAGTGAAACGTTTGAGAAGAAATTACTGCGAGTGCGTAATGAATGTCTCTGGGCACCATTGTAAGTGAAGGTACATATCTGTTGTTGTTTTTTCGGAAGAGTTATGGCTGCGCAGGCGTGACCGTTCAGACGAACAATATACAAATGGGTGCACTGTCCCACGGTGCGTGTGACTAATTTGCCAATTTGTACAAGGTTCGTTTTAAACACCTTTAATGAATGAGGCAAGTTGATTAATGGTAAAACCATGAAGCAGATCACAGTTGGCTATTTTTCAACAAATCTGAGTCAGAAAAGAGGTCTGACATTCCGCTCAATTGAGCATTTTGAGTAGTGAAAATGCGATTTAACAAAATATGTTCCCGCCCACTACTGTGTTCACTTTTCTTGAACCGCTTGAACCCATTTTCATTTATCAATCACATCCGCAAATGCAGTCTATAGTTCTTCACAACCAACTATGCTAGACTTACACTAGATTAGGTTCTAATTTGAGAAAGTAATTACGACCGCGCCCACTTTTGTGAAGACGACCTTTTGACTTACTGTTAACAAATTTATATTTTCAACAAATGCTTTTGCAAAAAAATTAAAACAACTAATAGGTTTCATACACGACGCAGACACGTCGTTGCAAACCAATATGTTTTGTTGTTGTGCACCATGTCTGCGCACACCGTCTGTTTCGTGTATATCCTTCTCGACTGTTTGTAAAGGCGGTCTGCGTGAATTCAAAACTTTTTGAATTTTTCTTGGTCTGTAACGAGGCTAAGCTGCAGGTGAAGACGAGAGCTACCATTGAGCTCTATAGGCAGAGAAGAGGGGAAGAACAACGGCTTTTCAGAAAGAAGAAAAAGGAGCAAGAAGCAAGGAAGGTGAAGATGAGAGCTGCCATTGAGCACTATAGGCAGAGAAGAGGGGAAGAACATCGGCTTTTCAGAAAGCGCGATCGAGGATATAGACAGGTGCCACTCCAGAAACGATGTTCGCAAGTTTTACAAAAGCGTTAATAGTCAAAGCCAAGGATACAAGGCTCGAACAGAATCCTGTCGAGATGAACAGGGAAATATCGTAGTTGAGACATAGTCGATGGTTAGGATATGGAGGCACCACTTTTGCAGACTTTAAAACGGCGATGACGAACAACATTCCGCTGTCAGGCAGAACGAACCATTCAATATTACCAACGACAGCGAAAGCTGCCAACCACCCGACCTGAGTGAAGTGAGGATAGCAATATCTAAACTGAAGCTTAATAAGGCTGCCGGAAATGACGGCCTTCCCACCGAGCTTTATAAAGCCAGCGGAGATGACTTATTAAGTAACATCTACCAACTCGTAAGCCAAATCTGGTCGGAAGAAAGTATGGCTGAAGAATGGAACCTCAGCATCGTTTGCCCGATTCACAAAAGAGGAGACCCTCTTAACTGCGCCAACTACAGAGGCAAAAGTCTCCTCAACATCTCATACAAAATTCTATCTGCCGTAATATGTGAACGCCTGAAACCGTTTACCATCAACCTGATCGGCCCTTATGAGTGTGGTTTTAGGCCAGAAAAGTCCACAACCGATCAAATCTTCACACTTCGGCAGATCCTGGAAAAAACCCATCGATCGATTTCAAAGCCGCATACGACAGCATTTATAGAGACGAACTAAACAGAGCCATGTCTGGTTTTGGTATACCGCCCAAACTCGTCCAATTCTGCAGGATGACGATGGAGAGTTCTCGCTGCTCCATCCGGGTCGGAAACGAAACGAGTCCGACAAATTCAATACCAAAAAAGGATTTAGGCAAGGCAATGCGCTGTCATGTAGCTTCTGCAATTTGATTCTTGAGAGGATTGTGCAAACCTCCCAAGCCAACACCAGAGGCACAATTTTCCAAAAATCGTTGCAACTGCTAGCATATGCCGACGATATTGACATCATTGGTAGGACCCAACGTGATGTCATAGCCACGTTGGCTAGTATAGAGAAGGAAGCGGTAAAAATGGATTTAGCAGTAAATGAGGGCAAGACAAAGTATATGCTGTCAACACGAATGTATATGCTATCAACATCGACTAATTGGACAAAACGTCACCATTGACAGATGTAATGTTGAGGTAGTACGGGACTTTGTCTTTCTCGGCCCCGCTATTAACTCTGACAACAACAACGAAAAATTACTCTTGTCAACCGCTGTTTCTTCGGGCTAAAAAGGCAATTCAGTAGTAAGGCCCTCACTTGAACTACTAAGGAGATCCTATATAAGACCCTGATCATCCCAGTCCCACTCTACGGCGCTGAAGCACCGCTTCAGGATCGTCTTAAGAGCGGATGAAGAAATCCTTGGTCGATTTGACAGGAAAATTCTTCAAAAAATCTTCGCTCACGTTTACGTTGACGGGCTATGGAATATTCAACCAAGAACTACACGAGCTGTACAGCGACAAAAAAAAACTCCACATTGGACGTTTAAGATGGCTGAGACATTTAGAAGGAATGGACAATCATACTCTCCGGCTCGCCAGACATCGCACGCAGTAGAAGAAAACCTCACCTTAAGTGGGGCGCACAAGTAGAAACCGACCTCAACCAACTTGGAGTGCGCAACTGGAGGCAGTTAGCTAAGGACCGGGCTAATTGGAGAGGCATGTTGGTTGAGGCCCCTGTTTATTCCGGACTGTAGCGCTACTTTTGTAAGTAAGTAACTATTAATTACAAGAAACTAAAATCGAACCCTCAAACATCTTTTCAAAATAACAGAATGCAATCCAAGAAAATCGAGTTCTATCACTAGAGTTGAAGAAATTGAATTCTCTAAATCCAGGTACTTACGACGCTAGACTGTCAATTTTGAGGTTCCAGCTATTACCGAGTACTAACTAATACTTTTGGTGTATGAGCCGAAAATGGGATTGATCTCGATTCTGATTTTCCTCGAAAAATTTTGTTCAGTGACGAGGCGCATGATGGCGCTACTTGCCAGACAGCGCACGTCACAATCGATTTATTGAAGGAAACATTCGCTGAGCGCATAATTTCGCGGAATGGACCTGTCAATTGGCCACCAAGATCGTGTGATTTGACACCATTGTATTATTTTCTTTGGAAATATGTGAAGTCGCTCGTCTACGCCAACAAACCAGAAACGTTAATGGACTTGAAAGCCAACATCCGTGGCGTTATTGCCGACATACGGCACCAAATGCTCTTAAAAGTGGTTGAAAATTGGACCTCTAGACTTGGCTTTATTCGAACCAGTCGCGGAAATGCCCGAAATCATAATTAAACATTAATGGCAAAATTTTCTTTTCTTTTTTTTATTTCAATTCAAATTTCTATACCTCTAAAAAAATAACGTCCGATACTTGGTGAAAAAATGACTTGGTACCAATTTGGGTACTTACTTTAGGTCTAATACCGGTACTAGCGATAGATAGTAACGTCCGATACTTGGTGAAAAAATGACTTGGTACCAATTTGGATACTAACATTAGGTCTAATACCGGTACTAGCGATAGTAAGGCAACTCCTGCAAAAGGCCAACGAATTTCAAGCCGAGAAACATCATTGGCTTCAAGTCCGCGGATTATAGAATAAATCGCCTAGAGCTTTGTAAAGCGAAGGCGGAACTGATACTGATGTGTCGCTAACACTGGATGATACACAATGCAACGCTCAGTTTAGAAAATCTCGTGGAGGTAGTGCTTAAGTCAGGAGTAAACACGGAAGGCACTACCTTCAACATCTTAAACAGTTCATATACCTCGGAGTCGACATCAACCCCACGAAGCCAACTTAGGAGAGATACGACGCCCTTTGGAAGCAGGTGCTATATCGGTTCATCGAAACAAATGGGATCGAAATTCTTAAACCTACCAGTTCTTCTTTACGGTGCCAAGACCTGGACAGCAGTAAGCAGGAAAGTGGAACAAATATTAAGCATTTTCTAAAAAAAAAATACAAGAATATGCAAATCGATAACTCTATGAGCAAGATGTAGATGTAATACAATTGAAAAAAAAAAACAACAAGACTACATTGGCAGGTGAGTCTTCGAATCTCAGCCTTCAGTTCCACGCGACAAGGAAGGCGACAAGAAAGTCCGAGATCAAGTGATCTCGGATTCCATTCGCTTGGACTGAATAACTGCAAGAAACGTACCCAGCATTTAAGAGGGTGGTGGAGGCTTTCATGCCTCAGGCAGATATATTAATGGGTTGGGAGCCCTATAAGTAAGTCAACTATCGAAGCAATTTCTGCGGGAGCTTATCACTGATTAATTGAATAAATGTGTCCTAAGTGTCTCAATAACCCGTTTTAATACTATATACCTTGGTAGCAGACCTCACTTATCACAACACAGCAATAACTTTAAAAAAAAAAGTTGGAAGTTAACCCGCTAAACGCATTTAAAAAAATGTGGACTCATTCGTGTCAATGGTCCATTAGCACCCTAAAATAAAATCCATGCCCCAATTCTGACATGAACTGTCACGTGTGTGTCAATTGCCTTGGAAAATAACCAAATTAACATTTTGATACTCACAATTTCTTCAAAATTGTTCGGTTCCTTCATACCATGACGTGGATTTCTGCAATGAAAGAGGAAAAAGTAATCTTAGCAATTAAGTTTAAGGATAAGTTTTATGATTATAAAATTCCCTTTGATGGCATATAGAACGTTCTAACTGCAGACACACGTAGTATTTCCTGTTAAGCAGAATCACAACTTCAACTTCATAACAACAAACTCGTGCTCAAGTATGTATTGTGCTTCCTGTTTCTATGTGGCTACGAACCACTCTACATCTTATAGCCATATCTGGCGGCATTTACTTGAGCATAATAGTAAGGAAAAGAGAAAAGAGATATTCACGTGTTACTTCTTCATCAAGTGATCCACCTCTTTGGTGCATACCAGTAAATAGAGCATCACTTCCTGTATTACGGTGCTTCTATCAACATGATTACAAACAAGAAGAGTGCGACTAAGAAATATCCATCCAATGAGATACAGATGTGTAGGTAGGTATAGTGGCGATGAAAAATGAACCATTTTACCTAACGAGGGATAGAACTCCGATGATTGTGTAGTTTCGAAGATGATAGATTGCGATAAATTAACTAAAACACATTCTGCCAGTTTACACGGACATGTGTGCATATAGTTGCTTGTGCAGAGCAGATGCAATTATATTTTTTACAAAAAAAATCACACACACACACACACAGTTAACTTGAATATTTAATAAATATTAAAAAAAAAACTGGTAAGCTTCCTGATCCTGGTGTTTAATGGAAAAAGGGAGGGTTTTTGTAATTCATTCAACGCAATAGATACTTTCCTTACAAAGGGGAGGACAGATCGTCTAATAGGCATTGTAGACATATCTGACCGAGAAGTGGAATTACTCAATTCACTCCAAGAAAGCAAGAATGTTGGACTTGATATTTAAAAGCCATTTGGCAAGGACCATTTCGGAATTGATAAAAAAAAACGTCTTCGAAGGATTAGAAACTAAGTCTTGAAGTTTTCTATATAAAATGTTTCGGGTGGTTTTAGGCCTGCAACTTACCAAATTAATGCTGATGTAGTTTAAGGGCTCAGTTATAGCTACCATTAAAAACCCTTATTGGAAATTTTCTTTTACTTCTTGCGGTTTTTTTTTTGCAAATTCAATCATTGGCGAGTTGGTGTCAAAACAAATCTTATGTTAGAACATGATTATCCAAAAATATTTAAATTTGGAATTATAGTTTTCGCAGAAAATCACTTCTTATTTTTCACTGATCAACATTTATTTTTATGACAACATTTATTTTTATGAAGTTATGAAGTTATACATTTATTTTTATGAAGTTATGATTGCCATTCCAATTCCTATAAGAAGCTATGGGGGTAATATTTCAATTCCATCAAATGTTGTGTTCAAATGAAATTGTCCAATGATAGCTGTAACAATGCCCTAAATTCCGAACCGAAAACTGTGGGTACAGCAATTCTATCCGTCTATGAGTTTTGTTTTCACAGCTGGATGCTAAATGGCTAAACAATTTTACTTCAAATTTGATAGAATTTGGTATACGTGGTTGTAGTTGCTCTCAGCAGAACAAGTGTAAAAGTTCTCGGCGGCGTTCTCTAAAAAAAAAACACCGCACCATGCAGTAACTTTGAGCGGGTGTAATGGCTCCTCGTGTATTACTCTTGGATTCTTGGTGCCCCAGAAGCGATAGTTTTGCTTGTGGAAATGAGCCTCATCGCTCATTATGATTTTCGTCGAAAAATCGTCCACTTCGATTATTCCGCGTATCACTCCATGGCTTGTTCACTTGTATTCTACCTCAGTTCTGAAATTCTAAAATGTCAAGACAGATTTGACATTGGCGGCCATTTGCAAAAATAAGAGCATCTTCCAATAGGGTGATCTCTTTTGGCCCACCTTGTATATGGATGAACTCAGAATCGATAGCTGAGTTGATTTAGCCATGTCTGTCAGTCCGTCCGTACGTCACCAGTTTTGGGACCTCATATTTTAAGCTAGAATGATGAAATTTGGTACACGTGGTTGTTGTTGCTCTCATTAGAACAAGTGTAAAAGTTGTTCAAACCCCCACTGCATCGCCACCTTTTTAGAAAAGCGTAGTTTTTTGACAAACAATTAGAAATTTTGAAAAAGTGTCTGAACAACATATCTAGACAATCCTAATGTATATATTACGTCTATATAACATTTTTTTGCTCACCTGGGTTTGTTTTCAGTAAAAAATGTTTGATGCAAGCAGGTGGCCATGGCTCGGAGGTACGCGTAGTTGACTGCTAAGCCAAACGCTGCTGGTTCAAGCCCCAGCTTCGGTTTGTTTCCTACGAAAATTGCCAGCTTATCTGAGGCCACCTGTGCGATAATATGAGACAATATAAATCTATGCTTTCTCCTCTGTGCCACGTAGGTTTATGTTGTATGGCTTTCCTTCTATGTGTCTATCTGTCTCTCTCTGTTGTATTAATGTCTTGGTCTGTCCCAGCCGATGGCCTCAGTCGCCAATGCTGTTACGTGTCTGTAGTTCATTGCATTCATGTGCGAAGTACTGTGCTGTCAATGTCAATGTCAATGTTTGATGCAAATGGTAATGATAATTAATAGTTTCGTCTATATATAGTTTTCATACAAAAACCTTTTGTATACCATACCTCATAGCATAACCAGGCGAACGTTGTTTTTGTCTAACCATAAAAGATATGCTGTGACACTGACAATTGTCTATATCCCATCACCATATAACCCACTTTTTGGTGATATTAGTTTTAAGGATGGGATGGCAACACTTTGCACTGGTGGTCAATATGACAGTTTTAGGTAAGTCCTTTTTGCCATTTTACGATGAATAGATTATTGACAGAACGGTTGCAAATTTTTAAAACTTATTTTGAAAACCATTGTTTGGTTCGCTAGACTTATCGTGTGCTACGCTCATTTTACGGTCGACATAATCGTCCATCTGAGCATCCCAAAGACGTCAAACAGTGCGAAGTTATTGCCATTTTGAGGTGCAGTGTTGGGGAGAATCGGAATATGTCGATTCGCCATCGTGCACAACAGTTCAAGCTATACCAATCTACTTTGTGGAACATTTTACAGAAAGTTTTTGGAATATACGCTTCGAAGGCTCGGTGAAGAGGCCGAAAACATGATTCAGCTTGATCCTCAATTTCAACGCAAGATTTTGTTATCCGATGATGCCCATTTTTTAATCAAACAATCTGAATTTTTGAATTTCGAGTGGAGAAATCACAGAAGCTTTTGTCAAGGAACCATCAAAACTCATTGTTTGATGTGCTTTTTGCTGATATACGGCACCAGTTGCTCGATAAAGTTATTGAAAATTTGACTTCACGATTACGCTTCATTCAAGCTATTCCCGAAATCATATTTTAACACTAACGGCATAAAATTATAAAATTATCTATTAAATAAATTAAATATTGAATTTGTATACCTCCCAGAGAGCCCACTTTACTAGGATTTTGGGTCTTTCGAATCGACATTATAGGACCAAAACCATATAATAATGTTTTTTATTCCGAATAGTTTATCAACTCCTTTTTTTTAATTTGCAGATCTCTATGTAGATCGGTGTAACATATGTACCATGGTGCGATACCTATGCTTTGTATTACCTTGTTTCGGAAGGTTTGTATTCTTAGTTAGTTTGTCTTGCATCTGCCTGCCCACAGCTGGAGCCCATAGTCCCATACTGGTTTAAAAATTTGCTTATATCGGGTTTTTCAACAGGGACGCTACAAAAGTTGAGCGACAGGGACATTTCTCTTCAGTAAGGTTTGCCATCTTATGATGGAAAGATATACGATCCAACAACGAGTCGAAATTATTAAAATTTACAACCGAAATTCGGCGTCAGTGGCCTCAACGTTAAGAGCGCTACGTTAAATTTATGGTCGTCATAATCGTCCTAGCAGATCAGGCACAGTACAAAATGTTCCCGTGCCAGTGAGACAAAGAAGTGCCCGTAGTGTCGAGAATATTGCTGCCGCTGAGGCTTCAGTTGAAGAAAGCCCAAATGTGTCTCTCACTCGTCGTTCTCAAGCGTTGGGCATCTCTGTGACGTCGTTGTGGCGAATTTTGCGAAAAGATCTTGGCCTACATCCTTACAAGAACTGAAGCCGCTTGGCCGCCTCGGTGGTGCGATTTGACGCCGTTAGACTATTTCCTGTGGGGCTACGTCAAGTCTATGGTCTATGCCAACAAGCCAGCGACGATTGATGAACTTCGTACGAATATCGAACATGAAATTGCAGCAGTATCGGCCGAATTATGTTTGAAAACCCTCGAAAATTGGGTTCAGCGTCTGGAAAAAAGAAATCGAGATACATACATAATGGCATCGAACGTACTTTCACAGGAATAAAGAAATTCATTGATATCCAAAACCGTTTTAGTTTTATTTAAAAAAAAAAAATTGTAGCGCTCTTTTTGAAAAACCCTTTATAGATTTTATATTCAATACTAGCATCTGGATTTTTTGCCACTATCATGGAGTCCATACTATGTGACTAAAGAGAATTTCGGCGCACGTTTGGCGACAAGACTTTAAGCAAAAAAAAAATACAAATTTTTGGCGCAGCAGGCTCGTTAGTACCCAGAGACTAGCTTTGTCACAACCATTCATCTGTGCGTCTGTACCTTCTTGAACGATGGCGGGACCTCCTGCTTTATGCCGAATCCGAACGGCTAACTTTAGATAAGCTATTCATGACAATTGATACTACTCGGATGATTTGTCAGACCATCACAAGAGGAGGGCCAGTGAAAAATCATTTAGGTGTTACTACGGCTGGGAATCGAACTCAGACCTTTCTACTAACCCCATGTCACCAGCATCGAATACCAAAGAACAATGGCAACGATGCCAAAAAGCCATTAGATTAGCCGCAAATGATGTGATCGGTTTCTATCACCCACCTACAAGAAACCCCTCGTTTGATGAGGAATGCCGACAGATGCTCGCAGCCAGCCAAGAACGAAGCCTTCAACGGTGGGCTGCAGGTGAAGACAAGAGCTCTATAGGCGAAAAAGTGAAGAACACCGGCTTTTCAGAGAGATTAAAAAAAAACCAAGAAAAGCGCGCGATCGAGGATATGTCAAGCTGCCACTCCAGAAACAATGTTCGCAAATTTTACCAAAGTGTAAAACGTTAACGACAAGGATATATGTCTCCAATAGAATCCTTTCGAGTTGGGAAACAGTCAGTGCTGAGGATATGGAGAACCCTTTTTGCAGACTGGTAAACGGCTATGTCCAACAATATTCCGCTGTCAGGCAGACAAACCATTCAATAGTGGCAACGATAGCGAAAACTTCCAACCACCCGACATCAGTGAATTGAGGACAGTAATATCTAAACTCAAGCTTAACAAGGATGTCGGAAATGACAGCCTTCCCGTTGAGCTTTATAAAGCTGGTGCAGATGGCCAAATCTGGTCGGATGAAAGTATGGCTAAAGAATGTAACCTAAGCATAGTTTGCCCGGTCCATAAAAAGTGTACCCTCTGAACTGCGCCAACAACTGAGGCATAAGTCTCCTAAAAATCGCCTTCAAGATCCAATCCGCTGTAATATGTGAACCGCAATTTCCCTTGTGGATATCGAGGTGAGGAAACCGTGTGCTAGCTATAGTGGCATTTCGTTCCGTAGCGAAGTGAATTAGCCTAAGTCCGTTACCAGACGTGTTGTCGTGTAGGCTATGTTTTCCAACAATCCTGCTAAAAATGTCTTATCTTCCTAACTTTGCGTTAAAATTTTACCAGCACGATTTTTAGATCGTACTTCGGTAGTCGCTCATAGGTTTCGTCAAGGAGCTCGTAGAAGCTATCTTTATCTATATCATCTTTTTCCTCCGTCATGGCGTGACAGTGTATAAGGCTTATTTTGGTGAATTTTGCCTTTATGCAGATTGTTACAATTTTTCGATAATGTCTTGGAAACATAAGACTTCTTGCCTAAGTCTGGCACTTATAACAAATCCGCATCCGAATAGTCGCTGTTTCTGCACACGATCTGTAGTAGATGTCACAGTTTTTCATCCTCTTTTTCCCCGGCCCATCCCATCGTATTTCCTGGATGGCAGTAATGTATGCTTTATAGCAGCTTAGGGCTTCTGCTAGTTGTTCGCATACACCTCTCCTGTTTAATGTTCTCACATTCCAGGTGCAAATAAGAGTGGTAGCCACATTACTGTATCAATATAAACGAATATCAACTTCATTACAATATCGCAATTGTATTCGCTTTCCAATCTATAATTGAAATAATTTTGAAAATTAAACTTAAAATATTTATTACAAAAGCAATGGTCTTGTGTTTTTAATCTCATCCCAGCTCTGCCTTGTGGCATTTGCAAGCATTCTACGCAAAACGCTGAATGACCGCATGCAATCGAACTTCAATTTATCACATACATTATGTATCTGAATGCAGGGTTCTGTTGAATGTCGATAGGCATCGAAGCTCATGTTTATTTAATTAATGTTGGTATTGGTTAATGGCAAAGTACAACGTGTGCGCTATATCGAGAGCGTACTCAATTTGTCAGACATAGCAAAGCGGTGATTTTTTTTTTAATTTTGTTTATTGCTTTAGGGCGGAATACTTGTAATACCGTGGCTGTATAGGTTACCACAAAATCCTCGTTGCGGTTCCTGAGCCTGATACGTGTTAATGCAATTATTGCCATGGGAAGCGTTTTACATTTTTATTTCCGTGTTCTGTCATAATCACCTTGTTTGGGGGCGAATTGCGGGATAAATTAACAGCGCCAAGTGGAGATTGAACTGGTGGTGGTTTGCACTTGACTTTTAGCAGGTTTACGTGAGTGGATTCATCTAATTAGAACGAACCGTATAATTGTAGCAGTATAAATGTATTAAAAGGATCCACATGGTGTTTATGGGATGTTGTTGCTTTTTTTTGTTTGAGTAACGGTCGCATAAACTTGGACCAGGTTTAGATGATACTCACTGGATGTTTGATACTGCTTTTGAGCACCAACTTTTTTTTCCTGTGAGATTATGGATAGACGATTGATATGTTTAATCATGACTCAGGATTAAAATTAAAAATCTCCCTGATACAACGCAGACAAACTTCTCCAGAAATCAGTAGTTTATTGTAGGTGGAGTTTTTTTTTAGAGGTATAGAACTTCGAATTGAAATAAAACACAAGAGAATCGTTTTAATGTCCATCAATTTGGCTTTATTGGAAGGATAATTTTATGCCATTAATGTTTAAATATGATTGCGGGCATGTGGCATAATAATAAAGCAAAGTATGGAGGTCCAATTTCCAACCACTTTTTCGAGCATTTGGTGATGTATGTCGGCAATGACGCCACGAATGTTGGCTTCCAAATCCCCTAACGTTTCTAGTTTATCCGCTAAGAAAATAATCCAATGGTGCCAAAAAAAGATATTGGTGTAAAATTGACAGGTCTATCGATTGTGACGTGCGCTGTGTGGCATGTAGCGCCGTCTTGGTGGAACCGCATCTCATCCACATTCATGCCATCCGATTCGGGAACAAAATAGTCGGTTATCATGCCTATATACCGGTCTCCATTAAAGGTAACTGACTCTCCAGCATCATTTCGGAAGAAGTATGGCCCAATGACTCCATCAGGATTCTATTCACTCTAATTGCTTGTTGATGTAGCCATTCAACCAAAAATGAGCCTCATCACTGAACAAAATCTTGCGATGAAAATCAGCATCGAGATCAATCTCATTTTCGGCCCATACACCAAAATCACGACGCATTGCGGCTTTAATTCTTGCACAAGCTGGATCTTGTAAGGTCGTAAGCTAAGATCTTTGCGCAAAATCTTCCATAAAGTTAATGGACAAAGCTCCAATTGCTGTGCACGGTGGCGAATCGATTCATTCGGGTCCTCTTCAACACTTTGCTCTACAGAGGCAATTGTTTCTTCGGTGCGCACTGTTTGACGTCTCTGCGGATGCTATCACATCGAGTAAACGTAGTGCGAAAACGATCGATGGTTAACCGAATTTATTTCTCTGATGGACGATTATGTCGACCATAAAATGGACGGAGCTTGCGGTAAACTTTGCGAACTGGACCATTATTTTCGAAATAAATTTGGACGATTTGCAAGCGTTCCCTCGAACTTTCTAAATCACGTCTTCTTTGGGGTAGCTTATGCAGATTGCTTACTTTCTCCATGGTAGTAGAGCCTATAGATACCACCCTTTATAGTTATCACTTTTGGAATTCTTCCGCTGCCGTCTGTGAACAATCGTTTTCCCATGTTCGTTATAGGTTTGGTTAATCCGAGCAATTTTTTTTTAGAAATACAGTGATTGAGTTGGTAGACTTAAGCTATGTTAGAGTGCTTGTCTTTTCATAACTATTATTGCACTTCCAACTATTTGACCAACTCTATAGGACCTTATCAAAGTCAAATTGACGGCTTTGCGCTTTTACCTATACATAGTTCAGTCTCGACCTGTGACAATCAGAAATCAACTGGGATCTATGTCTTAGTACTAGGTTTTGGTATTTATATTCAACAAGTGGTTGATCATTCGTTACATTTTGTTGTTTTAAACCTCCTTCCACGACACCCTTGATCGCCAATCAAATCAAGCCACGAAAACAACTCATAACCATGAATAAAATTTTTAACACGTGAACACTTAACAGCTTTAACATCTTTGATATCAGTGTCCGAAAAAAAACGACCAGAAAACTTGATAACCAACTGAGAATTCAAATCTCCCCTCCAGCCCCGTCCTGCATAGTACACATTAAAACATTTCACATTTCGACATCTACTTAACGGCGGAAAAAACACAGTCAAATGTATTATTTTTGACAGCTAGGCCTACCAACCAACGCAAATGTCAATCATTGTCATTTGCATAGTTGCCCCGCGGCAAAAGCCTGCGATATTGACATAAATATTTAGTATCTAGATACAATCGAAAAAAGAGAGAGAAAAACGCTTAACAACAATATTATCACCGCATCATCACAGGCACCGATGGAACACGAACACTGGACACACGAGTATAAAAAGAAATGCGTAGGTTGACATAATCAACGCGCCTCTTGTCTGCCTATGTATAAGCGGTTGTCATGTAAGCCAAGTTTAAATTTCAAATTTCCATGCCTAATCGCACCGCATAGACTGGCGCAGATTCTTGTTAGAGGTTAGACATTCCTCCATCTCATTAGTGTCAAGCGAAACTGAGACGTGATTTTCATCTGTCAAACAACACACAGAAAGTATAGAGACTCGTACGTCGTCGGCCACGAACCGATGGCAAGCACACGCAACGGATAACGGAAGTAAAATATAAACGATAAGCAATGTTACTAAACGAGAAAAACGAACATCAGATGACAGTGAATGTAGAAAATGCCTAATTCGGCTAATCAGAGGTGTAACGAGATTATCGTGATTCGCCCGCTGTGCTCGGTGTCTCCATCTCTCGCTCAACCATGAAATTACTTTCAACGGTTTCTTTAAAACGCGTAAAGCAGCAACTGTATATGAAAGGGCAGGTAATTGTGTTTCTTCTTCCCATTGTTCTGCTTGTACGTTCTTTTCTCTTGGGCGCTGCTGCTGCATGATGCAGAGCACCATCGATTACATCCGGTGCCATAAAACCGAACAACAAAAGTACCAAAAGTCGCAACAAACCAGCAAATAAAAACGAAAATTGCTATTTTCCGATAAAGAAAACAACAGCACACATACGACTGCAATGGAAAATTGGAATGGCCCTTGCTCACTGCGACTGCATCAGTGTATACCCAGGCCCACCAAGCCCAATGACAAATTCTCCACAAAAAACGGTTAACAGAGCCAAACAATTGTCGATACGGTGTATGTAGATACTGCTAACGGTAGCAATTTCACGTGGTAACATGGCGCGGATTGGTTGGGGATAGACCAGCGGCGGCGGTAGTGTGTGGTACTCTATATGAGGATTTTTTTTCGAAAGGGTGTGGAACCGCACTTCATTTTCTCAACTCACCATTCAAGTGGAACAAAACGGAGGGAGAGTCCAAATGGGTATTTGGGCGGAATGGTTTTCCACTTTTTTTTGCTCACTTTTCGACAGGAAAACAAGTCAACATTTGAGTTTTTCATTTCCGTTGTGAAAAAAAAAACAGAAAGAAATGTTCGTACAATACTTGTCAAGTAAACTGTATCAGTTAAGAGAGACAATAAAACAGACATACTTAGACAACAATGGCGCGCTGATGTTGAGTACTGACTGGTGTGTGAAATTGAAAGTCAATTTGAAGGCGACATATCTCGAGATGTGTATCTATGGCATTTGAAAGAAATTCTAATGATGTTTCAAGTGACAGAATCATAGAATATTTCTGATCTCATTAATACAGGAGGAAGGAATTTTTGTTGGCACGTTATACGTTATAAGGATTTTCGAATGTGGGTTCAACGTTCTTAAAAAAAAAAACATAGCTACCTCGCGGTTTAGATTGGCGAGTATGAAAATTATTAATTTTGTCATGGGGTTAGTTGTTTTGAGTGTATGTGACACTTTCCAGTGGTGGTGTCTTCTAACTGCTGGCATGAAATTAGCTCTCATTACAATTCAAATATCATACCCGGCGGTAATATACCCAAAATCAAATTCATTTTCATAGCGGTTGTCAACCAAATAATTATTGGCAAAATACCTCTACAAATAGGACGCAGTAAAAGCTCTAGTCACAGTTACACTTACACATATAAATTTGTTTATTCTTTTTTTTTTCACTTGCAGGATATGACAACCTTAGTTGTTCGAGTGAGTTCTTTGTTATTAAATTTCCTTCTTAGCCCAAATTAATTTTAATTTCGGGACTTGATGTGCACAGGATTGCGGGTTTTTGGGATTTTAAGTTTTCGGTTTGAAAACTTTTCCGGAATTTCGTGATTTTCTGTTTTCAGTATTGAGGATTTCAGAATTTCTGGATTTTGACCTGTTTTTCACAGATTCGTTTAGAGAGCAACATTCGTCTTCATAACGAGTGTTTTTTTTAAAGGTTGGTTTTTCGAATAGAGATAAAACTGACATTTTGTGGTGAAATCCGGCACCTCTAATATCATTTATGTTCAGTTTGGTTTGCCATTTCACCATGAACAGGTTGACAAATGAACAACGCTTGCAAATCGTGCAAATTTATTTCGAAAATAATGGTTCAGGTCGCGAAGTTTACCGCAAGCTCCGTCCATTTTATGGTCGACATAATCGTCCAGAAATTAATTCGGTTAACCATGGATCGTTTTCGCACAACGCTTACTCTATGTTATAGTACGCATCCGCATCGAACAGTGCGCACCGAAGAAACACTTGCAGCTGCAGAGCAAAGTGTTGAAGACGACCCGAATGAATCCATTCGCCACTGTGCACAGCAATTGGAACTTTGTTCATCAACTTTATGGAAGATTTTGCGCAAAGATCTTGACTTACGACCTTACAAGATCCGGCTTGTGCATGAATTAAAGCCGCGAGACAATGCAAAGCGTCGTGATTTTGGTGTATGGGCCAAAAATTAGATTTATCTCGATGCTGATTTTCATCGCAAGATTTTGTTCGGTGATGAGGCTTATTTTTGGTTGAATGGGTACGTCAACAAGCATTTAGAGTGAAGAGTATCCACATGAGACCCTTGAGACGCCATTACATCCACAAAAACTGACTGTTTGGTGTGCTCTATGGGCTGGTGGAGTCATTGGGCTATACTTCTTCCGAAATGATGCTGGAGAGTCAGTTACCGTTAATGGAGACCGGTATATAGCCATGATAACCGACTATTTTGTTCCCAAATCGGATGGCATGAATGTGGATGAGATGTGGTTCTAACGAGACGGCGCAACATGCCACACAGGAATTGTGGCATGTAGCCACATTCGATGAGCGCATAATTTCGCGGATTGGACCTGCCAATTGGCCATCAATATCGTGTGATTTGACACCATTGGATTATTTACTTTGGGGATATGTGAATTCGCTCGTCTACGCCAACAAACCAGAAACATTAGGAGACTTGAAAGCCAACATTCGTGGCGTTATTGCCGACATACGGACCCAAATGCTCGAAAAAGTAGTTAAAAATTTGACCTCTAGACTTGGTTTTATTCGACCCAGCCGCGGCGGACACATGCCCGAAATCATATTTAAACATTAATGGCATAAAAGTATCCTACCAATAAAGCCGAACTGATGGACATTAAAACGATTTTCTTGTGTTTTATTACAATTCGAAGTTCTATACCTCTAAAAAGAAAAAACACCCATCACATTCACGTTCTTCGGCAGCTCAACGACGCAGTAAGAGACTACGAAGGAGACAACTTTTAGTCGAAAATCATCATGAGCGAAGAGGCTCATCCATCTCTGAATAAGCAAAATTATCGTATCTGGGGCGAAAATCCGCCTATTAAACACGAAGAGCCATTCCACCTAATCAAAGTTACTGCATGATGTGCTGTTTACGCTGTAGGCGTCACCGGCGCTTATTTTTTTGAAAATTTCGCGTGCCAAACGACTACTGCGAGCGCTACAAAGCCATGTTTAACGACTTTTCCCTTCCTCATTAGATGAATTGAAACTGGAGACCATGTTCCAACGGGTTGAAGCAATAGCGCATACGGCATGAAACACAACTGAAATTCTGAGGGTTGCACATCTAGGTTTTCTAATTCGGTTCTAGTCGGACAAGATCAGCTAATTTAACCATTAGGGACTTAGTTTTGTGGGGTTTTTAGAAAGTCGCGAGTCTATGTCAATAAGCCTCAGACTCTGGAAGCCCTAAAAGAGAATATCCGTCAAGAATTCGAGATCTTATCGCAGGAAGGTATGGCAAGAGTGATTAAAAATGTCATAAATCGGCTCCGAATTTACATCAATTTTGGCGGCGGTCGAACTCTCGAACTAATGCAACAAATTGAAGACATCAACATAAACGAAACGCATATCCAAAGTTTTCAATTCATAAAAAAAAATTACAGCCAAAGAACAATGGGTGACAAGTTTTGCTCCCCCTTGCATATATAGATGAATCATGTGATGAATAGAATTCAATTTAAACTGGTTCCCGGCATATTCAACAGATTAATCTGAAACATTTCATTTATTTCAGCATTCGTTATTTGCATTTGTTACCTCAATTTGTTTTGATCAACGCCATCGTCTATTTGCCAAGCACTAATGAAAAAGATAACGTTCATGCTATGACATGCCGGTTGCGATAAACACACGAATCGACTATCTTATCTCGGCATTAAAATAGTTGCCCGATAAGTCTCTAATTTGGTCATGTTTGTCCAATCCTTAGATAACGAGCAAAACTTTTAATTGCATTATTTCTCCTCCAGAGCAAAGGCCAGTTAAGATTAAGTGACACTTAAGAGATCTTCTCACTGGAATTCCATCCAGCTAAATTTCCTGGACCTTGGTGGTTAGAAAGGCAAAACTTCGTCAAGTCCTCATGCAAAAATAAAATTGTTCCCATCATCTGAACCGCATACTTCCTAAAACAATTTCCCTAACAACAATCCGTAGTAACCATCATAAGAAATGAATAAAACGAGAGCGATGAGATCTTGAAAACAAAAAAAAACATTTCCTCCGTCAGATACATCTCTTCACCATATTGCAGTCCCGATGCCGATACCAATGTTTAGCAGAGACGTTGAGGTTTCTTTTGTTGATTATACCTCAATTAGTTTGCTATTATGTTGTCAAAGTTTCACAGCAATACCCTAAACAAGGAAAGGACAAATCCTCCCCCCACTGCGTGGCACTAATCTTCCCCATTGCAAGACAGAAGGGTTAGGAAGTGTGAGGCTTTTCAATTCACTTAAGCCTTGGCAACTATATACATATCCGAGGCTACGTTTTCTCTACGATAAGTATCTGCGGTGCTTGTTGGTATATCTGGTATCTGAACCTCGAAAGGAGGATACGATACGAACGAAAAATGTACAAAACGGTGCTATGGCCACTTAAGCCGTCATTATTACTTCACATTGGGAAAATTGTGTGTTTTATTGGCTCGAGGAAGCCCGAAAATTAGGGTGCAATTGAAGGCAACTGCTCATGCTTTTGCTTTTGCTATATGCCATGGCGTTGCTTTCTTTTGAGACCAATCGAGTTTAATTCCTCAATCGGGATGTTGGTTTGCGCTTTGTTCGGTTCTCAATGTGTATGTGGAATTAACTACCACCACCCACTTACTTTCTGCGGATGAAAGCGCCATGAGGTTGATGTCGCAACGCAGACAGATGTACGACGAGTAGGTACGGGAATGCTATTTGGAGCGTAAATGGCACTGCAGCTGCATATACGTGGACGGAATGAGCATTCGAGTGGGCGAAGTGGATAATTATGACGGTGAAATGACGTTTTTTTTTTGTGCATGCTATAGCACCATCTGTATGACTGGATCTGCATGTGTTTCACTTACCTTGACAATAGTGTGATGTGAAGATGCAACATTGAGATCCCAGCAGAGGAGAAGTCTTTTAGAAAAAAAAAAAATTGAATAGAATTCCGTTCTAGAATCCATAAGGTAATTGAGGGTGACGTAAGTAGCTAATTTTGTGTTGCTATATACCATGCAAATTCTATGCCAGTGGGTATAAGAAGTTCAAGGCTAAGGCGGGTTAAGGTGAATGATTTTTCACAATTGGACTAGAAACTCAATGTCGTCAGCGTCAGAAAAGTATTTTAATGAAGGATTACATTAGTGTCTGAAACGGGAAGTGAAGGAATTTTTATTAAACCCTTGGCAGTAGGGTGCGCACTTTAACCTTGTGCTATGACATGTACTTATAAAGGTTTTTTAGATGTATAGAACATTAAGATGGCAACACTATATTAACTGGCGGCCATTTTGTCAGCTCTCAAGTGATTTGTTTTTAGTTTGTGTGTCCATCCACTTTATAGAAGATTTTGCGGAAAGATCTTGGTTTGCGTGCCGCCCAGGTTTCGTAACCCCCTTGCCCTCCCTCGCTTTGTCACTGCATTATAGATTTATAAGGAGCGAAATCCGAACCCATTCTCTTGGTGGTTTTCCCGTCTTTGCATCTCTTGTGAAAACATAATTTCACCAATCAAACTAAATCATGATCAAGGGAATAAGTCTAATGGGCGACAGATAAAAAAATTACTACGCAACGACATACCAATTTCATTACTAGATTACAGTATGGCACGCAAATCGTGTCACTTACCAACCGGAAACATGACTTATGTAGATTTAAAAAAAAACAGACTCATGTTTATATGAAATCAATTAAAGCAAATTATACAATTTTTCAAACGATCTAATCGTATTACCTTACCATAGCTGAACATGAAAAAAAAACCACATCAATAGGATTGGTGAAATCATCAGTATCACCATTTTTTTATTATTATTTCCGAAGTATCCCTAAATGGCTCTATACAATGCCAAATAATAGCCCAATTAAACCTATTTATCTGCGAGTGTTTTTAATCTTTTTTTCTTTTTTTTTAAGAAAACATGACGACACAGGAAATGAACATAATGTCTCAGGAAAAAATAATTGGACACGTATTTTAGTGTAGTGTATTGTACCTATTCCACGTTTGGGAAATCGAAAATTTGTTTTATAAGATTTGCAAATCTTTCGGGCTTTTATTTATACATAGTGACATAATGATACGAAGGTTGGGTGTTGTAGAAAAAAAAACAAAAAAAAGTTGTAGAACGATGGTAAATTCAGATCAAAGTTAACTTGACAATGCCCGGTCGTTATAACTTTGACTACACATCAGTTGTGTTTCTTACCTCTAGGTGGTTACCATCGGATACTGGTGTCATCCAACTGGATTTGACTTGCTAAACTTATAAGTGCGAGTGTTGATAACAAGATGAACAACACCAACACTATAAAAAGCCTGGTTAGATTGAATGACACAAAACATCCGGCCTACTGTCTAAGGCGAACGTGGATGAGCTGCTTCGACATATTCGGACAACAGGTCATCTAGAAATCTCAAGGGTAAGTCAGGCCTCTTCAACAGAGATGGTGGCGGATGAACCGAGAAGCCAACCGCAGAGTTCAATCTCGTAATTGATACTGATAGCCCCGTGTCATAGGGGTATCTGTTGCTACGAAGCAGAAAAGAGTCACGGAGAGGACTGATTTTATTGTTGAACGACCACGATGGAAAACACAGCTTACACGACTTAGGCTAATTGCCTTAGCTGTGGAACGAAGTACCACTATAGCCGGCACATGATTTATCACCTCGATATGCATAAGGGAACATGGCGCACGACAAGAGGAACGCATACAGTATTTCGAATGTCTGAAAATTCCGATGGGCTAACATCAGCTTGGACCTGGACTTGTTGCAGCCAAGGTAAAAATGCGTATATCCACCATGCCACAACAATCCACCTCTCGATTTACACCTTAACCTTAACCTCTCGAATAACACCATACAACCAGCAGCTTATGTGGAAAAGCAATAGCGACAACTGATGAGATAGGTTCGTAGCGCCCACTAGCAAGAACCCCTTTGCTTAATGAAGAATGCCAACAGACCTACGACCTGACTTTGCGGATAAGAGGGAGAAAGAACACCAGCTTTTCCGAAAGAAGAGAAAAGAACTCCAGAAAAATTGTTCACAAGTTTTACCAGAATGTAAAACGTCATAGCCAGGGATACAAACAACGAAAGAAGAATCCTCTGCAGAAGAACCTTCTGCAATCTCCCGCTGTCAGCTAGAATGAACCATTCCAATATTGGCAACAACAGCGCAAACGTACCGACCACCTGACCTAAGCGAAGTGTCGACAGTAATGTCTAGAGTTAAGCTTACCAACAAAAGCCAAATTTGGCCAGATGAAAGTATGGCTGAAGAATGGATCCCCAGCATCGTTTGCCCGATCCACAAAAATAGCTTCGCCATATGTGAACGCCGGAAACCGTTTACCAAATACCTGATCGATCTTATCAGTGTGGTTTTAGGCCAAGAAAGCCCAAAACTGATCAAATCATCACACTTCGGCAGATCCTGGAAAAAATCCAAGAAGTCCAATTCGGTACCCACCACCTATTCATCGATTTCAAAGCCGCATACGACAGCATTTATAGAGAAGAACTATACAGAGCCATGTCTGGTTTTGGTATACCGCCCAAACTCGTCCATTTGTGTAGGATGACGATGGAAAATTCTCGCTACTCCATCAGGGCCGGAAACGACCTAACCGACACATTCGATACAAAAAAAGGATTTAGGAAAGGCGATACCCTGCATGTGACTTTTTTCATTCGATTCTTAGGACGATTGCGCCGAGCCAACACCAGAGGCACAGTCTTCCAAAAATCGGTGCAACTACTAGCTTACGCCGACGAAATCGACATTATTGGTAGGACTCAACGTGATGTCATAGTTACGTTTGCTATTATAGAGAAGTAAGGGGCAAAAATGGGTTTAGCAGTAAATGGGGGTAAGACTAAATTTATGGTGTCAACACGAGAGGGAAGGTATACTACTTTGTTTTGCCGCCATTTTGGTAAACATTAGTCTTGACAGTTCATTATTGGCAGTCGTGAAGTAGACACGTGGCAAATTTATTATGGAAAAACATTCGATAAACCAACGTGTTTTTATCGTTAAAACATTTTATGGAAATCAATCATCGATTACTGTGACGATGAGAAAGTAACGTGAAATTTTTGGGAGAAACAATTTAGTGATTTAGTGAATGATTTCGAAGAAAGAGGGTCTGTAGGTGATAGGAATAAGAATGGACCACAACGTAATGCAAGATCGGCTGAAAACATAACTACTGCTCAAGGAAATGTTCAAAACAATCGATCAATTCGACGCCGTGCTCAGGAGCTTGGTCTTCTAAGAACAACTTTGACCACAGTTTTGCACACTAAGAGCTAGCACCTCAGCTCCGCTATTAACTCTGACAACGACATCTCGTCAGAAATCAAACGAAGAATTAGCCTTGCAATCGGCTGTTTCTTCGGGCTAAGAAGAAGTTCAGCAGTTAAAACCTCACTCTACTAAGGAGATCCTATATAATCATCTCAGTCCTGACCTACGGTGCAGGGGCATGGACCGTGTCCCAAGTGAATGAAAAAATCCTTGGTCGATTCGAGAGGAAAAGTCCTCGATAAATCTTCTGTCAGGTTTGTATTGACGGGCTGTGTAAAGGACTATACAAGTACTATACGAGCTGTACATTCAAAAAAACTCCATATGGACGTTTAAGATGGCTAGGACATGTAGAACGAAGGGACACAAATACTCCGGCTCGCAGAGTCATCGATTCCCAGTTAGACTTCGGACGCAGTACACGAAGACCTCGCCTTATGTGGTGCAAGTAGACACCGACCTCAACCAACTTAGTGTGCGCAAGTGGAGGCAGTTAGGTAAACGTAGCCCTAAACGACGAACATGATTGCCGAACCTGTTCGTCGTTGCTATGTTTTTCTCGTGTATTGGCTGGTTCGCAGTTTCCGAAAAATTTCGATTTTTTCATGTTCGTTGGCTTTGATGTTCGCCGTGGGTCATTTTCGCGGGCAAACCTCATTTTTGCTGTGAACGCCGCCGAGTTCATATCGTGGATAATGGGCTTGCGGTTCTTTATCGCACATGTTCACGGTATGAAGAATCAACACGAAATGACAGCTCGTCAAACGATGTTCGTCGTATATGGAATATCGCAAACGAGCAAGTTCGTTGATTGAGGACCAGGTTCATTCCGGACTATGGCGCCACTTAATTCAGTAAGTAAGTACAAACGTTACGAAAACTAACAGCCTAGCTGACAATACGATTTATTTTTACCAAGATTCAAATGAAATCTCAAGTCCTATAGTCTCTCATACCGGTTAGACTAAATATTTAATTCATACTTTCAATTCACTTTAAGGAATGCGATTCCCCTCGCATGTTAATTTTTCCCAGCACATCAAACAAAAAGATTGATATCACTTACTTAACAGAGCCCCATCGAAAAGGGATATGTAAGAACCTAAGACCCTTTTTGAAATCAAAATAATTTTTCAGGGTATTCGATATCAACAGTCTCTTTGTTTACCTAAACTGGGACGCCGGCAACTAATGCCAACACCGATGAACGCGAAAATCCCCACTTTTGAGGACATTGTTATGATATCTGTGACAGCTTTTGCGGTGGTCCAGAATCCAGGAAGGCACATATATCAAATGTCACTTCTAATCATAATGTCAGTCATCAATGCTGAGTAAACAACCAGCCAGACAGAGAAGAGCAAAACGCTCTCGTTGATGTTATGTTGTATACAATTACCTCTTCGGAGAGCCTGGTAATTTTAATACCTCGTCACGTTGGCGGAATCAACAATGACAGCAACAGCGGCGGTAACGACGTCGACGACCGGACCAGCGCAACGCCGGAATCAGGTCGGATTAATTGCGCTTCGTATGACCATATTCAACGTCTCCATTCGTGCTATGTTCATGCAACGTCATTGTGTGCGATAATGACGTTGCATGAACTAAGCACAAGATGTTCTCTTACACTACTCCCTGTGAACTGGATTTCGGAGACTTAGTAACCGAAGACTTCATTGTTAAAGTCTTTGAGCGGATATCCTTGAAATTAAATTTTTATTCTGGCAGATTGCTGCACAGTGTCCCGCATGGTGTGGGGTTCATTTTCTGATGCGCTTCCTTTATCTGGTCTTTTTTTCTTTTGCCGCTCATCATCATGATTCGTTGCAGTGAGCTCAATTCGCAGGAAAATACACATCCCCAAGTAGCGAGCCAAACCCAAAGCCATAGAGGAAGGAAGAGAATCGTGAACTAGAAGAAGAAGAAGATGAACTAAAGCCAGGAAACCAAACATAATCGGATTTGCTAACATCGTTTCTTAGGAAATAGTCGACTATGTTGGTGGGGCGATGCTGGGCTCTATAGGTCGGGCCGGGAAGGCGCTCTTGGTCTGGGATAAAGTTCCATAAATGAACAGCGGCACTGACAATCCTTTTGGATTATTATTACAATGACAAGACTGTATATAAATATACAAACGTATATGAATTGGTATATTGCGGGACGGAAATAAGAATGTCGTGTCATTTGATGATGCGGGTGGTCCCAGGATAATTGCAAAGACATCACAACACTACTCGCACAACAGTGTTTACTGACAAAATAAAAACAAGCTCCATTCATCTGGGGAATATCCGTACACACAATTTTTGAAAGAAACATTTTCCAAACTGGAAGGAGGCTGCTTGTCGGTATTAGGAATTTAAATTTGCATAAATCCTTTTCAAGGAATTCGCCGACATTTTTCAGCCCACTTCATTCTCTGTCATTGAATATTTGTGCGGGTGGGGGTGTGTCCTGTTATTTTGTGGATGGCGCAACTGTGTACACTTAATTAAAAAAATTTCAAAAAATTATGAACCAGGGAGTTTGCAAGTTGCTGGCGAAAGAATTTAAAGTACAAGGACATTGAGGGACATTGAGAATAATGAGGTATTAACGAAATGTTGACGGTTTTTGGTGGCTTGGTTTAATAATCGATTTTTGATGCGATTTTAAGTCTAAGGACATGTTCACTTGAATTTAGCAAAATTAAATTGTCGGCTATAGGGCACAAAAATAGGACGAATGGTAATTGGTTTTTGTGCTGCGCTGCAAATGACCTGGAAAACACGCAATCCCTGAATTAGTACACGTACATAGTTGAGAGTGGTGTGCAGGATGAGCTAAAAATATCTATGCAACGTGCGCCTTACGAAACAAAGTCGTTTGCCATAAAGTCAAATGAGGAGGGAGATCAAAAAGGGTCTTCTGTAGCAATTAGGTGTGTCTAGAGGCACAGTAAGACATAGTTCGAGTACGAAGGTTGGCACGACTGAAGATCATTGGTCTCGTCGTATTTTTTTTTTTTTCAAACTCATTTTTTATTTACTTAAAATATTAACTTACTACTAGACAAAAATGCTTAAATCTAACTTATCAATAACTGGTTTACTTAATCTAACTTATCGGCCCTTAGTGGGCGCTGTAAGTTTATATTTATCTGTTTCATTTTGCCTTTAGGCTTAGATTTGTCGGTTTTTTGGTTTTATATTTAATTTTAATTTACAAAGAAAAAATTGAAAACTTTGTTTAGTGACTTTTTTTGTTTTATATAAAAGCTATTGGTCTCGTCGTATAATGAAGACAAACCTTAAAGCAATAATAGGAGGATGCATAACAAAAGATTGAAGTGTGACATAACCTCTTAGAGAACCTCATGCCTCTGCAATAATGATAGAATCCGCATGTTACCCTCTGCAGGAAAAGACGTTCTGTTTTACCTGCGAGCTCCAAATTGTTGGCAAACAAATGGCAGCTACCGCAGCGTTTCGACTGAAGACCACCCAATTTACATATATGGTGCTACACAGCTGGGTGTAAACCTATCTCGGTGGTTGCAGACGAGATAGCCTAGTAGCCTTGACATCATATCAAGAATATCAAGTGTCTTGTATTGAACTCGTTCAAACTGATTTGACTTGCTTGGCCTATTTGACCGAGTGAGGGACACAGATTGAAAAATACCTTTAATGACTGACAATCTCCAGGTTATCCGTTGCACAAGTTCAACAAAAATTGCTATACAGCAAACTATGAACGTTAAAGTTTGTATCTACTTGGTATGATAGAACCGAGTGGAACAACAAACGGAAGCTCTAAGACACATCTATTTACAAAACCGACATTGCTGACATCCAGGAAATTGGATGGAATTGGCCAGGCAAAACGAGGATAAATAAAACCGCGGCCTGTGTAAATGCTTAAAAGCAGAATCAGCGACAAATGTTTTCTTCTATTTTTTTTATTAAACAATTTAATCCCAGTAGAATATCGCATTTGATTTAATTTATAAAGAAAAATTTAGACTGAGGTCTGAGGTCCAGGTGTCTGCTAACCGAGATCCTTGATGACTGCCGCAGAGAATCCGCACACCAGACTCAAGACGGATGAATGGCACTTGGTGTTCATGGCAGGTATCGGTCACCAATTAATTGTACAAACGCTTCTGAAATTATTCAGCCAACGTTGCAAAAACAGCTTGATGTAACCCGAATGGATATTGGATATCATTGACCAAACGATCAGCAGGCAATGACTTCTTTTGCACTTGAAGGACTGTGTTGATATCCTCGCCAATAACTGGGCAGCTGAGGGAGCATCTACATCGATGTCGGCCTATTTCAGTTATTTACATCGTAGGAAAGTAAAAAAAAGTCGAATATTCGAAAGACTGCAATCGCAGCATTAAATATCGAAGACAAGTCTGCATGCTATATGATCGTCCATGGCTGATAATGTTGCGTAGGAAGCCCTGCAGGCATAAACATGAGCTGTTAAAGTAAGATCATGCGCATTTATGATATAAAAGGTGTACAATGTAAAACTTCGCAGCTACAAGGCTACAAGGATATAATCCTCTAGATATGAACAATGGAAACACGTAGTCGATGCTAAGAATATGCAAAATGTTGCTATCGGGCAGAACGCACCTATCTTAATTGGCTACAAAACAAAAAGCAACCACACATTAAAGCTGACCAAGGCAGCCAGTAATGGTGTCCTTCCTGATGATAATTGAACCATTCCGAGTTAACTATAAAACGGAGGAGATTTCTGACATTAATATCAGCCAACTTACCAATATTGTCAAAGAAGTAGTCCCCTAGATGGAGTTTTGTTTCGCTGCAGAGAGCTAGACAAGAGCAGAGAAGTTGAGGAATTTACTCCTTCCAATCCTCGTCAAGCAGCTTCTACAGAATTCATTGCTAAAGAGGCCTAGTCGCATTGCATGTAGGCACAGAGGGCAGTGTTCTGTAAAGAAACCGATGATGGTACCGATGTTTTATCTATTCAGCATTGTCAAGAAGAGGAAGGGCTCAGTGGCGCGGTGGTTAGTACGATGAACTGCCGCGCAGGAGGTCTGAGTTCGATTCCCAACCCTACTTACTTAGTAATGTAAGATGGCGCTACAGTCCGGAATGAACCTGGGTCTCAACCAACATGCCTCTTCAATTAGCCCGGTCCTAAGCTAACTGCCTCCAGTTGCGCATTCCAAGTTGGTTGAGTTCGGTTTCTACTTGTGCGCGTCTTCCTCTACTGCGTCCGACGTCTGGCTGGGAGAGTATTGGTGTCCATTGGTTCTACATGCCCTAGCCATCTTAAACGTCCAATGCGGAGTTTTTTGACCAGATACCTGTCGCTGTACAGCTCGTATAGTTCTGGGTTGAATATGAATCTTCGTTTCCATAGCCCGTCAACGCAAACGGTACCGTAGATTTTTCGAAGAATTTTCCTCTCGAATCGACCAAGGATTTCTTCATGTGCTTTTGATACGTTTCGTGCTTCAGCGCCGTATAGCAGGACCGGACGATTCCCAGCCGTACTAACACCTAAATGATTTTTCACTGGCCCTCGCCTCGTGATGATCTGACAAATCATCCGAGAAGTATCAATTATTGTCAATTATTGACTACCCGTTCAGCATAAAACAGAAGGTCCCGCCAACGCGCAAGAAGTACACACACCACATGAATGGTTGTGAGAAAGATTGGCCCTGGGTATTAACGAGGATGTTGCGCCAAACATTTGTAAATTTTTATTATCAAGGAGAGAGATCGTTTCTTTTTATATTTTGTCCAGAGATGCCTAGATATAAGACACGTTGTGCCATTTATCCAACTAAGGTTTGCTTTCTTGATCGCATCCAGTTTGATTAGTGATTTACATGAAGCTTTTTCTGCCAAGCACCCCACTTATTTTTAAGTGAGCGTAACAGTGGGCGTACAAGGATCTCATATACCAAATTTCAATATTCCTTATAATATAAGACCTAGAAATCGGTGACGTACAGACAGATAGACATACTTCATGCATAATGTTGGCCAAAATAAGTCTTCCGATGTTGTTTTGCTCTCGTTTTTTATCTATTGCTGCTCGCGCAGTGTGCGCCGTTGCTCCGTTCTGTTGGAACCACATGTCCTCTAGTCATAATTCGTCCAATTGCGGCAGAAAAAACGCGGTTAACATGGCCCTATACGCGCACCGTCCGCTGTTGTCGTTTGACCAGCAGCGTTCTCGAAAAAAAAAATGGCCCGATGACTCCTCCAGAGTGAACCGCGGACCCTGCAGTAACTTTGAGCGGGTGTAATGGCTCCTTGTGAATTACTCGTGGATTTTCGATGCCCCAGAAGCGATAGTTTTGCTTGTTCACGTACCCGCTAAGGTGGAAATGAGCCTCGTCGCTCATCATAAAAATAGTCCAAAGATTGAGGATGGCTTGGGTGTAGGTTACACGCGTTTGGCGGTCGACGCAAAAAAATAGACACGATTATCACGCGTTCTCACTCCATGGCTTGTTCACTTGTATTCTACATCTGTCTAGTCCACAAATGTCAAAACAGATTTGACATTGGCGGACATTTGCAAAATTAAGAGCATCTTCCAATAGGGTAATCTCTTTCGGCCCACCTTGTACATGGCTATATCGACTCAGCTAGTGAGTCTAAGTCGATCCATATACTTGAAGGCAAAACTAGCTAAAATATTTCTCTATGTTTACCTACAAACTATGTATCAAAGCTAAAATACTCATATAATAGGGTATAAGAAAAAAGTTCTTCGAATGTAGTTCTGCTTGCCTTTATTTGTTTTAGAAAAAACCCACATCTCTGAAAACTGAAACTAATCTCAACTTCCAACAGGGTAAGCTGAATTCAACAATGGCCAAGATAACAATTTCAAACAATTCTACACTTACAGTACAAAATGTTGATCTCCAGCTATTCGGCAGTAGAATTCCTGCTTCCAGTTGCGACTTTACAAGAAATTTCCGCTTTTACAGCGCCGCCGATTTGCCACAAAAGTATGTAGGTCCGTCCGAATGATAAATAAATCCGAAAAGAATTCTTTCGCTCAGAAACCAGTCAGAGAGCATCCAATAAATGGCTTCTACGCTGTTCGAGCTGGACTAGTTCAGGCGCGACAATGGCCGTGTGGATGTTTTTTTTTTCTTCTTCTGTGAGATTCTTGTTTTCACTTCTTTTGTATTTCTTATTTTTTATGAATGAAAATTGCATCTAATTTCAATATTTTCTCTTTTTTTGCGCACCACAGACGTATATTTCTGGTTTTCTTCTCAATTTTTTTTTTTATTTTTGTTGGTATTTTATTTTTCTATACCCTTTTGGTGTAAACACAATTAACACAAATACATAATTACGCCGATGTGTACACACATTGATCGGATGCACCTGTAACACCTATACATCTTCATTTGCACTTCGCATACACTCTCTTTCACCATACATTCATACCGCCGCCACCGCCAAATCGCGGTGATAGAAAACCGACGAAAAAAAAAGAAAACAAAAAAATTTCCAAAATAAACAAAAAAAGTGAGTTGCGGCGAGAATGGGATCGCGACAATGGCCCGAGGAAGACAGCGCTATACGAAGCGAGCAAAAGGGAAGAATGCGAAAACCGATCAAGAAAGGCTTGGAATGTGAACGTGTATTATTTTGCTGCAGCCCGCTCGGGTTCGGCCAGCTGCGGTGGGGTATAGCGCGCGGTAGTCGTAAGAATTTCTTCTCAAAAACCGGGTTTGGACGGCAAATTTAACTGAAAATAACTCCGCCGCGGCACACCAACACACTAATACCCAGAGCGCGGGCACTTTAAAAAGCCATACGACCACCATCACACAAGGTACACGAATTCATTTTTTTTTTTCTTGAAAACAACACGACACGATGGCCAACAACAATTTTAGTGGCTTAGCATTTTTTTTTTGTTGCTGCACTGCAATTTCACACACTTTTTGGATTTGGAAAACAAATATCTTGTTGAGGGAGTTTCGAGACAGAATTCACTCCATTCAATTGGAATGCATTTAGGACGCGTGAAGGAACAATCTATTCGCAGGGATTAGTTAGAGAATTTTAGTTTCGAATAAAGCGACCGCGCGACGTCTGCATAGAACACAGTTCAGGTAAAAACCACTTGATCACTACCGTTGGAGTAGGAGCAGACCAATTCGTTTCTCGTGTTGTTGTTCTATCTACCTGTCCAAATGCGAACACGAACGAAGCAAGCGTTGCGCTGAATTGGGGTTTGGGAAAGAGAGCGAAATTTGTAAGAGCTAGCGGTGGACTCTTTAGTGAGCGGTGGCGGTGAGTCTGAGACTCTGAAACTCTAACTGAGTATTGCCGCCGGTTTTTGAGAATGATGCGAAATTCTTAATTGGAGTGGATTAACATCTATGACGCAGTTTTCTTCTGTCAGCAATATTGTTGATGTTGTCTTGACACTTTTCTTTACAAAATTTGTTATCAGCACAATTAACGCATTGATAAACAAACACCCGATCAAGTTATTTTCTGTCATGAATGGTGAAAACAATAACACATTTCATATTGACAATTAGTATGTTTAGTGTGACCAGAGGATGTTAAATACGCAGGTTACTGTAGGTAAGGTATATCGTCGGCTTAATTCCAGTGTCAATTGCGTTAAAATTTTAGCCAATATATAATTTTTGACATACATAAGTATGGTGAATAGAGTTGTTCACGAAATTATCTCAATCACAAGTGCGTTGTCCCGTTTTGGAGGAAAACAATGAGAATTTTATACGGTTCATGAGACTTCTCGCTCACACGTGCGTTGTCTCTTTCATTAAAACGTCAAAATCACTTGGAGGCAAACAATGATATGCCGGGAGTGCTGTTTTATGAGGTTATTGCATTAAAAACATAAAAATATTATAAAAATACAAAGTGAGTGTGTTAAATCATAAAATTGATATAAAAGGAATGGAATTCATGACCAGTATTAACGCAAATTGTGAATATAAAAGCAATTAAAATGAGAAAAAGGAAAAATCGTCGCTCACATTTAGTTTAAAAGTTTATTCAAAAAATAAAATTGCACTTTTTTGGTTATAACTCTATACAAATTGTGCGTAGTTTGAATTTTTTTGCTGCGGTGTACGCATCATTTCCATGTTGAAAAAAAAATACACAAACAAAAATATTTTAATAAAAAAACCTGTTAACTAAGACGCCTGCCTGACGACTTTACATACCCTGAGCGGAGCAACGAAGTTGCGTGAGCGATACTGTCCGCAGAAAGAGAGTTAAAATCATTTTTTCCCGCAAGGCTGGCCACCCATAATACCGGTTACAACAAAAGAAAACTGCTTACTTAGGCGCCTGCCTAATGACTTTACGTACCCTAAGCGGAGTAATTAAGTTGCTTGAGGATGGACTGTCCACAGAAAGAGAGTTAAAAACCTTTGGGCTATAAGTAATTTTTATCTGGCAATGCTCCACTGGAATGTATAGCTATTTATTTATCACTCTGCTATGTGTGAACTGTCTAAAAATGGTTGATTTTTATGGAGAATTTTAGCATTTTGATTGCTTAATTACTTTTGAAGTAATCCAGAGCGACGATTTAAAATTTTACCTAAATTATTTACATAATTTAATGAGTGGAATAAATATATAGTGAAAAAAGTGTGTGTGCGCTAAAGTAAATTCGTTCCAAGTTTGTTTTCATACAGATGATGTCAGTTTGTCATTTGCAAGTTTAACGTTGTGAACGTTGCCCTGAACAACTCTATAACATTTTAAGGTAAAGTTGTTCAGGGCATCGTCAGTGTTAAACTGTCAAATGACAAACTGACATTAGTTTGACTATTATCGAGCTCAACAGCTCGCTAATAGTGCTTTCATACCGAACCGAAAACTGAGTCTTTTTTTCCATACATTTGCAGTTTTCAAAAACAAGTAGGTTACGCCGTAATCGTCTCGAAAACACTTCGCAGGCGTCATCTCGTGGAAGGTTGTTGGAACCTTTTCATACGTTCTACATGTGTTCCACAAGTCCCAGCGGCTCCGGACAATTTTGCGTCACTTTTTCGAGCATTTCGACTAGTATTTCACGAATTACGCGTGTTATACTGTAAGGCTTCAATCGTGTTCGGCTTTTTCCCATAGACAAACGACTTTACTTTACCCCACACGAAACAATCCAGAGGCGTTCAATCGCATGATCTTGGCATCCAAAGTACAGGGTCATTTCAAGAGATAAGCTGCTCACCAAATTCATCCTTCAACATTTCCATTGTGTGGCATGTGGTCATCTTTGAAGAAAATGGACCGATGATGCCACCAGCCCCACCAAACAACAAACTGTCGTTCTTTTGGCTGTTCATCAATCCAGATACGACAGTTTTGCTTATTAACGTATCCGTTGAGCCAGAAATGAGCCTCTTCGATGAACACAATTTTTCGATAAAACAGCGGATTTTCAAACTTTTCACAGAGCTCGAATTTTTATAATAAATTTCAATAATTTGCAATAGCTGCTCATTTGTAAGTCTTTCAATGATTAAATGGCAGAGTGTACTGAAAACTTTTCACTTTGACAGATGACGTTTGGACGCCATTACTAACCAGTGCTGCCAACCTGAAAAAAACTTAACTCTTAAAAAATCACCCGTTATTAATTTCAACATAAATGAATTCATTTTATTCAATTGATATAATTTCATACAAACATTTTTCAGCTAGTATCACAGCTCATTGATATGTCAAACGAAATCTGGACAGAGTTCGGTCTGAAAGCACAAGTGGTTTTCGAAAACTTTTTGCTGAAAACTCAGTTTTCGAATTGGTTGTGTTAGCACTATAAAGTTTATCCAGTGGCTAATTTTAAACATTTGGTATACCTACTAAAGAGTGACAGAGAGGGAAAGCACGCTCATGGATTATTCTTCGTTACCAGTGTTCACAGGTGGCGGGAAAGAAGTACATATATCATTCAGATTAAATAATAAAAACTGACTGTAATTTCTATCAGCAAATATAGTAAAAGTTTTAACTAAAATTGAGTTTTTAAAAAAGTTGGTTTCAAAAATATTATGATTACATTTGTTTCGCTAAATGGGAAATAAGATCAACACGATCTTTAGTAATGAGCACAAATTGTTGTTAATTAGGGGATTTTTGATTTTTCTGATATCTATTTGGTATTATTTTATAACAAGAAATTATAAAGAAAGAAATTTCGTTCCAATCCTTTTGGGAAAGTATTCAAAATAGTATTAAAATTAATATCCTATTTAATCCAATTCAAACAGCAAAAAGTCAACTTTTTTTTACACTTGGAGAAATGTCAAAAATTAGCCAGAGGATAAAATCTAACCCCCATTCTAACGCAATTGACACACGGCGTTAATAAGAAAACCTTGTAACTTCACTTTTGAAAAATATCTTATAGAAACTTGGTAGACCGACAGTTATGGAAAACCTTCTAGCTCCTTTTTAACTTTAAATCTCATAAAAATCATTTTGTTTATATCTCATAGCTCCGATGAATTACTGAAAAGCAAACCTCATAACTTCTGCCTAAAATAATCAAAACTCTACTCCACTATCCAAAGGTATGAACAAGCGGGGTATCCCCAATTATATTAAACTGTAAGTGTTGGCATTATGAGGCCAAAACCCAGTGATGGCTCGAAAATGTATAAGAGATTTGTTAAAGCCTTTCCCATTTACACCTGGCCTACGCACAATCTGTTTCAGCACGAGATCTAATAAATCGCCTAATAGAGCGTCTCACTGTCGGTGTCCTGTATACGTCTTAAAGGTTTCCCTAATTCCGACATCGCTCTTTAGAGCCCTAGGCTAGTTTTCCAAGATTTTTCTTAGTATATTTTATGACCGTACTGTGCCGGGTTGAATAAGTGTGTTGCAGAAAGGCTTAATAATCATATAGGCAACTTAAACAGGAAAATGCCTCGGTAAATGGTGGAAGATATGTGAGCTCTTTATACCCTATCCCATAGCGGTATACTAGTTTTCAAACATAGTTTGTAACAAAGTGAAATAATTTAGCTAGGTATACCTCAAAGTATATGGATCGACTCAGAATCGCTAGCTGAGTCGATTAAGCCATGTCTGTCCGTCCGTACGGCCGCCTGTAGGTAACCGGTTTTTGGGCCTTACATTTTGAGCTAGGATAATGAAATTTGGTACATGTGATCCTTGTACGTGCGGTGCAAACAATGAAAACATTTTTGAAATCCGCCCACTGCCACGCCCCCTTTTTAGTTAAAAAACAAATTAAAGGCCAAACCGTTGAAAATTTTGAAAAAGTGTCTGAACAAGATATCTAGACAATCCTAATGTCTATATTTCATGAGTACAAAGTATTTTGCCACGCCCACTTTTTGGAGGCGTTTTAAGTAAAAAACGTTTTTCGGTAAAATTTCGAAAAAAAAATTGATGCAAAATAATTGGTTTTGGTTATGTAAACATTTCTTTCGTAAATCATTTTTACCCACGTCCACTTTTTGGAGACGTTTTCATACAAAAACCATTTGTATAGCCTACGCCATACCATATGCAGGAGAAAAACGTTGTTTTTGGGCGAACCATACAAATTTTTGATAAACTGTCTGAACAATATGTTGCTACAATTTCAATTTTAATATTTCTTTGACATAAAACAATATTTAAGAGATATTAATTTAAAGGACGGGATGAGATAGGGTATACAACGATCCACACAGTGGATTGTAGCCTTCTCATATGTTCTTTTTTTTAGATTGGATACATGGAGCTGATATGCTAGCCAGAGGGAATGTTCTCGTGCGTTGAGACTTTATTGATGGTTTGGTGTATGCACACTTGTATGGCAACACCTCTGTATTGGAAGACTTCTGCTGGTAATCTTCCAGAACCATTTTCCATTTTTTTAATGGCTGCACTAACTTCCCCAGTACTGGGAGCGAGGCTGGGTTGCTTCTTGAAGCTAGCTGTCAGTTTTATGTCTTTGTTTCATGTTTTTCGTTGTAGAGCCTTGACATTTCCCTCTTCTGTCATATTGTTTTTGAATACTGGGTTTTGGTATTGGTGGAAGGTAATAGCGTAGTGGGGAGTCTCTTGCTCAGTTGTACGTTATCGACTCTGACGATCTCTGGCTCACTACGACCACCATTCGTAGCTTCTTCTCGTTGGACATCTCTTAGCATATGGTCGATTTGGCTGGCGTTTTGACCATCTGTAAATCGCTTTGTCGATTCTTAAGTCGTTGTCCGTGGTCGTTCCGGGACAGGTTGTTATTGGGAGGAATTCGTATACTCGGCTGTCTCTCGCATATCTAGAAGTTTACGCTGTCAGGAAGTTGCCCTGATGCCGCAACCCACCAACCAGGAGGGACAGTTCCAATTTATTAGATACCATTAAAACACGGGTCCATCAGTATCAACTACGTTGGCCTTTCGGCTCATCCTCCACCATTTAAGTTCAAGGGACCTAACTAACCCTTGAGATTTCCTAATGACCTGTTCTCCGAATATGTCAAAGCTGCACAGATAATTTGTTTACTTTGTCGACCGTTGACTTCATCTTGACACATCCAAGAGTGAATTATTGTGGAGTATATAGGGAGTCTACTCCCTGTCATTGTTGATGAATTTTTGTTACAACGTCAAGAATGTCTTCAGCTTTTGGCTTGTAATGTCAGACACTTAGCATACCACCACCAGCATAAATAACAAAATGATACGAATTTCTAAAGTACATACTTCAGTTTTTATTAGCCACGTCTTGATTCTATTATTTCGTAAATACACGAAAGGAATTCATGTGCTCCAACTCAGTACCTTAAATAGATTTGCTTTCATATGACTTTGAAGGGTGGATATTAACACGACTCCTATACAGCAATTAAAACGCGGCAACACAAACAACACACAGTCGCACACAATAGCCGAGTAGAAGAGGTCAAATAGACTAAGTAATTCCCCAAACCTCAAGCCATTCATGAATGATGACATATACCAACAGTGGAGGCCTCTCATTGTCAACATGAATGGAGTGCCATCTCATTAGGAGACCACTCAAATAGAGTAGTAATACTCATTTGGAAATGGGGCCATTTAGATTCAACCCGTGTGTCGCGTGTTATTTTTTTTTTTTTTTGGTTTTCTAGTATAAATAAATATTTTCTCTGCATGTGTACAGAAAGGATTAAGACGATAAAAAACGTGTTGGCTAAGAGCGTGTCCGTGTGTCAAAAGTATGATTTCGTCGGCAGGTTTGTCTATCATGTTGGAATGAAAGCGAAAATGATGAACATGTCGGAGAGGAGGTTTGTTTTGACATTTCCCATTGTTAGGGTCACCAGATCCATGTTAGGGTCACCAGATCCATGCTCACGAAAAACAGGACAAATTCAAAAACTCAAGTGAAAAATTGAACAACAAAAAAAAATTTTTTTTTTAACGACCCCAAAAAGTGGGTGTGGGTTAATCTGATCTATTGACGAACATATAATATTAACATTACCAATGATTTGGCATCGAAAGTTCTTTCGAATATTTTAAAATTTGACCGAAAAAACATTTTTTTTACTGAAAACGCCCCGAAAATTGGGTGTGACAACAAAACTTTATATACACGAAACATAGATTGGATCAAAAACAACGTTTCACTAAAAAGTTGGCGGACAGATAGTCTATATACCAAATTTTATCACTCTTGCTTAAAATTTAAACCCCGAAAATCGGTGAAACACAGATGGACGAACGGACGGACAGACAGACATGGATCGAATCAGCTATCGATTCTGAACGAATCCATTAAAATATACCAAAATCCATCAAAATATACTAAAATACCCCTATGGGATAGGGTACACAAAAATTAAGCGTTGTGTTCAGAAGTTAATGAGTTTAGGTACAAAAATAGGTTAAGTGGTGTTCATACCAGAGATATGGAGAAAATTTTCTGATTTTTTTTAAAAAGTTTCGTTGTATTTTTGTGATGCAGAAAAATGTTGTTTACTGAGAAAACCTTAAAAGAGGACAAATTGCATGTTTTTGAAAAAGATACCGGGCATTTATTTTCTCGACAAAAAGATGACATGTCCTCTTAAAAGAGGACGTCGGATCAGCCTACTCATGGTAGTAGATTAAAAAATTACAAATAAAAGGAAAATCAGCAACAGACCTTAATGAATTAAGAAGTCAGAAAGTTAGCTTAAGTCTGTGATGGTCGTTCTTAAGCATCGGATGATTAGAGCGTGTACATCAAAATCCTTGTAAACCATCCATGATAGCATGGGACCACCTTTCATCGACATACATATTAGGCCACTTGAAAGGGATATACATATCTATTCGATCTGAAAAGATGTATGAACAGACCCAGGTTGCTCTGAAGGTCGTTATTGCTTGGGTGAAAAATATATTCACTGTACAAATACACCTTTTGTAACCAACCCTAAATCGCCTTTACTTGTAAGCCAAAAGCAATGTTTTACCTTATTTTACCAGTCATACGTACTGAATACTCTGCAGGAAAACAGAGCAACTTTTGCACAATTGAGAACGAAGAATTATTCCTCGAAGCTTCGATGAACACCATTTTCCATAGTTGGTTCTTTTTTTATACAAATCCAAGGATTACGTAGCATCTGTTAATCCTTTGGGTTAGTGAAGGTTAGGCTATTACTCTAGCAGTGTTATGATGGTTGGGTGTTGTAGAACAAGGGAAGACTCTGCTTGCCTTGAACTTGGGCCAAGTGGTTGTAACTCTGACTACACATCAAGTTCTTATTTTTATCCTCCAAGTGGTAAACATCGCGTACTGGTCTCATCCAACCGGCTGGCTTTGACTTGCTAAACGATAAGCGCGAGTGTTGACAACACGACAAAAAACTGCAAAACTTTAAACAGCCAGGTCAGAATGGCACGGAATGCTATCCCAGGCGAACCTAGACAAGCTGCTTCGATATATTCGGACAACAGGTTGTCTAATAATTTCAAGGGTTAGTCAGGCTCCTTGAACAGAGATGGTGGCGGAGAACCGCTGCTAACGGCAGCGCACAATCCCGTAGTGGATACTGATGGCCTCGTGTCCTAGGGTTATCTAATAAATTGAAACTTTCACTCCAGGTTTTGGGTTGTGTTTTGGGTTAACTTCCCAACCATGGAAAAAATAAATTGTTACGAAGCAACCAATAGCATCGGAAAGGACTGATTTTATTGTTGACGAAAAAAAGGAGAACGACGTTCGTATCTGCATCTGGAACAAAACTTACTGCCATCCAGGAAATACGATGGGATGGGCCGGGCAATAAGAGGATGAAAAACTGTGACATCTACTCCGGACCGTTTTATAGTGAGCAGAAACAACGACTATTCGGATGTAGATTTGTTAAAAATGCCAGGCTTTTGCAAGAAGTCTTATTTTTCCAAGACGTTAGTGAACGCATTGTAATATTCCGAATCAAGGCCAAATTCGCCAACATAAGACTTATATGTCATCATGCCCCAACGGAGGAACAAGATGATATAGCTAAGGATTGCTTCCACGATCTCCTTGACAAAACCTATGAGCGACTACCAAAGTACGATGTTAAAATCGTGCTGGGAAATTTTAACGCAAAGGTAGGAAGAGAAGACATCTTTAGCCGTGTTGTCGGAAAACATAGCCTACACGACAACACGGCTGGTAACGGACTTAGGCTAATTGACTTCGCTACGGAACGAAATGCCACTATAGCCAGCACACGGTTTCCTCGATCACATTGCGATAGACAAAAGGCACGCATCGAATATTTTGGATGTCCAAATATTCCCAGGAGCTAACATCGAATCGGACCACTACCTTGTTGCAGCCAAAGTAAGAATGCGGATATCCACCAAGCCACATCAATCCAGAAATACTGTGCAAAAATTTAATGTCGAAAGACTGCAATCGAAAGACACCGCCAAGACCTTCGCGCAACGCGTATCTCTAAACGTCTCGATTAACATTATACCACCAGCATCGAATGTCGAAGAACAATGAAAACGATGCCAACAAGCCATTAGCTCAGCCGCAACTGATGTGGTAAGTTTCTCGCACCCACCAGCGACAAATCCCTGGTTTGAGTAGGAATGCCGACATCTGCTCAGTGAAAATACTAACATGCGCCGAAGATATTGACAGCATCAACGTGATGTCATAGCCACGTTTGCTAGTATAGAGAAGGAATCGACAAGATTGGATTAAGCAGTAAATGGGGCAAGACAAAGTATATGCTGTCAACACGAAAGGACACACAACATCGACGAAGAGGACAAAACGTCACCATTGACAGATATAACTTTGAGTTAGTACGGAACTTTGTCTATCTCGGCTCCGCTATTAACTCTGACAACAACACCTTGTCAGAAATTAAAACAAAAAATACACATGCCAACCGCTGTTCCTTCGGGCTAAGAAGGCATTTCATAAGTAAAGCCCTCAATCGAACTACTAAGGAGATCCTATATCAGGGTCTTAGATCATCCTGCACTACGGCGCTGAAGCATGGACCGTCTCAAAAGCGGATGAGGAAATCCTTGGTCGATTCGAGAGGAAAATTCTTCGAGAAATCTTCGGCCCCTTTTGTGTTGACGGGCTGTGGAAACGAAGCAACCAAGAATTATACGAGCTGTACAGCGACATGCCCCTTATAAAAAAAACACAGCATTGGACGTTTAAGATAGCTAGGACATAAAGAACGAATGAACACCAATACTCCGGCTCGCAGAGTCTTCGATTCCCAGCCAGACGTCAGACGCAGTAGAGGAGGACCTCGCCTTAAGTGGCGCGTAGCAGTAGAACCCGACCTCAACCAACCTCAACCAACTTGGTGTGCGCAACTGGAGGCAGTTAGCTAAGGACCGAGCTAATTGGAGAGGCATGTTGGTTGAGGCCCAGGTTCATTCCGGACTGTAGCGCGACTAAAGTAAGCAAGTAAGGCAAAACAATCGCACTAAAAAAACTTAGCTCGCGGTAATTCCTGAATTTTGTCAATCTTCGAATTGATACAAACAGACTAACGCAGTGTCTTTCAAGCGGAGATCTACGCAGTAAAAAAAAGCAACAATACAGGACTTCAGAAATGGAAAGAACTACCGGGGTGTACTGTCTAGCTGCAATTAAAGCTATCAACTTGAAACCCAAAACGCAAAATGCGTCATAAATTTTGTTGTTGGCTATACGTCATCACTCGGTACAACTCTGCTGGATCCTCGGGCATCATAACCCGTAGTCTGTGTCCCTACGTTGACAAAAACGGATTAATTTGTCGATTGTTTAACCTCCTCTTTTAATTTTTTTTCTTTGAACTGTGCCGAAATCACACGACTGTTGTGGTCCTCCTAATCCAGAATCCACAACAAACTCATGCCTGACTAGTTGAAATTAATTTTAAAGAGTCTTCGTCTAATATTCCTTCAATATCGTATACATTGCTGTTTTCTAAACTTGCTTTAAGCAAGTTGGCTTTAGATAGACATTTCATATTAACATATTTTTGTTTGTATCGGAATTAGAACCGATTATTTGGCATAAAAATTAAATTAATTAGAACGTATTAAATGATAAATCAGTGTAAATTGGGAAAACCATTCGCAGTAATATTTTCAATTTTACACTAATCCCTCTACAACATATAAACTATTTTATATTTTATATGTTGTGTCTAGGCATGTGCTCTTTTATTTTCAGTTTTAATTACTCTCCGCAAATGTGTAACCTTCAGCATTTCAGTTTTTCAAAAGTTAAATGATTTTCATTTAAAATTATTAAACACATTACCAAATTGAATGCAATATCTCTGATTTGTAGTTTTCAAAGCTAAAGGTGTTTTTTTAGAGGTTGGTTTTTCGATAAAACTGACATTTTGTGGTCAAATCGGACAACTCTAGTGTCATTTATGTTCAGTTTGGTTTGCCATTTCATCATGAACAGATTGACAAATGAACAACGCTTGCAAATCGTTCAAATTTATTTTGAAAATAATGGTTCAGTTCGCGAAGTTTACCGCAAGCTCCGTCCATTTCATGGTCGACATAATCGTCCATCAGAGCAATTAATTCGGTTAACCATGGATCGTTTTCGCACTAAGTTTACTCTATGTGAACATACGCATCCGCAGAGACGTCGAACAGAGCAAAGTGCTGATAAGGACCCGAACGAATGATTCGCCACCGTGCACAGCAATTGGGGCTTTGTCCATCAACTTAATGGAAGATATTGCGCATAGATCTTGGCTTACGAACTTACAAGATCCAGCTTGCGCAAGAATTAAAGCCGCGAGACCATGCAATGCGTCGTAATTTTGGTGTATGGGAGAGATTGATATCGATGCTGATTTTCATCGCAAAATTTTGTTCAGTGATGAGGCTCTCTTTTGGTTGAATGGCTGCATCAACAAGCAAAATTGCCGCATTTGGAGTGAGGATAATCCATATGAGACCCTTGAGATGCCATAACATCCACAAAAACTGAGTGCTTGGTGTGCTCTATGGGCTGGTCGAGTCATTGGGCCATACTACTTCCGAAACGATGAGAGTTAGTTACCGTTAATGGAGACCGGTATAGAGCCATGATAACAGACTATTTTGTCCCCGAATTGGATTGCAATGGCGGCACTAAATGCCAGACAGTGCACGCCACAATCGATTTATTGAAGGAAACATTCGATGAGCGCATAATTTCGCGGAATGTATCTGTAAATTGGCCACCAAAATCGTGTGATTTGACGAAATTCGATTATTTTCTTTGGTGATATGTGAAGTCGTCTACGCCAACAAATCAGAAACGTTAGGGGACTCGGAAGCCAACATTCGTGGCGTTATTGCCGACATACTGCCCCAAATGCTCGAAGAAGTGGTTGAAAATTGGAACTCTAGACGTGGCTTTGTTCGAACCATCCGCGGCGGCCTCATGCCCGAAATCATATTTAAACAGTTATGGCATAAAATTATCTTTCCAACAAAGCCAAATTATTTTTTGTGTTTTATTAAATCTCTTAAAAAAACACCCTTGTACCAAGATATGGATTTAGTACAAAAGCTGAACACACACCGACTACATTGACTTGGCCACAATGAGCGAATGAACAATAATTATCCAGCCAATAGCATCTTTGATTCCCAACCTTCAAGTTCAAGGCGATAAGGAAGTCTGAACGCGGATGCCTTAGACTGAATAACTGGAAGCAACCAATTTCTAAGAGGACGAACTGTCTTGTCTGAGCATTAAGGGTCTCTTAGGTGGAAACAGCTAAGTTTTTTTTTCACTGCTCTACATCTTACAAAAGTCTGAAAAACATTAAAGAGAAACACTGTCATGAGAGGCTTCTCAAACTGGACCTTCAGATTCGGCGTTAAACAGGTGGTCCTCTTATTTAAGGCAAAAATAACAACGCCGCACTAACAAATAGAGGAAGAAGCAAGCTATGATTTGTGGCTCTAGAGCCTTTTAATGGCATTTTTGGAAATCCAAAGCATGCCGTATATCGGCAATAACGCTGCAAATGTTGTCTTCCAAGTGGTTAATCTTTTCGGGCTTATCGGCGTAGACTCCCAACTTCACATTTCCCCACAGAAAATAGTCAAGCGGCGTTAAATCGCATGACCTTGGAGGCCAACTCATAAGACCAAAACGCGAAATTATGCGCTCACCGCACGTTTCCTTCAATAAATCAATTGTGACACGAGCTGTGTGACATGTTGCGCCGTCTTGTTGAAACTACAGCTCCTGTACAGCTCCTGCACATCATGGTTGTTCAATTATTGAACGAAAAAGTCAGTAATCATGGCTCTGTAGCAGTCACCATTGACTACAACGTTGTGGATAGACTGATTCGGGTCTTTATCTACGCTACGCTCTACAGCAGCAATGACATCTTCTGCACGCATTGAACAACGTCTCTGTGGATGCGTATTTTCATTTAGAGTAAACGTGGTGCGAACGCGTTTCATACTTAATCGAAATGATTGCTTTGATGGACGATTATGTTGATCGTAAAATGGATGTAGTGCGCGACACGTATTTCGAACAGAGCCACGATTTTCAGAATAAATTTGCACAATTTTGAAGCGTACTTCAGACGACAGTCTATTCCAGTTGAAATGCCAAACCAACCTATTTAAAAATAAATCACTTGACAGCTGACAAAATGGCTTCCAAATAAAATAGTGTTGCCAACTTAAAGTTCTATACCACTACAAAAAAAACATCCTCGTCATCATCTCTTATTAGTCTAGATGACCCGTTTTGACGTTGAAACGAAACTCAAGGAATGGCGACAATAAATTTGACGAAGCATTTATTTAAGGCTTCTTTTTCGATACCACGCCACTGGCTTGTTTTATGCAATAAATAGACATAGCCCATCGAATATTTACACACCTATTTTAATTCACTGCCTAAGACCACCTAAGATTTTTGGATTCAGAAAACACCGACATAATTTCAATCAGAACTACCAACGAACGTCATCTTATTTTAAATGCACCACGACTTTGCTTACAAACGTCACATCAAATTAAATCGGCAATTCTATTTCGCTCATCACGGAGTTTTAATCAGCCATCACCACTTTGAGGCAGCCATCATTTCAAGCATCCCCTCACTTTTACTGCAATGTATGCATGACAGAGGGTACACATCTACCTCAAAGCAGACTCATAATGACATTCCATAATAAATGTAACGTAATCCCAATTCCTGATTGCTGAATCCCAACTTCAGTTCCTTTTCCATAAACAAACCGAGGTGAGTATGTATATAGATATACTTTAGGCAACTGCACTTGCAGCAGCAGTAATTGAGTGTCGCATCGTGCTCACAGACGAAGTATCTACCCAATCTGCGCCAAAGCCTGTCACAACGATGTCGGTCAGTGTTTTGTGGTTTCAAGATCAATAAATAAAATACGTGGAAAAAAATACACGAAAACCATAGAACTCAAACCACCAGGGTGCATTCTGTTTCGCCTGCATATTTGCGGTATTCACATCAACAAGTGTGTCATCGAGAATCTTCTCTTGTATAACAGATATTGACGTACCCAATTTGACACTTTGAGTGGACAATTTTGCAATTCTCTTTTCAAATTCGGGTCTCAATGGTCCTGGTTACGTTTCCAATAAAAGTGTACACCCATCGATTGGAAACCTTACAAGTGCTGACCACTTCAATGATTTGAATCAAATCTGCCAGAAGTCATAATCCGAGGTTCCTCCTTACTCCCTGCTAATGAGGGACTCTTGAGATAGCCAAAATGATGTCAAAATTAGTGGCCAACACTTTCTTGTGAATACAATAAAATTTCATAATTCCAATCAAAGGAAGAAGAAAAATGTCACACGCAAGAAAATGCTTCTTTTAAGGGTCCGTGCACAAGGTACGAGTTGTTCAATATCTTTTCGTTTACGTAGCTGCTTTTGGGATAGAAGTAAATTCCGAGAAACATACTTAAAATTCCCAATTCGTTACAATACAATTCCCAATTGAAACTCAAAAGTCTATACCCCGAATCAGTACACATTGATTAGCCAGGTCTGAGAAGGGGCTTGTCCTGCCTAAAGGCGGTGCTCCACGAAGGCTGGCCGGTCACCCAAAGAAAGTAGAACACTGATTAGCCAAAAAAAGAACAACAAATTGTTGGCGCAACAGGCTCGTTAGTACCCAGGGCCGAGCTTTCTCACAACCATTCATGTGTGCGTGTGTACTTTTTTTTTTTTATAAATTACACGTACTCAAGGGGTTATGAATACCCTTTATATGTTACCATAGTACGAGCGTTATAGAAGGGGAAGAAAGAGAGGATAGGAAAGATTTTGGATGTAGTGGAGACTTAAACTCCATGGGTGGTGTCCGAACTAGCTTCGGGGAGTCACTTTTTCTTGTGTTCGTTAAATTTGAAGAAATTCAAGATGGTGTGCATATTTTTAGGTATTACACCGACCTTTTATTTCTTTTAAATAAAAGTGAAATGGATTTTGGTTGGGATTGAAAGCGTAACCTTCCACTCAACAGACGAACACATTACCACTACACCGCGGCCACCCATTTCTAGCACGATGGCGAGACCTCCATTTTTATGCCGAATCCGAACGGCGAAATTGAGATAAGCCTTTCTTGACAATTGATACTGCTCGGATGATTTGTCAGATCATCAGTAAAAAATCATTTAGGTGCTGCTACGGTTGGGACTCGAAGCCAGACCTTCTGCGCGATAATTTATCGCACCAACCATCGCGCCACTGAGCCCGTCGATTAGCCAACAACTGAATAACTTTTGGTGTTGGCGCAGGTATATCTTATGAGTAAAATAGTTCTGTTTTAATTGAAGTTTTAAGTTATTAATGCTCAAGCCTACAATATGTCCATTCTTTAAGTTACTTACTTACTTACTTACTTAAGTGGCGCTACTGTCCGGAATGAACCCCAACCAACATGCCTCTCCAATTAGCCCGGCCCTTAGCTAACTGCCTCCAGTTGCGCACTCCGAGTTAGTTGAGGTCGGTTTCTACTTGTGCGCGCCACTTAAGGTTAGATCGTCTGAGTCCGAAGTCTGGCTGCGAATCGAAGACTCTGCGAGCCGGAGTATTGGTGTTCATTCGTTCTATATGTCCTAGCTATCTTAATCGTCCAATGCGGAGTTTTTTTTTATAAGGGGTATGTCGCTGTATAGCTTGTATAGTTCTTGGTTGAATCTCCGTCTCCATAGCCCTTCAACGCAAACGGGACCGAAGATTTTTCGAAGAATTTTCCTCTCAAATCGACCAAGGATTTCTTCATCCGCTTTTGAGACGGTCCATGCTTCAGCGCCGTAGAGCAAGACTGGACATTCTTAAAGTTAACGCCTATAATATTTAAGAGCTATAGGTTAGGTTAGGTTAGGTTTGATGGGCTGTTGAAGCTCAGGTGATTCGTCAAACTCGCATAGGCCTACGTTGATCATCGTAGTCGAAGCCACCAAGCAGTTTGTTGTGGTTGTTGCAGATCGCGGGACAGTGACAGAGTAGGTGTGTTTGCTCCATCCCGTTCGGCGCTAAAGGTTTCGTGGCTAGCTCCGTCAGTTCCTCGTAGTAGAAGCTACCAAGGATTTTTTGTGGCTGTTGCAGATCGCGTGACAGTGACAGAGTAGGTGTGGGATGTTCTCCTCGACTTCAGGGTCGCCGCATTTTCTGCATTGTTGGTGTGAATTAGCTAGTCCGTTTGTATGGGAGTGCTTACTCAACAGGTTGTGACCTGTTATCACTCTTACCGCTATAGAAATGGATGCTCTGTTCAGACTTATAAGCTTGGCCAGACGCCGAACCCAATTTTCGACGGTTTTCAAGCATAAATCGGCCGATACTGCTGCAACTTCACGTTCGATATTCGTACGAAGTTCATCAATCGTCGCTGGCTTGTTGGCATAGACCATAGACTTGACGTAACCCCACAGGAAATAGTCTAACGGCGTCAAATCGCACGACCGAGGCGGCCAAGCGACTGGACCATTTCGTGAGATAACACGTTCTCCAAACTTGGTTTCCAATAAATTGATTGTGGCATTCGCTGTGTGGCTTGTGGCACCGTCCTGTTGGAACCAGATGTCCTCAAAGTCCATATCATCCAATTGGGGCCAAAAATATTCGGTTATCATTGAACGGTAGCGATTCCCATTCACAGTAACGTGCCGGTCTTGATCATCACGGAAGAATTACGGCCCAATGACGCCGCCGGCCCATAAACCACACCAAACCGTAATTTTTTTCGGGATACAATGAGAACTGACTCATGGAGTACATAGAGCACACCAAACAGTCAGTTTTTGTGGATGTAATGGCGTCTCAAGGGTCTCCTATGGATTATCTTCACTCCAAACGCGGCAATTTTGCTTGTTGATGCAGCCATTCGCTCATTGTGGCCAAGTCAATGTAGTCGGTGTGTGTTTAGCTTTTGTACTAAATCCACATCTTGGTACACCTCATAAAGTTCGCGGTTGTATCTTCTCCTCCAATAGCCTTCCCCGCATATAAGACCTACAAATGCGATGATGAATACAAGCCTTTTTTTCGGTCACTGTCCGAACAAGACTAACAGAACACTTGGAAGTGACCAATTTTTTTCACATTTCCAAGGATATCAAGAAAGTTAAGACATTAAGTGAAAAAAGGGAAAAACACTGTAAAAAATCTTCCCAGTAGATATGGGTTTACTTCATAATATTTACATGCCATGTACAACAGGCTTAATAACAGTTGCGAATAGTTAAAAAATATTCCTAACTTGAGAATTTTCTAATCAACCAACTCCCCACAGTGCAATCGATTAGTTCATAACATTGCGTCTCTAATTCGAAACGCGTCCTCGACCTTCGCCAATGTATAGGGGTGTCCAATTTATTTCTGTATGCAACCGTATTCCCTGTTCCAATTCAATTTCATTTCCTCCGTAAAAAAAGAAAAAACCAAACAAAAATAAAGTCTTGAACGCAATAGAGTTTATTTAAAATTCCAACTCCCAGCGTCCGCCCACAAAACACAATTTCCCCCCAGTCTTATCCTTCTCCTTGAAATTTTTTCCATGCCTTTATTTAAAGGGAAATTACGTTCAATTTTCTATTCTCTGTGAGAACTATATGCACAGATATCGGCGACAAGGGTATACGTAGTACACAGTCAGCCAGAGATGAAATTGAAAGACAGGTTCATATACTGCAAGCAGAGTCTTCAGAAGTGATTTAGAAGGATAAACTGATTTCCTTGCTAATGCGGTACTTTCTTACTGTGCGGATCTTGCCAGGACAACGGAATAGGGAGGACCAACGGTCGATGGATACTATCCGAACTTGAACCCGAACCCGATACTGTGATGTATGGTGGCCATTATCATTGTCCTGGTATACGCTTTCGCTCTGCCATTCGATTATAATTTTCAGAATGACGGTGATGCTGTTACGCCAGCAATACGTTTGTGCACACCAGGATATTGTTCTTCCTAGATACGGGGGGCAGTGAAAACATCGCTTTATCTGGGATTTGATTTATTTCTCATCTGATGCGGGAATACGCGATGATGGAGTCGGAGGTTCATTAGTTTCCTTAGAAATTGAATTAAATTGAATGGCAATATTGTAACTGCAAGGAAAGGTGTTGAATTGGAATTTGCAACACATAATGTAATGCAGGATGTGATAATTCCATTTTCAAAATCAAATAAAATTTATTTTATAATTCAGAATTTTCACTTGCTACTATCGAGGAGGTAATGGTTTCCTTGAAAAAAAAAAACAAAAAAACTAAGATCTTAACAAAATTTACTTTACGGTTACGGAGAAGTTTCGTGATTCGCTCCGTCTAACATATTTAGTTGAAATTTTATGTAAGATGTTCCACAAAAAATCAGATCCTCTAAACTGCGCCAACTACAGTGTGGCTTAAGGCCAGGAAAGTCTACGACCGATCAAATTTTCACACTTCGGCAGATCCTGAAAAAAGCCAAAGAAGTCCAAATCGATACCCACCACCTTTTCATCGATTTCAAAGCCGCATACGACAGCATTTAAAGAGATGAACTATACAGAGCCATATCAAGTTTTGGCATACCGCCCAAACTCGTCCGTTTGTGTAGGATGACGATGGAGAATTCTCGCTAATCCATTAGGGTCGGAAACGACCTCACCGACGCGTTGGATACCAAAAAAGGATTAAGGCAAGGCGAGAGGATTGTGCAAAACTAACGAGCCAACACAAGAGGCACAATATTCCAAAAATCGGTGCAACTACTTGCATACGCCGACGACATTGAAATCATTGGTAGGACTCAACTTAATGTCATAGCCACGTTTGCTAGTACAGAGAAGGCAAAACTGGGTTTAGCAGTAAATGAGGGCAAGACGAAGTATTTTTATGCTGTCAGAACGAAAGGACACACAACATCGACGAATCGGACAAAACGTCACTATTGACAGACATAAATTAAAGGTAATACGGGACTTTGTCTATCACTGCTCCGCTATTAACTCTGCAACGAAGAATTACTCCTGCCAACCGCTGTTTCTTCGGACTAAGAGGGTATTCAGTAGTAAAGCCCTCACTCGAACTACTAAGGAGATCCTATATAAGACCCTAATCATTCCAGTCCTGCTCTACGGCACTGAAGCATGGACCGTCCCAAAAGCGGATGAAGAAATCCTTGGTCGATTCAAGAGGAAAACTCTTCGAAAAATCTTCGGTCCCGTTTACGTTAATGAGGCATGGAGACGAAGATTCAACCAAGAATGATACGAGCTGTACAGCGACATGTCCCTGGTCAAAAAGCTCCGCATTTGACGTTTAAGATGGCTAGGACATGTAGAACGAATGGACACCAATACTCCGGCATGCAGAGTCTTCGATTCCCAGCCAGAGGTCGGACGTAGTAGAGGAAGACCTCGCCTTAAGTGGAGCGCACACGTAGAAACCGACCTCAAGCAATTTGGAGTGCGCAACCGGAGGCATGTTGGTTGAGGCCCAGGTTCATTCCGGACTGTAGCGCAACTTTAGTAAGTAAGTAAGTAAGATGATTTTGAGCCAATGCCCTGAGAGATTTTTTTTTTGCTTTACAGGACATATCTTAAAATCAGCTTTAACGTTTTTATAAAGTGAGTCCAGGTTTATGACTTACGATAAATGAAAAGTCCATTGATGCGCTTCTCGGGATTGGTGTCTTAAAAACGAAGAACGACCGGAAAGCTCAAGAGCAGATGCATAATTGTGCGTAGAAAGCCGCCACGTGCATGTGGTCTAATAGCCCGAGAAACTTCAGTTCCTCGCTATCCCGTACTCGCAGTTTTTCTAAACATAGTGATCCATATGTAACAAGTGATTTCCGTTTCGGGATTCAATCAAGCCCCATTGCCGTTGTGTGTCAGCGGATGAATTTATATGCGAAATCAATGGTGGCGCCCAGCAACTTGTTCAACTTTGACTTTGGCGTTTTCGACACGAAAGGCATTCTATAAATTGATTGTTTACCAAATATGTTTGATACCATGACGCCGAACTCGATCCAGTAGGATAAATCAGCTTGGAGGGACCGGACTAGATATGTGAGTAACATTGCGACTCAAGTTATTTTAATATTTGTATATAAAAAAAAACAATTGAAGGCAAGAATCTGAAAGGTAAACTCAGGTAAGGTTGTACCGAAGAATAGTACGATAAAGAGTAGACATTGCTTAAATCGTGCTGGTATTTAGGAAGAGAGGACATCTTTCGCAGTAATGCCGAAAAAAAGCTTAAATAAGGCTAATTGACTTCGTTGCGTAACGAAATGCTATTATAACCAGCACATGATTCCTTCAACTCGATATTCACAAAGGGATCGATTGTCATACCAACAAACGACCAATCAAATTCATCACAATACAAACAAGAGACACGCATTTTGGGCGGCCGAATCCGAGGGATTAACTTCGACTCGAGAAAGAATGCCGACCGACGATTGCAGCAAAAACAGGCCTACAAAAACGACAGCTGAAAGATCATATTTGATATATTGTCGATGCTGAAAATATAGAAGAACCACTTCTGGAGACTGTTAAACGGCGGTCACGAACAATCTTCCCTTGTCAAGCAAAACGAACCATTCACTCAGGTGAAGTTAGGATAGCAATATCTAAACTTAAGCTTAACTAAGTTGACGGAAATGACAGCCTACCTGCCGAGCATTATACAGTTGATGGAATGATTTGGTAACCAAGCATTGTTTGCTTCCATCCATAAAAAGGAGACACACTGTTATTTTTCCTGGGCTGGTGGAAATCTTCAAAGACACGATGAGCACGTGGCCAAAGTAGTGTGAGATTTTTACTCACTAAAACCACCACCCGTTTTTATATTTTTATTGCAAATAAATATGCGACTTATCTAGCAATTTTTTTTATCACGAGTAATGAATGTTTGGCAGGTAACTTTCCTTTGAGAGTTCCTGCTTTTTCCGCAATATATTGTGCAGTTGTTATAGGGCCAAATCCAAGGATTTAGTTCTCTTTGGAGACGACGCAATAAATTTATTTCGTTAAGAATTTAAAGGACCGTTGTATGAACGTGTCTCAATAAACGTTTTTTTGTTTGCGTGCAACATTTTTGGTTTCACATTAACAGCGGGAATACCACGATCTCTAAATTGCGCCAACTATAGAGACATACGTATCCTCAATAATAGCCGTAAAATGTAACCGCTTGAAACCGTTTACCAACCTGGTCGGCTCTTAGCAACGTGGTTTAGAGTAAGGAAAGTCATCCACTGGACAAATTTCCAGCAGAACCTGCAAAAAAAACAAGAAGTCAAAATCGATACCTAGCTACTTTTCAACGATTTCAAAAACGCATACGAAAAACGAAAGCGCATTTATAGAGAAGAACGATACAGAGCCATGTTAGATTTGGTATACTGCTCAAACCGTGCAGGATAACGATAGAGAATATTCTCTGTTCCATTAGGGTCGGCTACGACCTCACCTTAACGTTCAATCCCAACAAAAATTCAGACAATTAGACGCATTTTCGTTTGACTTCTTTAACATAATTTTATACTGGGTTGTGCAAAACTCCACACACCAGAGGCACAATTTTCCATAAATCTGTACGCTAGCATACGCCATAGATATTGACACCGTTGGTCGGACTCAACGTGATGTCACAGCCTCGTTTGTTAGTTTAGAGACAGATGCGACTAAAATGGGTCCAGGGGTAAATAAAGGTAAGAGACCAAGTCCTCGAGTTGTACAGAACGTCACCATTGACAGATTAAACTTTGAGGTGGTAAGGAACTTTGTCTAATTCGGGTCTGCTGTCAGACAACTCAACGACACCCCTTCGGAAATAAAAAAAAATTGTCTCTTGCCAACCCTAGTTTTATTGGGCTACGAGGGCTAAGGAGGTAGTTAGCTAAGGACTGGGCTAATCGAAGAGCTATGTTGGTTGAGTCCGAACCACTTATGTAAGTTTGATCGACAATTATGTTTTTCTAAAAGTAGAAGTCGCAGATCCTGCATTCGTTTTTCACATTTACTGCTAGAATTAACAGAGTTACCAAAAAGCCGACGAACGGACAGAAATCAATCTAAAGGCTTAGATATCTTTTGTTACAAACCTTGAACCAAAACAATTGCATCTCTTCCGAATAGGATATAAATGATCTACGAGACATCTGCTAACCTTCATCATAACCCTCTTATAAGCCAACTTCAGCATGAATAATACGCAAAAACAAAATTAGACCGTCAAAACGCTCACACAAAGCCATATTTGCCATTCCGATTAGCAACTTTCGCCGACCGGATTTTCCTTGCTGGCGACAATTACTCATTCCAGCGATAAGCTCGTCGCTCCACAGATACATTCCGTCATGAGCTTGTAGGGGATTCTTATGATCGTGCGTCATTTCACAATTTGAAAAAATAATTCGTCATCCATATAGAAACACCATGTTTAGGTAAAGCACTATTTTCATATTTATTTATGTTTGGTAATTAAATTATCTTAATCTATAAATGCGTACATTTTTGTGTTTGGGTATAAATTAACTTAAGATCTAGGGATGATAATTCGAGATCACAGATAGGTTTTCAGACTGAATATATTTTACGAGAAATTTACTCGTTTTTAACGGCCGAGCTCATTGTGGCTTTGATCCAATCCACAAACGACGACACTTTTACGAACACCGATGGCGCATTTGCCTGTCCACATGGCATCTTGCCCCACGACACTATCCCGATGATCGTCGACTGACCGAAGTACATGCTCCTTTGGATGAGAGGTCCGCCCGAGTCAGCTGTACAGATGCTGTTGCCACCATCCAGAGGCCCGGTACAAAGGTTGGTTTCGTGCAATGCCATGCCGAGTTGACCCAGCACCCGTTCGCACAGGTCTAAGTCTAGAATTGGCATATCCGTTGCCTGCAGCTCGTTGGGGAATGACGGCACCGCGGTTGTTGATGTATTACCCCAACCGTAGAGTGTGGCCGCTCCATGTGAGAGTTCGTCTTGTTGCGGTAGCTCCACAGGTTGAACAAAATTTGTAAATTTAAATGGAGTCTTGGTGTAGATGAGAGCAATGTCGTATGGATTGACGCCACCCAAAAACAGCTCGTGATTGACGTAGTAATCGATGTTACGTCGCTGGATATTTCCACCTTCCTCCTTGGAGTGAATATCATGGCAACCAGCAACCAGCACAGAATTCTCAACAATTTCCTTCGAGTCTAGGCAATGGGCAGCTGTCAGTATCCAATTTTCGTTGATGATTGATCCCGCGCAGTAGTGTACGGATCGACCGCCTGGCGTCATCAACTGAATGGACACAATGTATGGGGCCGAGTGTGGACGAGCCTCCCGCTTGGCCAAGAACTCGACTGGCCAACTGCGACGTTGTTGGGATTTTGATAGGTACTCCAACGGCACCGGGTGCGGGTGCACTTTGCCCGAAACATTCGATCCCGCCACTACCATCAGTGTTATAACGATACAAACAACAATGAGAGCGGTAATCTTCGGCAATGATAACATTTCAAAAAGCTCAAATTCTTCCGTTGTGAATAGCGTCTCTTAAAGTTTTACGTAGGAATTTATTTTTTATTGACCGCAGGTCTTTACTATACCGCGTCTACTATGACAATGCGAATGCTGCCCTGTTCGGGGTTCTTTTATAGCATTGCTTCGTGTGGCGCTAATGAGTTAGACAATTGGTGTATCTACAGCAAGCACGAGCGTGAGTGTGAGCGCGAGCGTAATAAATGACTACCGGAGGTGCAAATAAGTTGTGTGGTACCTCACTACGCTTATGCTAAAGCTGAAAAAAATCCAAAAATTTTGTATTACAAATCTATTCTGGGAACGATGAGAATCGGGCTGAAAATTCCATTTGGTTGAGGCATATTGCGGTATGTATCTTCATTGGCTATACAAGGTACTTCCCGGTTGAGTTTTCATAGAAAATGGCATGCACGTTGGTTTGCTTATCACCGCACATAATGATTGAAGAGAGACACGCGCTGATAAGAGTTTCTTTTGTGAATTGAAGACGCGTAGACTCGTGAGATGAGTGGCTATTGAAAGGTCTGTCCGTATGAGTGTATAATTGGGGCGCCAAAGTCCACAAAGTTTTACGATAGCACACAAGTTGATTGATCATAGCGTGCCACAGAATTACTGAGTCGGTCCCAACATAACCGGTAGCAAACGTGAGTAATTTGGGACTTCATTACTCCTTAGTGGTGTTACTATGAAGCACTAACATGTTTGATTGTGTTTTACTATCTTTGCTGGGTATGTGCAGATAAATGATTTCACAATCTCATGATAAACGCGTTGCCACGAGTATCGCAGAGCAATTATCTGTAAGCTAGATGTAAGCTAACAAGCATATTTTTGGATACGTCATGGTAAGAGGAATGATTGGAATTCAGAAGTATTTACTTTATTTCCGTTTTGATCCCGACATTTCGATATACTTACGATGCGAAATTCCGCGAATGTTCTTATTTCTTTGTAGTGCCGTAACACACTTAATAGCCAATTCCTATCGGCTGAACGGAAAACTTATCCTAAAAATACACTTATAGATCAGTTGGATATTTTTTATCACACACAGACACCACTGATAAAGCATTGATGTAGTTATCGTTTGTGGTACCGTAAATACAAAGACAGGCCTCATTTAAATCAGTTTAGTTGCATAAGGACTCTCATATGATGAACAAGAAAAACACAAAATTCCGGTATTGATGTTGCATGTCGTTGTCATAATGTCAACCAAAGTTATGACTTATATATCGCCCAAAAGGCCAGTGTTATTGGGATTTATAGTTTTATACATTTTATATGAGAGAAGTTTTGAGTTAACATGGTAAATTCATGGTAAATCTTGCAAGAGGGGGCTACCATAATGAAGTATGCAACTGGAGACACATCATTTAATCTTAAGTACAAGGTGAGCCAAAAGAGATCACCCTATTGGAAGATGTCTTATTATTGCGAATGGCCGCCAATGTCAAATGTCTGTTTTGACATTTGTGAACTAGACAGATGTAGAATACAAGTGAACATGGCATAGAGCGATACACTCCCAAGAACGCGGAATAATCGTGTCTATTTTTTTGCGTAACAATTCGTCAGTGGTGTTGGCGCAGCGCGACTACCGTCGCCGATTTCCCGGCCGTCCCACACCGACTGCGCAAAAATTGCGCCGTTTGGCCACCAACCTTGAAGAGTATGGGACCACACGAGACTTTGTCAAGAATGGCTGGCCCCGGAGCGCCCGTTGTGCCGAAAATATCGCCGCTGTCGCCGAGGGTGTCGAGCTGTCGCCTCGCAATTAGCCATCAGCCGGTCGACCCTAAGGCGAATTTTGGTCAAACACTTGCGCATGTACCCGTACAAAGTCCAGTCCGTTCCAAACTCCAAACGCGTGTAACTTACGCCCAAGCCATTCTCAATCTCGAGGACAAAGTGGACGATTTTTCGACCAAAATCATAATAAGCGTTCATTTCCACCTCTGCGGGTACGTGAACAAGCAAAACTATCGCTTCAAGGGCACCGAAAATCCATGAGTAATGCACGAGGAGCCATTACACCCGCTCAAAGTTACTGCATGGTGCGCTGTTCACGCTGGAGGAGTCATCGGGCCATTTTTTTTTTTGTAGAACGCCGCTGGTCAAAAGACAACAGTGTACGGTGCGTGTTATAGAGCCATGTTAAACGAGTTTTTTCTGCCACAGTTGGACGAATTAGGACTGGAGGACATGTGGTTCCAACAGGACGGAGCAACGGCATACACTGCGCGAGCCACAACTGATAAAAATGAGAGCCAGACAACCACGGATGACTTCTTTTGGTCCACCTTGTACTTAACAACCTTTGCACTCGTTGCACGTGACATTTAAAAGGCTTGTTTATGAAAAACATATAACTAGCGGCCTTTAAGCAATAGCTGATTTTTAAATTTTACAAATTTTCCCCGCATAAGCGGGTTTCTACGCCTACCAGAAAGAAACTCCAAGTTGGATGAAAAATTCCGACTTCGCTTCAGTCAGAATACCGGCTTTTCAGCTTCATTTCAGAAATCATTTTTAGAAGTTTTAATCAGACGTAAAAGCATGAGATTCACGAACAGAATTCTGTCGTAGTGAATCGAAGTCGATGCTGTGAATATAGAAGAAATCGGTTGCCATAATCATAATCATTAAGCTTGAAAACCATTCATCGGAACTTTTCCAAGTATTTATTAGATCCCAACAAGTAGGAGAGCTGTCATTCAATTTCGTAAAGATAGTGCGTAGGGTAGGTGTAAGCACGTAAGGCACTATCCTTAAAAAAGCCGTCTAGCTAATGGAATATCCACCCAATATCGACAGCATTTATCACCCTCATTGTGCCTTTCTAGAAGCATTTACTATAATTCAGCGGAAACGCGCTGGTCTTATAGTTAACGAGGACAAGACAAAGTATACACTGTAAAAAAAAACCATGTACTGTCGGCAGATCCTTGGGCAAAATGTCACTGTTAACAGCAACAACTTTGAAGTCGAATGGCACTCTAATGGAAAAATGATTTTAGGAAACTGATGATACCACGACTAATTGAAACAAATGAGATCAAAACTCCAAATTCTCACTTATCGGATTCCCGACCCGTGAAGAGTCTCTGCCTGAGACACTGCAGCCTTCCATCCTTCAAGATGTCTAGACCAAGCGCTCTGGCATCCGTGATGGCTTTTTGCTCTACCCGACACTAATCCTACCTGTTAAATGGCGATGAGGAACAACATTCCGCAGTTAGGCAGAATCAACCATTCAATATTGGCAACCGACCTGAGTGAAGTGAGGATAGCAATATCTAAACTCAAGCTTAATAATGCTGCCGGAAATGACGGCCTTCCAACCGAGCTTTATTAAGCCGGCTCATAAGCCAAATCTGGTCGGGTGAGAGTATGCCTGAAGAATGGAACCTCAGCATCATTTGCCCGATCCACAAAAAAGGAGAGGCATAAGTCTCCTCAAGATCGCCTACAAGATTCAATCCGCCGTAATATGTGAACGCCCGAAACCGTTTACCAACAACACGGCCCTTATCAGTGTGGTTTTAGGCCAGGAAAGTCCACAACTGATAAAATTTTCAAACTCCGGCAGATCCTGGAAAAAACCCGAGAAGTCCAAATCGATAACCACCACCTATTCAGCGATTTCAAAGCCGCATACGACAGCATTAGTATAGACGAACCATACAGAGCCATGTCTAGTTTTGGTACACCGCCCAAACTCGTCCGTGTATGTAGGATGACGATGGAGAATTCTCGCTGCTCCATCACGGTCCGAAACGACCTCACCGACACATACGATACCAAAAAAGGATTCGGCAATGCGATGCTCATGTGACTTCCTCAATTTGATTCTTGGGAGGATTGTGCAAAACTCACGAGCCAACATCAGAGGCACAATTTTCCAAAAATCGGTGTGCAACCACTAGCATACGCCTACGATATTGACATCATTGGTAGGACCCAACGTGATGTCATAGCCACGTTTGCTAGTATAGAGAAGGAAGCGGCAAAAATGGGTTAAGCAGTAAATGAGGGCAAGACGAAATATATGCTGTCAACACGAAAGGACAAACCACATCGACGAATCGGAGAGAACGTCACCATTGACAGATATAACTTTGAGGTAGTACGGGACTTTATCTGTCTCGGCTCCGCTATAAACTCTGATAACAACGTCTCGTCAGAAATTAAAAGAAGAATTACTCCAGCTAACCGCTGTTTCTTCGGACCAAGAAGGCAATTCAGTAGTAATGCCCTCTATCGAACTACTAAGGAGATCGTATATAAGACCCTGATCATCCCAGTCCTGCTTTACGGCGCTGAAGCATGGACCGTCTCAAACGCGGATGAAGAAATCCTTGGTCGATTCGATAGGAAAATTCTTCGAAAAATCTTCGGTCCCGTTTGCTTTGACGGGCTATGGAGACGAAAATTCAACCAAGAACTATACGAGCTGTACAGCGACATGCCCCTGATCCAAAAACTCCGCATAGAACGTTTAAGATGGCTAGGACATGTAGAACGAATGAATACCAATACTCCGGCTCGCAGAGTCTTCGATTTTCAGCCAGACGTGGGACGTAGTAGAGGAAGACAAGTAGAAACCGACCTCAACCAACTTGGAGTGCGCAATTGGAGGCAGTTAGCTTAGGGCCGGGCTGATTGTAGAAGCATGTTGGTTGAGGTCCAGGTTCATTCCGGACTGTAGCGCCGCTTAAATGCAAAACACACTTATCCTACCAAACCTTCATCGTCGAATTTTTGATCCTGCATGCAAGTTACAACCGCGAACTTTATTAGCTGTACCATAACGTGGATATAGTAGCTAAAAATTCATCGAACAAATGAACATCACCCTTCCTTGAGGTTCGAAGCGACGGAAAAGACCGAAAATCCGGTTTATAGATCAACCGATCGCGAATGCCAGCCCCTTCGGACTGTAAGACTGGAAGCAGAGCTTCACCTCGGTCGAAGAGGTGGAAATCTGCCTTTTATAAGCAAGTATTTATACAGACACACTGTAGAGAGTCAATTCTTATTTTTTTATTACCTCCGAAGTCATCCTTTTGTGCAGAATGACGATGGAGAATACACAATGCTCCAATGAAGTCGGAAACGACCTCCGCCTAGTAGACCAACGGACTAGCAAATAGTTGAATTTCCAGTCGCTTGGTTGATGTCTTAAGATCTTTATGGATAATATAACGACAATATAAGGCAAAGGTGACGCGAATAATTAAAAGTTACATTGTTTGTACTGTTTTCAACTCGAAGAAGGAGTCCACGACGAAATTGTTCTGAAAAATGTTAACAACAATATTCTGCGTTTTACCAAGACCAAGCTGGATTAATTCGAGTCGAGATCTTAAATGCCTTACGTTCCGCAATTTGATACAGAGCTCTTTGTTGCTCCGGATCTTAAAAATCCGGCGACTACGACCCCATATTTTTTTTTTTAAATCGTCGTTGTTACTTGACCGTATTAGGGCATTTTTTAAGCATCTGAAATTTCATGCTAGCGTTTAAAAAATAATACGATGTAGGGTGTCAACAAAAATGATACTGTAGATAGAAATGTCTACCCTGTTTCATTAAATAGGGACAGAGATCGACCTTACTCCAGTTTTGCGAAAAAAAATGATTCCCTCAATTATTTTCGAATTTCAAATGTTTCTTACTTTCTTACAGCATTGCAAAACGGCTGTGCAAACTCTAATCAATTAGAAAACAATAAACCAAATGCATACCTGTATATCACGAGACTTTAATCGATAGCCATCGAAAGGCTATACCTCAGTATGTGTTCTTTTGACCAGTTGTAGTATGTATTGAGTTGTCTTCGCAAATACTTTTTTTTAATCTGAAAGAAAACAAAAATAACCCAATGGTTATGTATCGAGGTACAGTTTTTTTCAAGATAAGCTATCAAAAATCAAATATATCAGAGTTAGTTAGAGATTGTCGCCAAAAACTTAAGTGGCTGGCATGCTTTCACGTTTCCAAAGATCAAAAGTTATTTTGCATGACCACGAGTGCGATGCCTTGAACGACATTGACTAAGAAACCTATGCAGTCGTCTGCTGTCGCCTTATCAGGGTCTGTAAATATAAAGCTCTTCGGCACTTCATTTGGCTTATATTCCCATTGTTATCGGCAGAACAAAGTGTGGCCTATAGATGTGCTTTCCGATCAAATTACTAAAAAAAACAGAACTATGGTCAGGGTTGCCATTATAAAAGGAATTCGTTTTTTATTAAGAACTGCCCAACTAACAATTATTCCTCTATAAGGCACTAAAACTTAATTTCCAATAGCAGTATATATATATAGTACTTGTGCGCGTAGGTTGAGCATTTTGCAGTCGATTGTTTGGTTTAAAGTCTGTTTAAGCCAATATGCAGGAAAATTCACAAGCATAAACGAAGTTTTAGTGGTATACCCTAAGTAAGATTGTTCTTAATCTTCCGGAGATGTGTGTACTCTGTACATGTAACATACGTTAAGATGTTTCGCAAGAAGTGAATCAGAAGCAATGCATCTACAGACCTTACGAATGTAGGCTTAAAAAAGCTTAGTCCAAAAGAACGGGAAAAAAGTTAAAAGATTGGGAACCTACCGGCGAATTAGTCAGCACGGTTCAAGTACTTCGTTGTACTAACTGTTCTTTTATTTTTCAGAGTACAGCCTAGGACTACAGTGCAAGAGAACGCGAGTTCAAATCCCAGTAAGATTAGAGTGTTTGCCTATAATAAATTTCATTGCATTTCATACTTTCATAATAACGAATTGGGTTTTATAATTATAAAGGATTAAAATATAAAAGGAAAACATATAATAAAATATAAAAACAAAAAGAAAATAATAGAAAATAATGTTATTTTTCAACTCCGAGAAGGCTTGCAAATACTTTTGGAAAGTTTTTTTGCGAAGACTTTAATTTGTTTTTACAGCAAAAAGTTTTTTCTATAAGGCTTATTAGAAGTATTTAAAGAAGTCTTTGTAAGTATTTAAACAAGGAATGATTGGATCCTTCGTTGTTTTTTTAAATTACTGATATAATTCATTAATACTGGTTTCAACAGAAAACTGAGTTGTCGCAATATAAGACCGAAACCTTTATCGAAAACGGAAGTGTTCCCATGTATTGACACTTTTCGAGAATGAACATATATTTTAATGCAATCCACGCATAAATCTATGTGAACGATGTGGAACATATTTTTAGACGTCGAATCCTATTCGGTGGTAGGTGTGAGAGCGTCGTTTTTTTCTCAAACTTTTTTAAAACTTACTCTTATAAGCAGAATGATATTGTTCTCGTGAAAAAAGATTTTTTTATAAGGCTTATTAGAAGTATTTAAAGAAGTCTTTGTAAGTATTTAAAGGAGTCTTATAAAAGCTAATAGCTTCCTAAAAGTGCGCCAAAGGTTTTTCTATAAGACTTCATGCAGATGATATTGCTGAGAGGGAAACCTTTAAGAATCAAAATTTGATCACAAAATAAAGTTTTTTCTATAAGGCTTATTAGAAGTATTTAAAGAAGTCTTTGTAAGTATTTAAACAAGGAATGATTGGATCCTTCGTTGTTTTTTAAATTACTGATATAATTCATTAATACTGGTTTCAACAGAAAACTGAGTTGTCGCAATATAAGACCGAAACCTTTATCGAAAAAGGAAGTGTTCCCATGTATTAACACTTTTCGAGAGTGAACACATATTTTGATGCAATCCACGTGTTCGTTCAAAGAAATAATTTTTTTTATCAGGTACATTTAAGTTAAATTTTATTTTTTTTTTAGAAAAATAATATTTTTTTTGAATTTACCTTAAAGTTTTTTTTTCGTTTGATATAAAAATAAAATTGAGCGCATAAATCTATGCGAACGATGTGGAACATATTTTTAGACGTCGAACCCTATTCGATGGTAGGTGTGAAAGCGTCTTTTTTTCTCAAACTTTTTTTTTTAACTTTCTCTTACAAAGAGAATGATATTGTTCTCGTGAAAAAATTTCGAACTCGAGATTTTGATTGATTCTTCCATTACGATGATAGCGGAACTAAAAAAAGGAGGTGTTGGAATTCCGTCCGCCGGTTCATTGGTCCGTCTGTCTTTTATGGTCCCTTCGACCTAAGCGGATTAGCCGATTTTCTTCAAACTTCGTATCCAGGGTTTTATTAGTCATAATTCTACGCAACTTTTACCCACTTTGTTATAAAATGTACATAAACTCAATTTTCTCAAAAACGACTCAAAGGAGTTTGATTAAACTTTTTGTATACTATAAGAATATGAGTTCCAACGAAACTGCATACCCAGTTTTTTTTTCGAGAAATTCAATATAACGGTTTTTTACATTTAGGCCATGTAAAGAAAATTGTCAATTTCACGAAAACTATTTTGTCCATGCAAGGTTTTATGCCACTCCCACTTTTTGAGGGCGTTTTCAGTAAAAAACAAATATTTCGTCAATACATAATTCAAACCCACGCCCACTTTATGGAGTCGTTTTCCTACAAAAACCATTTGTATACTCTACGCCATTCCGTATGCGAAAAATGTTGTTTTTAGTCGAACCATACAAGATTTTGACATATTGTCTGAAAACAATATGTTGCGACATTGTCAATTTTAATATTTCCTCGTTCCTTATAATTGGCACGCGCTTAAGGGATTACGAATACCATTATAGTGTTTGCGCACAGCGCGTGCATTAATAAAATAGAGGAGTAGAAAAGAGGAGATACCGATGTGCTTTTTTTTTTTTGAATTTCTGTAAATTGTAATGGAGAGAAAAAACGGAGTTTGGTAAAGCATTCCACATTCGTGTTGGTCGGTTTAGGAATGAATCTCTATATTTCATAGTACGTCCGAAGATGGACTTGAGGGTAAACTGATTAGCATTCATGGTACGTCGAGTATTATAGTTGAATTATTGAAGATTTAGAATGCATCTGGCTATTTCGTTGGAGCATTTGTTGTTGATAGCGATAAAAGAGTGTAAGGCAGGAGACATTCCTATGATATTATAGCTATTATATGGTTGGAACTCCTATCAATGATGCAACGTTGAGTTGGCTGCACCTGACCATATGTGGGCGTTGAATTCGTGTTTGGGGCGTATATACGCTTTATATATTGAGACCAGATTAAGGAAACCTAGACATTTCGCTGTATTTTTAGCGATTTCAAATATTTGGTCGTTCCAGCAAAGGTCGTTACTAACAAACATACACATAATTTTTGTTGCTTTCGACGATGCAAGTGCCATTCATGGATAATTGCTGGTTTCGCCTGGATGACAGATGACAGAATCTCATTTTGGAAGTGTTTACCCCATTTGATTATGCTGTCGAGGTCGGAATTTAATGAACACATATAATTTGTCGTTTCTGTTCCACGTCCGAAGATGAAGGGCGTGAATTCGAGATCGAATATGAAAAGCTGAGGATCATCAGCGAAGGGATGGATTGCATTAGAAGTTACAGACAGGAATTCATTACCAGCATTTATTTGGTGAATAGCAGTCTTGAAACCTCTCCAAACAACTTGAATTGAACGTTTCGAGACATAGTTTCTTATCCATTGAAGAAGAGTAAGCACACATTTTCGACAAAATGGCTTGATACCAAACCCTGTCAAATGCCTTTGAAATATCAAGAGCAACGATTTTGTTTTCGCCACCAAGGTGGATTGATTGGTTCCACTTGTCGGTGAGGTACGATATCAAATCACCAGTGGACCTGTTGCTACGAAAACCGGTCATTGAGGAGTTTTCCTGATTCAAGTTATTTCATAAACTGACGGCTCATTACCTTTTGCATGACTTTAAAAAGAAGGTAGGTAAGTGCAACTGGTCGGTAGTTGGAGAGAGAAAAAGATTCGCCTTTTTTGGGGATGTGCTGGACAAATGCAGTTTTCCATCAACTCGGAAAGAGTCCTGATGAATAGGACAAATGGAAAAGCTTACGCAACTGACATCGCCCACTACTTAAAATCATTTAACACAAAAAAAAAAAGAAATTTCGAAAAATTTTGCGCCAAGGACACTAATTCTAATCGATAAACCCTTCCTCCTAACCTCTTTCAATTTTGACAATAATCTGATACTTTCTTAATTAGTTAAAGGTGTAAGCGCAAATCTGCTGTCACACTCCATATCATACCTTCATTAACATATCCCACACTTTTCAGTGAATCACAACAAGGATACACTCCATCCTTTAAAAATAACTCACTCCTGAAAACTTTTCGATCAGAATAAAAACATAGGTTTGACATAATTAAAGCGTTGGTACTAAGACCCTCTATTCATGTGTAAAGATGTTCAATTCTTCCGAATGTAGTCTGTCTCGTAAATCTGATGTCTCTTCCTCTTCAGCTGACAGATTTTAATTAAAACAGTCGGCACTATTGTCGTCACTGGTACGTATTCCAAAGAGGAGTTCCCCAAAAACACCAAAGACGCACACATAAATAAAACCGCCCGCCCTTATACGAAACTTTTCGGAACGGGTTATTTTATTATGGAGTTTCCTCTACAAGTATTCCTTCCAAGAGGACAGAAACATTATTCTCGTAAAGTAATTAAAGAATTTCAATGACATCCATTGTGGAATTTATTAGAGTGGGTGAGGGAGCATTTAAAAGCCTTTATCTATGCAATGGGTGTATTTTTGACATTACTGTTTTTTTATATAACGTGAATTTCATCCACCCGTATTTTGAATTATTGAATTAGTGTGTGTGTTTCGAAATTAAATTACATAGGAATCAAATTTGCATTTTGTAGAACTGGAAAAGCACATGAATATTCCCAAGAGGACGAACAAATAGCTTTACTCGAAAAATAAAAAGAGAACCTAACCAACGATTCGAGTATTTTTAATCTAAGAACTTTGTTCCTATAGATTTATTTAATCGAGAATGCATTGAATGATTGTGCAGAGCAATTTTCATCAATATAATGAACAAGAAATTGAACATTTGGTGTTTAAGAAGTAAATACGTTTGAGAAAGGATTCATTGCAGCGGTGTAATATTTTCATCGATATAAAAGAAAATAAGTTCCTACAACATACCTAACAAATCTGACTAATGCATGTTTTCGCCCAATTTTGCTTTTCCTACATCCTTACTTAACACTCAAAAGGTTAAAGCTCCTAATAAGCAGACACATATGTACAAAAAGAGCAACTGGTTCAAAACCATTTGGTCTGTCGATAATTCCAAGCATGCTGTGATGGTGCCCTGAGGTCAAGGTCAAGCGTCAAGAAGCCACATTTATAAATTTGGTCTCTTGACGCTTTCTGAAAGTGCCAAAAGCCCAATTCTAGCATTTGGCTTTATGACACTTCGATTAAGCGATATTAGGCCAAATAAGGAAAGCCAAAGGAGCTCAAATCAAACTGCATATTGACGTATCAGGGGGGCAAATATAATATGCAATCGAAAATGCACCTGGACTTTGAGAACATTAAACAGGAGAGGTGCAAGCGAACAACTAGCGGAAGCCCTAAACTGCTACAAAGCAGACATTACTGCCATCTAGGAAACACGATGGTACAGGCCGGACAAAAAGAGGATGAAAAACTGTGACATCTACTACCGATCTTGTTATAGTGAGCAGAAACATCGACTATTTGAATGCGGATTTGTTATAAGATCAGCCACAACAGATGTGCTAGGTTTCTCGCGCAAACCAGCAAGAAGCTCCTGGTTTGATGAGGAATGCCGACAGATACTCGCAGCCAAGAACGAGGCCTATAAGGCTAAGCTGCAAGCCAAGGATACAAGGCTCGAACAGAATCCTGTCGAGATATACAAGGAAATATCGTAGTTGGGACACAGTCGATGATGAGGATATGAAAGAACCACTTCTGCAGACTGTTAAACAGCGATGACGAACAACATTCCGCAGTCAGGCAGAATGAACCATTCAATATTGGCAACGACAGCGAAAACTGTTAACCACCCGACCTGAGTGAAGTGAGGATAGCAATATCTTAATAGGGCTGCCGGAAATAACGGCCTTCTCGCTGGGCTCTATAAAGTCGGCGGAAATGACTTGGTAAGTAACATCAACCAACTCATAAGCCGAATCTGGTCGGAATAAAGTATGCCTGAAGAATGGAACCTCAGTATCGCTAGCCCGATCCACAAAAAAGGAGACCCTCTAAACTGCGCCAACTACAGAGGCATAAGTCTCCCCAATATCGGCTTCAAGATCCTATCTGCCGTTTTCCAACAACCTGATCGGCCCTTATGAGTTTGGTTTTAGGTCAGGAAAGTCCACAACCCATCAAATTTTCCCACTTCGGCAGATCCTGGAAAAAACCAAAGAATTCCAAACCGATACCCACCACCTATTCATCGATTTCAAAGCCGCATACGACAGCACTTATGGAGACGAACTATACAAAGTCATATCTAGTTTTGGTATACCGCCCAAACTCGTCCGTTTGTGTAGGATGACGATGGCGAGTTCTCTTTGCTCCATCAGGGTCGGAAACGATCTCACCAACACATTTGATACTAAAAAAGCATTTATGCAAGGCTATGCGCTGTCATGTGACTTCTTCAATCTGATTGTTGAGAGGATTGTGCAAAATTCTCGAGCCAATAGCAGAGGCATAACTTTCCAAAAATCGGTACAACTACTAGCATACGCCGACGATATTGACATCATTGGTAGGACTCAACGTGATGTCATTGCCACGTTTTGCTAGTATAGAGAAGGAAGCGGCAAAAATGGGTTTAGCAGTAAATGGGGGCAAGACGAAGTATATGCTTTCAACACGAAAGGACACACAACATTGACGAATCGGACAGAACGTCGTCATTGACAGAAATAACTTTGAGGTATGTAGTACGGGACTTTGTCTATCTCGGCTCCGTTATTAACTCTGACAACAACATCTCGTCAGGAATTAAACGAAGAATTACTCTTGACAACCGCTGTTTCTTCGGTCTAAGAAGGCAATTCAGTAGTAGTGCCCTCACTCGAACTACTAAGAGATCCTTTATAAGACCCTGATCATCCCAGTCCTGTTCTACGGCGATGAAGCATTGACCGTCTCAAAAATGGATGAAGAAATCCTTGGTCGATTTGAGAGAAAAATTCTTCGAAAAATCTTCGGCGGAGACGAAGATTCCACCAAGAACTATACGAGCTGTACAGCTATTTGCTTCTGGTCGAACGTGAAAAAGAAATGCGAAGAACTTAAAAATAAATACAGAGAACTGTACTGTTTTGGAAAATATTCGAAGCTTAATCTTGATAACAAGCTGCTATTATGCAAGCAACTGCTAAAGCCGGTCTGGACATACGGCATACAACTATATGGTTGTACCAGTGAAACGAATCTAAAAATTCTACAAGCTTTTGAAAACAAAATGTTAAGATCATTCATCAATACACCGTGGTATATAAGGAATGAAAATCTACGCAGAGATCTGGGTATTCCCGCGGTTAAAGATGAAAAGAAAATTTTTGCAGGCAAACATAAAAAACTGTTATTGGAACACGTTAAAACAACGGTCCTCCAAATTCTTAACGGAATAAATTTATCGAGGCGTCTGCAAAGAACTGAGGCCTCAGATTAGGCCCGACAATAACAAACCGCGCTATAAATTACGGAAAAGCAAGAACTCTTAAAAGAAAGTTACCTGCCAAACATTCATTGCTCGTGATAAAAAAAAATTGCCCCTGGTTATAAAAAAAACTCCGTATTGGACGTTTAAGATGGCTAGGACATGTAGAACGAATGGACACCAATACTACGGCTCGCAGAGTCTTCGATTCCCAGCCAGACGTCGGACGCAATAGAGGAAGACCTCCCCTTAAGTAGTCCGCTACAATTAGAAACCGACCTCAACCAACTTGGAATGTGCAACTGGAGGCAGTTAGCTAAGGAGGTCAGTGGCGCGATGGTTAGTGCGATGAACTGCCGCGCAGAAGGTCTGGGTTCAATTCCCGGCCGTAGCAACACCTAAATGACAGGAGGTCCCGCCATCGTGCTAAGAAGTACAAACGCACTCACGAATGGTTGTGAGAAAAAAGCTAGGCCTTGGTAATAACGGGCCTGTTGCGCCATAAATTTGTTTTTTATTCTTTCATTGACCACCAGATTCAAGAGAAAAGGAGAAAGGACGCTCCCTTGTTGCCTGCCACAGGTTATGTACGAATTAAACTCCAAGATTTGTGTTAAAAATTCTGCCTGTAACTAACTGATTTATATAAGCACTCCCAAAGACTTATTCACATTGAAATCTGAAAGTGCATTAGTAATGGCGTCCGCTTTGAGATAGCCACGCTAAGAGCAAGTTTTCGATGATGCGAAAGAGTGAGTGAAGCGCTGTCTTAACCGGCTTAGTTTCAGATTGTGAATGTTGAGATTTGAAGATCGCAGTAGGTTAAACGCTATTACGGAGGTGTAGATGAATTAATCTTTCAAAAGTTTATAAAAGAAAAGAGGATTGACTAATTGCACGGGGATCCTTTGGATTTAATTGTAAGTGATGCCAATGTCATAGTTTTATTTACTTAATGGGAAAGTTCATCTCTTTACACATGACGCGATTAAAAAAAAAACGATGAGGACATATACGTTTTGCACACGTATATGCGAATGGAAGGTGCTTAAGGCCATTCCATCACGACATCAACCAGGGTGATAGCGATGGTCGACAGGTCTTTTTTTTTGTAATTATTGGCATATATCAGATTATCGGATCGTATCCAGCGAACTTGCTATGTAGAATAGGTTCTTAGGAAGCCTTTGCTTCCTACACCCGTACCTTACCCAACTGATTTATTCAACTATCCAGTCATTACCTGGAGGCTTTGTGGCAGCTAATTACTGTTTATTTGAATAAAGGAGTTGTTGGTGCAAACACTCAAGCCTTAACCTAAGATTTGGGTTTAATTTATATATTTGTTTATTTTTTATGCAGTTTATCCTTTGTTTTAACTTTGCAAGATGTCCCAAAATATTGCCATAAAGAGGCATTTCCTCAAACATATTTTTTTAATTGCTAGAAATTAAGGGAAATTTAAAAATGTTATTGTAAACATAGACGATATTTTTATTGAACGTTTAAAACTTAAATAACATGCATTTTAGGACTCTTTAAATAAAAACAATAATTTAGACAATGCCCGCTTTTTAATTTCATTGGTACTATCCGTTGAGATAGGGTGTTTTATGATTTGCATGATAAATTGCAGCTTTTTATGTCATGTTTCATGTTTGCATGTACAAAATACGTACACGTTTAAATATTTACTTATTGATGCAATTGCAACATTGCAACAGAGATACACCTTGTTAAACTGTTGATTCAAATGTCACTTTATTGCTTGTTTTTTTTTCATTGGGAAAACAAAACAACACCCTATACCTGCCAATAAGTTCGCAAGCTTAAAAGAGCTTTCTTTTTCTCCTTTCGTCTAAATGCTGCGATAAGATAAGATGTATATCAAGAAAACAAATAAAAGAAACAAAGTGGAATTCTAAGAATTACTCTCTTTATCTAACCCTTGTGTGCCCAAGAGTTTCCAGTAGCAATAATAATCCGACTAGGTGCACAGTGTCTACACTAAATCGTCAAAATTCAAAGTCTCGGCGCAAATCTTGATGAAAGACTAAAAGCCGCTATCGCAATATTGGATATTTGTATACGTAAATAGCTCTTCCATCGGAATGACGAGCAAAGCGGGTTACGCGTTCGCTTTGGGCATCTTTGTCATCTTTGAAGCGTCAAGTTATGCTTGCGTTGCAGGGCAAGCGCGCATTGTTGGCGGCACGGATGCGCTAGCAAACAGCGCGCCATTTATTGTTTCCATTCAACAGGCGACCTCCAATGGCAATGTTCACTACTGTGGCGGTACTATCATCAACGCAAATTGGGTGCTCACAGCCGCCCATTGTCTTGCTTCCAGTAGTGTAGTGAGCAGTTCAGTTCTGATAGCCGGAAGTATCCTTGTCAGCGGAACAGCTAGTACAGCGCAGAAGCGCTCTATTAACCATTACGTAGTGCATGAACTGTATGTGGGAGGAACGGCTCCATATGACATCGGACTGATCTACACAAAGACGGCTTTTCAATGGACTTCGGCTGTGAAGGCAGCGACATTGCCCAAAGCTGGAGTCATTCCAACCGGCAGTGCGTCACTCTACGGATGGGGAAGTACGTCGACAACAACCGTTGCCAAATATCCGACAACCTTACAGGTACAAAATCATTTACACACATTCCTTCAGAACGGGGTGCTAAATACATTTTTTCCAGACTGCCAGTTCGGTCCCGATTATGACATTGCAGCAGTGCGAGAATTCACTCGGGAAATTGGCTGTCAATTTGCATGACACTAACTTGTGCACAGGGCCCCTTAATGGGGGTATTAGCATTTGTACATCTGACTCCGGGGGGCCACTTATGCAGTCAAACACATTAATTGGCATCATTTCATGGGGAAAGATACCCTGTGGACAGGCAAACTCTCCGTCGGTTTATGTACGGGTTTCGGCATTCAACTCATGGATTGCCCAACATCAAGTGGCTCCGAAATAGACGATGGAAATGTAATCACATTTACCCACAAGTCCTTTTGATTATAAATAAAACAGAGAGTAAATGCATGTGTTTGTGTTTTTTTTTTTTTTTTTCTTTGAAAAGTGATGTCTGTGCGCTTAATTGCGGTCACTGTTGTTTTAATTTACTAAAAGCACTCTAAAGAATAACTTTACAGAACATGACGGAAGAGCATGCAATGGAACGTTTCAAAATTTATCTCATTTGGCGGAGTCCTCAAACAATACAAAGCACTCACCATATGCGGATATGAATATGCACTGTGCTGGCAATGGTACATCACTTTCATGAAAACAAAAATGAAAGCGTCATTATTTCAAAAACTTTTTCTTAATCTTTATTTCAGCTCACAGCGGGAAGCAAAAGTTCTACCCAGACAGGATTAGGGCACATTGTTTTAGACTGCATAGTTGTGCACAACGAATTTTTCGGCAGAATTGCATGCAGCAGGAGATACTTGTATATAGGAAAGTGTGATTTTTTAAACAAGGGTGGTATATAGCCATAAAATTGTTGTTGCTCTTTTGATGTGGACAACATTGTTTGTTTACGTCAAGAGTGTGTATATTTCGTAAGAGACAATAAATTGTTCATAATCATAATTTCCGCCAATTTAGAACACCGCCATTGAAGCTCTAACAATTGCCTCTTACTACACTTTGTATGGGCTGTTATCTGCACCAGATTAACGTTTTGCAATATCAACCTCATTTGTACAGATGAGCCCACCACTTGACTTCCTGGACCGAGCCTACGAAGACTATCCATAGGTGCAACACACGCATCCAGCATTCTGGATATGTATACATTCAGAGGGGTTATTTTTTATCGTATACAAATTTAGAGGTCGAGAGTCCAATCAGAAGAACCAACGCAATTGGCATAAAAAAAGACTTAACGATGGTCGTCTTCGGGTCAGTTTTTTAGTGCGAGATCATCCTAGTTTCAGGATTAACCTCGTATTTATACGATTTTTTATTTATTTATTTTTTTATTTACTTACTTCAGTGGCTTAAGACTGGAACGAACCTGGGCCTCAACCATTATGTCTCTCCAATTAGCCAGGTCCTTAGCTAACTGCCTATAGTTGCGAACTCTATGTTTGTTGAGGTTGGTTTCTAATTGCAGCGCACCACTTAAGGCGAGGTCTTCCTCTACTGCGTCCAACGTCTGGCTGGGAATCGAAGACTCTGCGAGCCGGAGTATTGGTGTTCATTCGTTCTACATGTCCTAGCCATCTAAAAAAGTCCAATGCGAGTTTTTAGAGTTTGGGCATGTTGCTGTAGAGCTCGTATAGTTCTTGGTTGAATTTTTTCCGAAGATTTTTCCAATAATTTTCCTCTCGAATCGACCAAGGATTTCCTCATCCGCTTTTGAGACGGTCCATGATTCAGCGCCGTAGAGCAGGACTGGGATGATCAGGGTCTTATATAGGATCGCCTTACTATTGCGACTGAGGGCTTTACTACTGAATTATCTTCTAATCGCGAAGAAATAGAGGTTGGGAAGAGTAATTCTTTGTTTAATTTCTGACGAGATGTTGTTATCAGAGTTAATAGCGGAGACGAAGTAAACAAAGTCCCGTACTACCTCGAAGTTATATTTGTCAATGGTGACGTTCTGTCCAAATCGTCGATGTTGTGTGTCCTTTCATGTTCACGGCCATATTCTTTGTCTTGCCCTCATTTACTGCTAAGCCCGTTTTTTTCGCTTCCTTCTCTATACTAGCAAATGTGGCTATGACATCACGTTACGTCCGACCAACAATGGCAATATCGTCAGCGTATGCTAGTATTTGCATCGATTTTTTAGAAATTTGTGCCCCCGGTGTTGTCGTACGACAGTGCAACGCCTTCTTTAAATCCTTTTTTTGGTATCGAATGTGTCGGTGAGGTCGTTTCCGACTCTGATGGAGCAGCGATAATTCTCCATCTTCGTCCTACACAGACAGACGGCGGTATACAATAACTAGACATGGCTCTGTATAGCTCGTCTATGTAGATGCTGCGGTATGCGGCTTTGAATCGATGAAAAGGTGGTGGGTATCGATTTTGACTTCTTGGTTGTAGACTTTCCAGTACTAAGACCACACTGATAAGGGCCGATCAGGTTGTTGCCAAACGGTTTCAGCCGTTCACTTATAACGGCAGATAGAATCTTAAAGGCGATGTTGAGGAGACTTATGCCTCTGTACTTGGCGCAAGTCTAAGGGTCCTCTTTTTCGTGAATCGGGCAAACGATACTGAGGTTGATTCTTCAGGCATACTTTTATCCGACCAGATTTGGCTTCTCATTGTCTTAATGTCTCGCAAAATCGTAAGAGATATTGAAGGGTATATGCACTTATGGGTGCTGTTTATTAGTTGCCAATGACATTGACTTAAGATTGGTGGAAGAAAGGCTCAACGCTCACTGATAAACCAACGATCTTCTTGTGGAGGCTGATAAATATTAACTTAGATAGTTGGATGTGTGTAAAATTAAGGACGTTTCGGGTATGTAAAAGCTCTATATGTCAGGAATCTAGCCAAGAGAAATTTCGGCATTCAACTCATGGATTGCCCAACATCAAGTGGCTCTGAAATAGACGATGGAAAAGCAATCATATTTACCCATAAGTCCTTTTGAGAATAAATAAAATAGAGCCTGTGTAAGTGCTAGTGTTTGTATTTTTTCTTTAAAAGTAATGTCTGTAAACATAGTTGCGGTCACTGTTGTTTTATATTAATGACTTAAATATCAGCTCCATGTGTCCAGTAAAATTAAGCATAACCAACATTTTACTCTGCAAATCCTAGAACTCATAAACGCATTCAAAGTCGTCACTAATATTCTTTTCCTCGTTTTTAAGTACACGTATGATACCATCTAATGTCTTCTTCAGAACAGAACAAACCACTTACCAAAAAGAACCCGCCCAGATATCGTGCATGAACACGCAGGTCTTCACACGAACGCAGGTAGACAGGTAGATTTTTAGGTTAGTTGAGACCTGACCTGAGACGGGTGGATTTTAAGATACGACTATACGACCGATACGACTTTCATGGAAAGGCCTAAGTGTCCAATTGTCAACCCACATTTAATAACCCATTTTTCAAGTGCATAATAGGTGTATTTTTACGTGTTTTTGAATGATTTTATAATTTTTTATTTTCTTTTAAAAACTTAAAAAAACCTCATTAGAAGTTTTCAAATTCAGAGAAACATCCCAAACTTATATAAGAAGGTAAATAATAATTTTTTTAGCAAGCATTCATTTTTTATCAGTAAACCAAAATACTCCTTAAAATACCATTATGGATTCTGTTGGCAAAGAAAAAAACATATGAGAAGGCTAAAATCCACTGTGTGGATCGTTTTATAACCTATACCATCCCATCCCTAAAACAAATATCCTCAATATGTCGGATTTTTTGCGTTGAAATATAGAAAATGTCATTGTAAGAACATATTGTTCAGACAGTTTATCAAAATCATTTATGGTTCGACCAAAAACATCGTTTTTCGCCTGATTATGCTATGAAACGCCTCCAAAAAGTGGGCGTGGGTTTAAATGACATATAGAAGACATGTTTATATTACAAAAACCAATTATTTTCCATTAACATTTTTTTTCGAAATATTTAAAATTTTACCGAAAAACATTTTATACTGAAAACGCCCCCTAAATAGTGGGCTGGGCAAAAAACTTTGTATGATCAAAATATATAAATTTGGATTGTGTTGATATGTTCTAAAGAAACTTTTTCAAAATCTCTGACGGTTCGACCAAAAACTACGTTTTCTTCTGCATATGGTATGGCGTAGGGTATACAATGGGTTTTTGTATGAAAACGCCTCCAAAAAGTGGGCGTGGGTAGAAATGATATTTGGAAGAAATGTTTATATTACAAAAACTAATTATTTTGCATCAATTTTCGAATTCATCGAAATTTTATCGAAAAAACTTTTTTACGAAAAACGGTCACAAAAAGTGGGCGTGGCAAAAAAAGTGTATTGACGAAATATAGATATAAAGATTGTCTAGATATGTTGCTCAGACTTTTTTTTTTTCAAAAACTCTAACGGTTTGGCATTAAACTATGTTTTACTAAAAATAGGGCGTGGCAGTGGGCGGATTTCAAAAATGTTTACACTTGTTCTGCTGGGAGCAACAATAAACACGTTTACCGAATTTCATCATCCTAGCTCAAAATTTAAGGCCCAAAAACTGGTGACGTACGGACTGACGGACGGACAGACATGGCTAAATCGACTCAGCTATCGATTCTGAGTCGATCCATATACTTTGAGGTATAACTAGCTCAATTATATCTCTATGTTAAAAACTACTTATCAAAACTAATATACCCCTATGGGATAGGGTATATCCAATAAGCAAGCAAGCACGAGCGATTATCATCAACGTTTTAAAACATGAGATGGAAAAGGCCGAAACACATTTGAGAAGTCAGAGCTGTGAAGTTATTAAAGAAACATCCAAAACAACAGGAGTATCTACAAGCTCAATAAGGAGGATTTTTGAAGAGTATGAAAGAAGCGGTACAGTCAGCAGTCCAAAAAAAAAGTACCTCACAGTCATTACGTCACCAGACTGGACAACTTTGACATCAGCGTAATAAAAGGAATAATTAAAAATTTTCATAAAGAATAAAAAATGATTATTACCCTAAATTATCGAAATCAACCAATAGCTTCGGATTTGCAGATCAAAATGAGTCGATCATCTTTACCCAGGGTTTTGTAAGATAATGGATACAAATTTAAGAAAACAGAGAACAACCGAAGAATTTTATACGGACGAACGGATATAAAACTTAAACGCTAGGAATATATTGCCCAAGTACGAGAATTCCGTGAGAAAGTCTACGCAATTATTTATATAGATGAAAGTTATCTTCATAGCTGACATACTCGACCCAATACTTGGACAGACGGCAGCTAGGAGGGCTTAAAGTCAAAGGATCACGTTTGATTATAGCTCATCCTGGTGGAAAAGGAGGATTTGTTAAAAATGGACTACTGCTTTTTAAATCTGGAAGCAGGACTGGTGACTACCATAATGAGATGAACTACGAACACTTTTCAAAATGGTTAAGGGAACAGGTTCTTTGTAACTTAGAAGAACCGTCAGTTATTGTTATGGACAATGCAACACAATAAAATTGATGGTAATGTCCCCAACACGTCAACATTAAAGGCTGATATGATTAAATGGCTATCCGATAACAAAATACCTCACCAACCAGCTGGCTACAAAGTACAGCTATATGGATTAATATATATATATTCTAGATTCGTTCTAAAAAAAACTTCAAGATGGAAAGGCACCTGGCGCTGATCGGATACCCGTTGAATTTTTTAAGTATGCGACAAACAATTTTATCGACAAAATAGCGGTGATTTTCAATGGGATGATGGAAACAGGCAACCGACCTCAACAATTCAAACAAGCCATAATATATCCGATTCACAAAAAAGGTAATATCGCTGATCCCGCAAACTATCGTGGAATATCATTCCTAAACTCATCTTATAAGATTTTCACAAAACTTTTAAATGAGCGTATGTCAATCTGGATCGAAAACAACCATTTGATCAAATAATTCCAAGCAGGTTTTCGGAATGGTTATTCAACCGTAGACAACATTTTTGTACTGCAAAATATAGCTGGGTCATTCATCGAACAAAAAAAGAAACTATTCACCTTTTTCGTCGATTTCAAGGCAGCCTTCGATAATATCGATCGAAAAGCTTTAATATTCAAACTTTATAACGCTGGGATGAGCCAAAAGTTCGGGAAGGTTATCGAAAATATATGCGAGGACAACCAATCGAGTGTCTGGAGCGGGATCGAAACATCAGAATGGTTTGAAACAACTTTGGAAGTAAGACAGGGATGCACACTAAGCCCATGTCTTTTTGCTTTGTACATCGATGACCTCACCGACTTTTTACCTGGAGGAATAGAGATTGCGGGACATTTAATAAAGGCACTTCTATTTGCAGACGATGTGGTTCTATTTGCATATTCGCCAGAATCCTTACAATTAATGATTAACCGTCTTGATTTGTACTGCCAATTATGGAATCTTACGGTTAACCTTACAAAATCAAAAATTATGATTTTTAAGAAGGGAGCTGGTAGAGAGTGCAGAAATGAAAATGGCATCTCAACGGACAGCCCATTGAAATTGTGAAAACCTATAAATATCTCGGGGTGACAATAGCTAGTAATCTTAGTATGGAACCACATCTAAAGGAAAGACTAATAAAAGGTTAAAGTGCCATATCGGCTACATGGAAAAAATGTTTTTCAAATCAACAAATTGACCACAGCGTAAAATACAAGGTCTTTCAAGCTGTATCAGAACCTGTTATGATGTACGCTGCGCAGTCTTGGGGATATTGTCAATATGAAACAGTAGAGAAACTCCTTAGATACTACATAAAACGATGCTTTAACTTACCAAGCAAAACACCAAACTATATGATTAATATCGAAACAGGACTATCACCGCTTTTCATTAAATCATTGAAATTGCATGTAGATTATGTAATTAAAGTTTTAGAACTGTCGGACGATAGACTTCCAAAAATAATTGCCAAGAAGGTAATAGAAAGAAATACGCTCTGGTATAAAAAAACTCGAGGAGCTAGCAACATACTGCAGTTTCGAAGGCAATTTAGCTTTTGGAAATGAAAGATACCATAAGGATGTGATTGGCAATCTTATTGCCAAAGTAGATGAACAATACAGAGCGGATTGCGTAAATATGGCTTCATCATCCGTTCACCGAGCTACATACAGCGTTTTAAAACACAATCTGTCTGAAAAAAATTACTTCCACAACGACAACAGCAATGAACTGATTTCGGCTCTCTTTAAGATGAGAGGCGAATTAATACGACTTAATTATATTCCACATCGTCCAGATCTACCAATTTATTGTAGTCTTTGCAACTTATCCGCGAGAGAAGACGTTTTACATTTTATAGGAAGATGCCCCATCCTTAAAGAAATAAGAAGATATTTTCTAGGAAATGACATAAAATCTCAGGAAGAAATTATAGCTTACCTAAACTGCGAAAGCGATGTAAAACAACTCTTTTATTTCTATAAAGCTGCAACTAATTACCGTTGTAAAATTATATCTGAGAACTTTTAACTTTTTAGTATGTTTTGCTTTTTATATATTTTTTCAATCTTTTTAAATTCAAGAATATAATATACATTAAAACAAACTTGTTATTAAATGTTTAATCTCATGTCAATCAGGCAGACGGCAAAGCCATGCTTAATGATTTTTGTAACATAAATTATTTGTATTATAAACAAGAAAACAATAAATCTAAATCTAATCTAAAAAATCTAAAATCTGGATTAATAAAATAAAACAATTCCTTCCGAAAGCTTCAATTCCATGAAGTCTTACGATTGCCACCTTATCATCCGGACCTAAATCCTATAGAAAATATATGGGGAATAGTAAAAGGCAGAGTAGCAGCGAGAAAAACAACTTTTAAACAACAAAATAACTCCGGAAAATTGGAACTCACGCAGAAATTTTATGGGACAGAATCAGTGAAAGAATTATTATACACCCATCTGATGGAGATGATTTGTGAAAACGACACATCGGATTCCGATGTGTTTATATAACAAATAACTAGCTATTTATATAAAAACAATATTTATTTTTTCAAACAATATATTTTATTTATACGTATTCATTTTCTTTCCTTAACATTATTTTATGTCAATTGTGCTATTTTTCATGATTTCTTTATTTTCTTGATTGTAATGTTTTACTTCTTGCATGAAACTTTTTTCATGAGTTACTACAATAATTAATTGGTTAAACTCGATGACAGTTAAACCACGTATCAATAATAAAACAATGACGTGTTCCAATATCGCTGCAAAAAAGATAAAGTAGAGAAACGCAATAACAATTTCATGCGATCAAAAGTACCTTAAAAGAGAAAATATCCCTTAAATAAATTGCTACTGCGCATGTTGGGATGTTTCTTTGCTTTGGGACGGGCTATACCTTTGAAGAAGCGTTAGTCTCAAGCTCGCAGAATCAGCCAGGTACCTGGGTCTGGTCTTGGATAAGAAAATGAACTGGAAAGCGAATATTCAAGAAGTGTAAAAAAGTATCCGTAGCCCTATACACATATAGTAGGCAATCTGGAAGATTCTGACTGTGGATGACAGCGCTAGTGGATGACAGCACTAGAAATGGCCTCCAACCTCAACCTTTTAGGAAAAGTTTAAAGATGAACTTGCATATGCATTAGGGGAACTCTAACAACAACCCCCTCCGCAGACATAGGTGCTGTCATACTTCTAGTGCCCCAAGATATTCTTGGCAAAGAGATCGCAGCATGTGACTCTATGAAACTGAGAGCATCGTAACAATGGACACCCACTCAAGGTGAACAAACAAAAAGACTAAATCACCTGAACGTAACAGAAAAATCCGACCACATCGTTACACAACTCAGTTTTGAACACTTCAAGTCAACTTGAACTTCACGTCCTTGAATGGACGTCGGATTCCGATGTGATTGGAGTTTCGCACATCTACACATATATGGGTCTAAATAAGAATCTGGAGTGGATGGAGATGTTTAACTTAAGCAAATATTTTCGCTTTCCTTTGTAGCGTTTTCCAAGCGAAAATCATCGCAATTAAATAAGCCTTGTCCTCGCTAAGGTTAAATGTAATATCCACGAAGAATATTAGTATCTTCAATGACAGCCAAACGGTAATAAAACCCTTGAGATCAATCTCATTCACATCGAAACCAGCACACGAATGCCGATTTTATCTTAACGAAATGACAGTGGTCTTTACAATTTAGCTCTTTTGGGTTCCGGGTCACAGAGTTATCACAGGGAACTGTAAGGCAGTTGATCTTGCAAGACTGGGCCCTACCCCTGATATTCTACCGCCATTCGGAATGTTAGACATGATCCTCGCTACATTTAAATAACCAAACAAACTGAATGAGACCAAGATATCAAATGACAAATAGATAATCGGAACAACGATTATGCTGAACAGATCCAGTACTATTATCCGTGTCCCTACAGGACTCTTCCTCTTAGTCTACATGTAAAAAGACAACGCATCTTTAGCAATGACTTTTGCAGAAGCTGCTTGGCCGAGAAGGTGAAGGCGTATTCTTCACCTTCTTTGCTCTTGTCCAGCGCTCTCCATAAAAAGATAAACTCCACCTGGGAGACATCTTCTTTGACAAAGCAGGTGAGCTGAATAATATTAGTAAACCTGCGAACCCCTCACTTAGGCAAACAAATCTTTAGGAAAATTCGACAGATACAAGGACCTTCCTCTTCTAAGTGTGCCAGATTTTCTCTTCTCCTCTGTATAATCACATGCATGTCGTCCTTTACGCAACGAATATTTACTGGTATTCAAAAGAAACTTCAATAACCTTTTCATTTGAAGTATGTAAGGGTAAGGTATCAGTGTATTTCCATCTGAAAGACTAACGTTGCTTAGTGTCCCTAAAATATATCTTTTATGTTGAGCAGATATAGAGTGGGGAAGAAAATGGAGCCGAAGATAAAATATCTATCAATATTTTAAAAGATTTATCCCTTAACCATAAAGAGAAAAAAAAACCATAGGGGTCGACCGTATGCTCCATCAAATCCCTTTGATTTGTAAACCCTCGTTCCATTGCGGATATCTATAAATGAGTTATATAGCTCAGTGCTATAAGTAATAAACATTCTAGGATTGTTTTCATTTCTTGCATTTTTGTTCTGAGAGTTTATTGAGGAATGCTATTGGTACGATGTTTTGCGAATTGGTTGGTTCCTAATTTCTGAGAAACAATTGGATAGATTTCGTTTTATCAGAATCTGTGGATGGTGATTGCATGGAAAAAACCCCAAGATGTGTCAATTATTACATTTTTTGTGGCTACCATTGATTGGGTAGTTTTGTTTTGCTGATTGATTAAAATATGTCTTTTCTTCAATGTCGGGTCAAGGCGTTTGCATTTTTTTTTTATTAAACCCAGGTTTTGTTGTATGATGCATTTTTAACGAAGTTGAGAGTGAGAATATCATCTGGTTAGAAACTAAAGCAAGAGTAACTCTTGCCATCAGCGGTTTCATTAGGCCAAGAAGGCAATTTAGTAGTAATGGCCTCACTTGAATGTGAGAACAATAAACAGGAGAGGTGCAAGCGAACAACTAGCGGAATCCCTAAACTGCTACAAATCAGACATTACTGCAATCCAGGAAATACGGTGGGATGGGCCGGGCAAAAAGACGATGAAAAACTGTGTTTTTCTATACCATACTACGGACCGTGTTATAGTTAGCAGAAACAGCGACAATTCGGATGCGGATTTGTTATAAGTGCCAGACTTAAGCAAGAAGTTTCATGTTTCCAAGACATTAGCGAACGCATTGTAGCAATCCGATTCAAGGCGAAATTCGCCAACATAAGCCTTATATGCGCTCACGCCCCAACGGGGGAAAAAGATGATATAGCTATCAGCTCCTTGACAAAACCTATGAGCGACTACCGAAGTACGATGTTAAGATCTTGCTGAGAAATTTCTACGCAAAGGTAGGAAGAGAAGACATCTTAATCAGTATTGTCATAAAACATAACCTACACGACAACACTGGTAACGGAGTTAGGCTAATTGACTTCGCTACTGAACAAAATGCCACTATAGCCAGCACACGGTTTCCTTACCTCGATATCCATAAGGGGACATGGCGGTCTCGAGATCAACGAACGGTCAACCAAATTGATCACATTGCGATAGACAAGAGGCACGAATCGGGCCACTACCTTATTGCAGCCAAGGTAAGAATGCGGATATCCACCACACCACAACAATCCAGAAATACTGTGATAAAATTGAATGTCGAAAGACTGCAATCGCAAGAGACCGCCAAGACCTTCTCGCAAAGCGTATCCCTAAAACTCTCGATTAACACCATACCGCCATTAGATCAGCCGCAACTGATGTGCTAGGTTTCTCGCGCCCACCATCGCAGCCAAAAAGTATGCATTCAAGGCTAAGCTGCAGGTGAAGACGAGAGCTGCCGTTGAGCTTTATAGGCAGAGAAGAAGGGAAGAACACCGGATTTTTAGAAAGAGAGAGAGAAAAAGTCCAAATCCATACTTACCACCTAATCATCGATTTCAAAGCCGCATACGACAGCATTTATAGATACGAAATATACAGAGCCATGTCTAGTTTTGGTATTCCGCCCAAACTCGTCCGTTTGTGTATGATGACGATGGAGAATTCTCGCTGCTCCATCAGGGTCGGAAAGGACCTTACCGACATATTCGATACCAAAAAAGGATTTAGGCAAGGCGATGCGCTGTCATGTGACTTCTTCAATTATATTGTTGAGAGGATTGTGCAAAACTCCCAAGCCAACACCAGGGGCACAATTTTCCCCCCCGATATTGTTTAACATTTATACAAGTGATCTTGTAGGTTCCTTCAGTCACGCTATAGCGTACGCAGATGATCTAGTGGCGTACAGATCAGGTCCGAAAATCGAGGTCATCAACACACTTTTGCAACGTGACTTCGATCACATTAAGGGATATTGCGATGATTGGAAATTGAGGATCAATTTCCAAAAAACCGAAACAATTCTATTCAGGACCCCAGTGCAGAGGGCTTCTTACGATACCAGAAAAAACTGGAAAAAATTGTGTATCCTGGGACAGCATGGACGGCCGTTGGCGGTGAGAAGTGAAGTCAAATACCTTGGCATCTGGCTTGACAAGTTTCTATATTTTAATAAAAATGTGGATGCTTGTCTGGCCAGGGCTAGGGGGGCTTATGCTCTGACAAGAAGATTGTTTCATAGCAGTCAACTTGATTCAAGGGTGAAAGTCATTTGCTACATGGCCCTCATAAGGCCGATCATCGCTTACGGTTGTCCCGTGTGGTTTAATGTATCACCATCCTACATGGAAAGGATACGGCTGTTTGAGAGGCGTTGTCTCCGATCCTGCTTAGGATTGTACCGAACGCCGGACTCCGAGTACATAAAATATTATCGCAACGAGGTTCTATACAATGGGGCTCAGTTGAATAGAATTGACAATTTCCTAATTAAGGTGACTCGAAGGCACGCTTCAAGGGCGATGAGTAGCGACAACAGCCTGATCTTTGGGGCTTATTACCCCAATGAAATGTACATGGAGAGTGCGCTCATGTCCGGCTTTATTCCACCAGAGGCATTCATTTATATCGATTCGTTAGGGTTAATACAAGACAGGAACGGTATCCCGGTTTTATACCATCGCTACCGTGACGCGCGGGACAAGCGGCTAGTCCGCGATGGGCACGTCGACAATGCTCCGGAGCTCCTCCGCTTTAGCACGGCGGTATCGGATCGCGATAGGACCGACGCTGAAAAGCAGCGCACCGAGTTTTGGTGGCTAAACGAGGAAAGTATTTCTGCAGTTCCTCAGGTCTTTGCGGACTTTTAGTCCACTCCTTAGTACTTAAGTAAATTAAATTTAGGTACAAGGTCTGGGGCTGGGCTTATGCACCATATTTTATTTAATATGGTTGCATAAATGCTTGCTGGACCCAATGACGCAATCGGGATGGCAAACCCTCGGGGCATATGCAACGAGTGCTTGCCACCCCGATTATAACTAAGTTAGGTTTAAGTAGTTATGTAGTCTTAAGTAGTGTTAGTTAGGTTTAACTAGTATTAAGTAGTTTAAGTTAGTTTTAGTCTAGATTAAGTTTTTATATAAAACAAAAAAAAATGGTTACTGTTCAAAGTTTTAATTTTTTCTTTGAAAAATCAATTAAACGTCTTTATATTAGTAATAAGAAACAAATGACAAATTCAGGCTGAAAAGCAAAAGAAAAATGTTAGTTATAAGCTTACAGCGCCCGCTATGGGCCGATAAGTTAGATTAAGTAGATATGTTATTGATAAGTTAGATTTAAGCATTTTTGTCTAGTATTAAGTTAATATTTTAAGTAAATAAAAAATGAATTAAAAAAGTAAAAAGGCACAATTTTCCCAAAATCGGTACAACTACTAGCATACGCCGACGATATTGACATCATTGGTGGGACCCAACGTGATGTCATAGCCACGTTTGCTATTATAAAGAAGGAAGCGGCAAAAATGGGTTTAGCAGCAAATGAGGGCAAGACGAAGTATATGCTGTCAACACGAAAGGACACACAACATCGACAAATCGGACAGAACTTCATCATTGACAGATATAACTTTGAGGTAATACGGGACTTTGTCTATCTCGGCTACGCTTTTAACTCTGACAACAACATCTCGTCAGAAATTAAACGAAAAATTACTCTTGCCAATCGCTGTTTCTTCGGGATTAGAAGGCAATTCAGTAGTAAAGCCCTCACTCAAACTACTAAGGATATCTTATATAAGACCCTGATCATCCCAGTCCTGTTCTACGGCGCGGATAAAGAATTCCTTGGTCGATTTAAGAGGAAAATTCTTCGAATAATCTCCGGTCCCTTTGTGTTGACGGGCTATGGATACGAAGATTCAACCAAGACTTATACGAGCCCTGAAGCGACATGCCCCTGGTCAAAAAAACTCCGCATTAGACGTTTAAGATGGCTAGGACATGTAGAACGAATGGACATTAATATTCCGGCTCGCAGAATATTGCTCCAATGTCTCTTTGCCTACATAACATATAACTAGGATCAGTCCGAAAAATTGCATTTAGTTGCCATCTTGCACGAAATACACACGCACACATGAATGGTTGTGAGAAATGCTAGGCCCTGAATACAAACGAGCCTGTTGCGCAAATTAGTTGTATTTTGTAGTTGCTTTGCTGTTCCATAAAATCCATAAAATCGTTTGGATTCGCATGTTACATTGTTAATACCATTTCCATTAGCATATCAGTGAAATAGGACATATAGATACTCAATAAATACAATGAAAGGTTTTGTATCTGCGATTATTCCCTTTTTGTATAAATTTTTTCTCAGATGACGAAAGTATCTATACACCAATCACTTAGCCTCTAAGCCCAACCTTTTTAATACAAACTTGTAATGTCAACCCACAAGTCCATGGCTTAACTCAATAGTTCTATACAAACCCCTTCGATTAGCTTTTTTATGGTAGAAAATATTCATGCACACTGTTTTCAATATACACCAGTACACGCGTGTATCTATTACCTATCAGCGTTGCCACATTGTTACAATCCTATCAAAATGGATACGTTTTGCCTCTGATTTCGAATTTAGATACTTTGACACGTTTTTATTGGATGTTAGAATTTGTTGATACGTTTTCGTGATCGTTCTAAGCAACTTATTTTTGTTAATGAAGGACTTTCGAACTTTAACAGTTGATAGCGGCCATATTTTGGAAGCTACGTCAAATGGTCAAAATGGCTGTCATTTATTCAGTCTGTTTTGTCGAATCCCTTAAATGGACATAGCGTTTAACAACACGTGCAAGTGACAAAATTGTTATATTGCTTTGACCATTTTAAGGACGCGATAATCGTCCTACCGAGAGGACTATTCGCAATGTGGTAGATAAATTAGAGTCTTCTGGTTCAGTAAACGATAAACCAATACCCGTACGACGACGAAATACAAGATCTTTGGAAAACATCGTTGCTCGCAATAACTTGCAATTCGCAGACCACAACTTGTCGTTTTAAGCGTCGTGACTCGTGACTTAAGACTGCACTCGTACAAAATTCAATTGAGCTACGAGAAGAAGGTAATCGACCATAGGCATCGAAGAGTGTTTTCATATTAAGCTCTGGAGCAGTTGGAAACTGAACCTAATTTTATTAAAAAATCACCTTCAGCGATGCAAAACAGCATCGAGATCAATCTCACTTTCGAAGCCAATTTTATGTACTGTTCATGAAATAAAGCACCTTCATAGGTAGGTAGCTGTCTTTTTAAACTTACGGCATATGGATTCCCTCCAGGTTTCATAAGCTGTGTTCAGTCATATCTGTCATGGAGAACTTATCAGATAGAATTTAGAGGTTCTCCATCCCTTTTGTTGCCCAATCTGGAGTACCCCAAGGTAGTCATTTAATCCCTATATTATTTATACTTGCTACAAACGATGCAAGAGCTTGTATACGAGAGAGCAAAATATTGATATATGTATGCTGATGACATGAAAATCTTTAAATGTGTAGGAGATCTAAGCGATTCGATTTCACTACAAACTCATTTAAATAGTTCTTTTAAAAACGCTTTGAGCCTGAACCCTACTGTGTGCGAGCACATGTCATTTTCACAAAAACGCACTCCATCCAATTTTAATTGTACTCTGTCCGGGCACACTCTCTGTCATGTAGACAGTTTTAAGGATCTTGGTGTTTATTTTGATCCTTAGTTGGAGTGTAATAAACGCATATTTTGGGATTTTTGAAAAGGTGGTCAAAAGAGTTTAATGACCATCCTGATGTCACCCTTTCGATATATAATTGTTCGCTCTCACTTGTATTATGCCTCGCAAGTGCCGACACCCTTCTATGAAGTTTATTCAAATAGAATGGAGGCAGCCCTGCGTAAATTCATAAGATTTGCTCTGAGAGGACTTCCATGGGATGATGTACACAATTTGCATCCGTATAGGTGTGGAATTAGACTACTGCAGTTGTTTCCTTTTCCTCAACGTAGACTTAACAATGACATGAACCACATGTCCTCCAGTCCTTATTCGTCCAAATGCGGAAAAAACTTGGTTAACTTGGCCCTATAGCGCGCACCGTCCACTTTGGTCGTTTGACCAGCGGCATTCCCGAAAAAAATGTCCCGATGACTTCTTAAGCATGAACAGCGAACCATGAAGTAACGTTGAGTGGGTGTAATGGTTCCTTACGCACTCCTCATGGATTTTCAGTGCCCCAGAAGCGATAGTTTTGCTTGTTCCCGTACCGCTGAGGTGGAAATGAGCCTCATAGCTCATTATGATTTTGGTCGAGAAACCGTCCACTTCGATTATTCCGCGTTCATGGGAGTGTATCGCTCCATTGCTTGTTCTAAATCTGTCTAGTCCACAAATGTCAAAACTGATTTGACATTGGCGGCCATTTGCATCTTCCAATAGGGTGATCTATTTTTCCCACCTTGTATAGCTTAACTGTAATTTTGATAGTTTATTGATTTGTTAGTATTATTTAACTTAATAACTTCTATGTTCGGTGATGTCCCACTAACAAATGCACTAAATGATCAGCCTATGGATGCATATTATATGTTGTGGCAAATCTCTGCTCGTAAATGCAGCTTGAATCAAGCTCAATACGACACAGATCTGGTGTTCAAATAAAATGGCAATTAATAATAATATTTTTTTATAAAACGTATTTTTTAGTTACAGTTCTTGAATTTAAAAAAAGAATGGCCTTCTGAACTCTTCGGATTCTAGATTTTTTTATAATCCCATCGGTATAAATAGCTGTTGAAGATACAGCACCTAAACTAGCTAAAGTATCATATCAATACCCGCTGAAACGGTTGCATCCTCATATTTTTATTTTTTTTTATAAAAATGTGCGCATCTGTCAATTTGGGAGTCATTCTAAATGAATTATTTTTTTCCCTTAAATGCAAATTTTCAACATCTTTCCAGTTTGGATTCTAATAACTAGTGATTTTTTAAGAGTTCATTTTTCAGGTTAGCAGCACTGGCTAATAATGGCGTCCAAACGTCATTTGTCAAAGTGAAAAGTTTTCAGTATACTCTGCCATTTATTCATGGAAAGACTTACAAGCGAGAAACCATTGCAAATTATTGAAATTTATTATCAAATGTGCACCGTTTGTTACGACCATATTATGGTCGTCATAATCGACCTGGTGAATCAACAATTCGTTCTGTTATCACCAAATTTCGCATCAAATTTACTTGCGTAAATGCGTACAGTGCGTACCGAAGAGAATATTTCAGTCGTAGCGTCCTATGTTAATGAAGATCGTGAAATGTCAATTCGTCGCCGTCGCAATTGTGCATGTGTTACTCAACCACATGAAAAATTGTATCTCTGGATTTGGGTTTGAAAGCCTATAAAATTTAAATTGTGCAAGAATTGAAGCCGAATGACCTACCACAACGTCTAATTTTTGGTGAGTGAATTTTAGAACAGCTCCATGAAAATCCGCTGTTTTTTCGAAAAATTGTGTTCAGCGATGAGCCTCATTTGGCTCAACGGATACGTAAATAAGCAAAACTGTCGCATCTGGAGTGATGAGCAGCCACATGACATACAAGAACTACCAATGCATCCCAAAAAATCGACAGTTTGGTGTGGTTTATGGGCTGGTGGCATCATCGGTCCGTTTTTCTTCAAAGACGACCGTGGAAGAAACGGTACTGTCAACGCAAACGATATCAAACTATGATACACACGACTTTTTTTTGCCCCATTTGGCTGAGTTGAACTTGGTTGACATGTGGTTTCATCAAGACGGTGACACATGTTATACAGCTCGTGAATCAATGGAAATGTTGAAGGAAGAATTTGGTCAGCAGCTTATCTCTCAAAATGGCCATGTGAGTTGGCCGCCAAGATCATGCGATTTAAAGCCTCTTGAGTATTACTTGTGGGGTTATGTAAAGTCGTTAGTCTATGTGGATAAGCCGAACACGATTGAAGCCATACAGGATAGCATAACACGCGTAATTCGTGGAACACGGGTCGAAATGCCCGAAAAAGTTACGCAAAATTGTACCTTCCGAATGGACCATTTGAAACGGAGTCACAGACAATATTTACATGAAGTTGTCTTTAAAACGTAAGTGGCGAAGGCCTATTTATCGATTACAATAAAATTTTTGAATATTTGATACAAATTTGAGTGTTTTATTCGTTTTAAAAAAAAAAAAAAACTACGCTTAAAAAATCACCCATTAGCAATATCATATTCCATAAAATTCTTTTATTTTAATTTTCGCACACCCCCTGATTGTAAAACACTTTTTAATTAATAGATGGAATTTAATAACTTTTGAAAATTCAACTTCAGCACGCCTTTAAAAGTACGGGTAAAAAAATATAAGCAATCTCTCGTCAAGTCAGCATACGTAATTGGTGTGACCATATTCCATACAATTTAGAACCTAAAAAGTGTTGTCAATAAAACTTAAAATCGTTCAATATCATATATAACGAAGTAATAGAAATGCAAAAATATTTAATTTTATTTTCTGCAGGTAAACATTTATAACTAAGCCTTTTAATCAATAACCAATGATTAAAACCACAAATAAAACAAACTTTTAAAAAGCAAACTTGGTAACCTGGTCAATTCAAATCCGAATGGCTGAGTGGAAATACTACTATCCTTTAGAAAAACATCATGGGAAATTTGCATTTATGTATCTCAGGCAGAATAGGTGGATGCGATTGGGCATAAGGATTCAAATCAATCCTTTTTACCTATTTTCACTTATTCTACGTTTTTTTTTTTTGTGCTAGTACGAGTTTCTAAAGTACATAAATATTATATGCAGTTAATTTAGGTTTTATATGTGCCACATTTCGAAATCGATGTCTTGATACTTTTAATACATTTTTGGTTAAAAACAGATACATTCTCTAGGCAACACTGTTACCTACTACACTTCTCTGGTATTACAGGTTGAGCTCATCATTTTTCATGACATCAAACACTGTACCTACTGTCTTTGTGGATTGTGGTTATTTTGATTTTTTTTCCCTCCAATGGTATCCGACATTGATTTGCTATCTTCTACCATATGCAGCACTAAACAAATGATTTGCGGAATTGATCACCAGATAATTTATCAAAGTGGGTCTCTGGTTAGAGTGTAGTATGTGAAAGAACCTTTAAGCCAACAGAGATTAGGTGACATGATACAGCTTTGCAATTGCCTTGAGGAAGCATTTCAAAAGGAAATTAAACTCCATATGTTGGAGACATGCAAGCTGGATGTGGGGGATAATGTCAATCATTGCAGTGAGAAATTAAAAATACTGAATTAGCTTCCGACAGAGACTGAACTCTCGTGGGGGTGTCAGAGATACATGTCTGTCACAAAAGGCTTAATTATGCATAGGAACGATACGAGTACATTGAAGAAGATGAGAGTGAGAACCATGTAGCATATTGCAGTGTTTTAAATTCCATCCCCAATATGCTTACAATAAAATATATAGGTTTTCCTTAATGTATCAATTTTAGATACCAAGCAAAAAGATTTTATTATCTTAGATCGGTTTAATACTAAGGCTATTTCACTTAAACGCGTAAAACCCTCGTAAACATAGTAAACTTTATAAATTTGCATTTTTTTATAATTTGCGCACACAGTGCGAGCGTTAAGGAATTCCGGCATAAGAAAAAAGGCGATACCGATGCACATTGATTCTGAACGCCTGTAAGTTATAATGGAAAGGAAGAACAGAGTTTGGTAGAGCATTCCACATTCGTGTTGTTCGGTCTATGTACGTAGCTCTATATTTCAGCGTTCGTCCGAAAATAGGCTTGATGGTAAACTGATTTGACTTCATAGCGTAACGAGTAATGCGGCTGAATTGTTGAATGGGAGCATTGGTTGTTAAAATAGCGATAAAACAATGTAAGGCAGGAGATATTTCCATGGTGTTCAAGCGAAACTAAAGAGTTCGATATTCTAATGTATTCCATAAGTTTTTTCGCACGAGTTTGAATCCTATCTGGGAGGTGCAATGTTGTTTTTGTTTTTCGGAATTCAATGAGCTTAACATATGTTGTCGTTTAGATTCCACGTTGGAAGATGAGGGACGTGGACCTGAAAACGAATGTGAAAAGCTGAGAGTATTGTCTTCAACGAAGGAATGAATTGGATTAGAAGTTACAGACAGGAGATCATTGATGAAAATGAGAAAGAGAGTCGGAGACAAAACTGACCCTTGAGGGACACCAGCATTTATTTGGTGAGTTGGAGACTTGAATCCGTCCAAAACAACTTGAATTGAACGTTTCTAATTTCTAATCCATAGTAGAAATTTTTCATCGATTCCAAATGCACGCATTTTCGACAAAAGGTTGATGCCAAACCCTGTCAAATGCCTTTGAAATATCAAGTGCAATAATCTTACTTTCTTGGTTCCACTTTTCGGTGAGAACCATATTGCCGGTCATTAAGAAGTTTTCGTGTTTCGAGATATTTCATAAGCTGACGATTTATCAGCGTTTCCATGACCTTGGAAAGAAGGGACGTAAGTGCAATTGGTCGGTAGTTGGAGAGAGAAGAAGATTCGCCTTTTTTTGGTACAGGCTGGACAAATGCAGTTTTTCATCTACTTGGAAAGAGACCTAATGAGTAGGATAGATAGAAAAACGTTCGCAGTGGTTTTGCTAGCGTAGAAGAACACATCTTCAGAATAATGTGGGAAATACGATCTGGACCAGCGGAATTGTGAGTTTCAAGATCAAATTAAACTCTTGCAACTGTACGAGTATGAAAGTGAACTTGTCCCATAGCATGATTTATCTGCGCAGCAAGCAGATTGGCTTTGTCTAAAGAGCTGACAGCTGGAATGTCATTGTGAATGAGCGTCGGAACTGATGATGAAGCCGATTTTTTTTATGTTTTTAACAAATTTGCTACCTCGGGGACATTTTAGGAATTTGACACGTTTTAAATGGGAATTACAGTCATTTCTGGCTTATTTGAATGTTGGATTGGTTTTGTATAACCGAAAGTTTGTCTCTCTCAACCTGATAGTTCCCTTGCAGCTCAAGTCATACCACCCTTTTGCCTTTGGTCTGATACTTTTTATTCTGTTGGGAATAAAAGATCGCATAACAAGGAGAATGATGTTTGATATCATATCAGCAGCAGCATCCACGTCACTATCGAGGAAACATCTGGTCACTATTAAAACGTCGCTATCCCTAAAAATAAACGGTTTAATGCTTCCCAATTGGCTTTCTCGTATTGCCATACAGTCTTTTTGGGAATTTGTTCTTTAACTCTGTGGTTGGAGTACGAGAAATTCGATGATATGACACAATGATCTGACGAACCTAGGGGCGATAGTACATAGAGGGTGTATTTATGAGGGTGAGAGGTTAGAAACAAGTCCAGGGTGTTGGCGGCTAAACATCCGGTATGCGTGTCGGCTCATATACAAGCTGGGTTAGGTTATTTACCTCAAACCGTAATTGACCTGTCAAATTTTATATGAAAAATTATTTGCTCAAGCCACGTAAATTTCTACCACAATTTTGGCTCGGAAATCACCCTCGGGAAATTACATACATTGTGCTGCCTTGATTGAAACTATGTCAGAGGTAGGAATACAAATTAAGACAAAACATTGAAGTAAAACAAAGTGACTAACTATTTTAAATTGCAGCAAATAGAATAATTACGCAACTGTTTTCATAGTAAAAATTTAAAGTCCCTCATAAATTTATCAGATTAAGTGAATACTTAATAAAAACATTATTTGCTTAGTTACTTAAATGACACTATACTTCCTATACTGACAGTTCATAATTGGCAGTCGTGACGTAGACACGTGGCAAATTTATTATGGAAACATTTTCGATAAACCAACGTGTTTTAATCGTTAAAACATTTTATCAAAATCAATCATCGAATACTGTGACGATGAGAAAGTTACGTGAAATTTTTGGGAGAAACAATGTGCCAACAAAACGCACTATCATTCACTACACGATATAGTAGTGAATGATTTCGAAGAAGAGGGTCTGTAGATGATAGGTCCAAGCATGGACCACAACGTTCCGCAAGATCGGCTGAAAATTTTACTGGTGATAAGGGAAGTGTTCAAAACAATCCATCAACCTCAATTCGACGCCGTGCTCAGGAGCTTGGTTTTCAAAGAATAACTTTGACCACAATTTTGCACAAGGATTTGCATTTGTTTCCATTTAAGATTCAGTTGGCACAAGAGCTTCTTCCACAAGACCATTTACGCCGCCGTACATATGTAAATAGGATGTTACAGCTAGCCCATGACAACCCTGATTTTCATGAAAAAATCATAATGAGTGACGATGCATATTTTTATTTGAATGGATATGTGAATAAACAGAATAGTCGGTTCTGGGCAATGGAAAAACCTCAAATTATTTATCAGTCACCTTTAAATCCATTAAAAGTTACAGTCTGGTGTGCAATTTGGTCAGGAGGAATCATTGGACTTTACTTCTTTGAAAATGAAAATGGCTTAACGCTAACTGTGAATGAGGAGCGATATCGTGATATGATTGAAAACTTTTTAAAGCCACAACTGCTTGCTTTGGGCTTGATTGACATGTGGTATCAACAAGATGGTGCCACATCGTATACAGCCAGGATTACAACGGAACTACGAGAACTCTTTTCACAACAAGTTATCTCAAGAAATGGTGATGTTTATTGGCCTCCACGGTCGCCTGATTTGACTGCTGCAGACTTCTTTTTGCGGGGATATCTGAAAAGCAATGTTTAAGCAAACAAACCAGAAACGCTTAAGCAACTCAAACAAAATATTCGTGATGGAATTATTGAAATACCGCGTGAAATGTGTGCGAATGTAATGAAAAATGTGCTCAAAAGGGCTCGCATTTGTGAGATTAACAGAGGCGAACATTTACCTGATATTGTATTCCATATATAATTGCCGACATTAAATGAAACATAAAAAAGTCTAACGGTGTGATATGTAAAGTCAAAAGCTTATGCTGACAAACCCGCTTCGATTCAGGCCTTGGAGGAAAATATCACGAGTGTCATTCGCCAGTTACCAGTCGAAATGCACGAACGAGTGATCGAAAATTGGACTCAACGGATGGACCATCTGCGACGTAGCAACGGTTAACATTTGATAGACATAATCTTCAAAAAATAAATGCGAAAGAATGTTCTTTCAAATGATAATAAACATTCTCCATTAAATTTGAATTTTCTGTGTTTTTTTTCTTTAAAAAAGTAGGGAACCTCGAAATGGATCACCCTTTACTATACAACGGGTGAACCTGAGGTATTTCTTTAAGAAGCTATTATCTGGGTTTTTTATACTACGTTTGTGTTCAGTATGCCATTACACCGGAACAACGCTTACTATTTATGAAAACTTATTTCCAAAATATGTGTCCAGTCAAAAATTGTTATTGAGTTCTTCGACGACGATTTAATCTTTGGAAGCCGACATAACAGGTGATATAAATGAAATACCATCGGTCGAAAATTTTACCCACAGAATGGAGTATTAAAGAGTAAGTTGTGGACTACATTTGAAGGAAATTATCTTTAAACATTAAAAGGTATGAACTAAACTTACATCTCAAATAAAGATTTTCCTCAAAACCTAACTTTGTTTGTGTTGTATTTAATAAAACAAGTCATGAAGCTCTTAATAAACAGGATTTCTTCATTTTTAAATAACGACATATAATATGACGCACCCCTTATACAAAAAAAAAAAAGTTACGTGGGTTACTGGTTCCGTCATTGTTAATTTATAATGATAAAGAAAACCTATAACGTCGATTTTTCGAAATGTAAAAATCAACTTATTACTTTCTTTTGATTTATTTAGGAAATAACATTTTGTTGTGACAATTATCCTTAAGTCTAACAATTGGAAAACAGATAACTTACTTAATATATAAACTGTATACTTTATAGTGAAACGTTTCTTCTTGGTTGGGTTTACAAAAGGATAAGACTTTTACCTTTATCCTGTAAAAACTTGTAGAAGGTTCTTCTTGGTAGTGAATCATTTTGACAATCCGTAATCTCCAGCTTCCAGAGTAAATCCATCTTATTTTTATCTATACATTCGATAACTATCACCAACGGAAAAAATACGGAAAACAAAATACGAAATTAACTTTAACGTCATTTAAAATTCATAAGAACAAATAAAACTTATAAGAGTATCAATTAATGCAATAAACTAATGCTAATGAATTTAGATCGTACATTGGAAAACTGAATGCATTCACTGCAGTGCGGGTGAAGAAAGGTAGTGGCTTTCGGTTCTATTTAGTTAAGCTAATGGCATTTTCGATTGGTGACATGGAAGCGTCCGGAGTCGAAATAATTCAGTTGAAACCGTTCCATTGGCGTGAACAAAATTTCTTCTGACAATTCTCAATAGAGATTTTTTTTTTCTAAATTCTGTGGGCTGGTGGAAATCTTAATAAACGCGATGAACACGTGCCCAAAGTAGTGTAAAATGTTTACTCACTTAAACCACAACCCATTTTATACCCTATCCCATAGGGGTATATTTGTTTTGACATTAAGTTTGTAACATAGAGAAATAGTTTCACTACATATACCTCAAAGTATATGGATTGAATCAGAGTCGCTAGCTGAGTTGTTCTAGCCATGTCTGTCTATCTGTCCATTCTATGTGTAACCGATTCTTGGGCCTTAAATTTTAAGCTAGAGTTTTGAAATTTGGTATATAGACTCTCTGAAGCAGAACAAGTGTAAAAAAAATGTTTAAAATCCGCGCACACTTTTAAGAAAAACGTTCTTTTTGGTGAAAAGTATAGGAATTTTATAAAAATTCGTGAAAGAGATATTTAGACAGTCTTAATATCTATATTACGTCTATACAAAGTTTTTTGACACGCCAAATTTTTTAGGATATTTTCTGTAAAAAACGCTTTATTGTCAAATTGTACAATATTCGAACAAAATGTTGATTCAAAATCATTGGTTCTGATAATATCAACATTTCGTCCATATATCATTTAAGCCCACGCCCACTTTTTGGAGGCGTTTTTATACGCGAAAAACGTTGTTTTTTGTCGAACCAGAAGAGATTTTGATAAATTGTCTGAACAATATGTTGTGACAACGTAATTTTCTGTATTTATCGACATAAATCAGATATTTTGGGGATATTACTTTTAAGGATGGGATGGGATCAACGATCCGTACAGCGGATTGTAGTCTTCTCATATGTTTATATTTGTATTGCAGCTAAGTATGCGACTTATCTACGATCCACGTTCTTTATATACCACGTCGCATTGACGAATGACCTTAACATTTTGTTTACAAAAGTTTGTAAAAATTTTAGATTCGTTTCATTGATACAACCCCATAGTTGCACACAACGCTTTATAATTTTCCAAGCAACCAGTCAATGAATTGTCCACGAAAAATGCTAGATAAATCGCATACTTATATACAGCATGCTAGATACAGTTCTCTGTATTTATTTTTAAGTTCTTCGCATTTCTTTTTCATTTGCAAAAGGAACTCGAACCGCCTTTAGAAATAAAGGCAAATGTTTTGTCCGTTTATACGAGAAATCCACATGAATCGATTTGCTCTCGTTAAGTGCAATCCGCCAGGATTTTGTACTTTCATTAACCTCGTTAAAAGCGTTTTGTAATTTCATATTTGTTTCCTCTATTGTTGTGACAACTGCTATCGTTACGTAACAAACGTGGCAACTGTTGAATCGTTTGTTTGTGGAATAGGAAGTACAAGAGTGGTCCAAGGGCTCTTCCTTGGGTACTCCTGACAAAATTTCTTTTAACTCCGAATATTTGTTTCCAAGTTTCACACGAAAGAGTCTATGCTGAAGATACGACACTAGGATTTTATATACATTTTCAGGCAAAACTTGTCTTAGTTTGTATTGAAGGCCTCTATGCCAGGCAAAAGCTTGCGTCGGTCAAGAAATATGGCTGAGCAAATTTTCTTTTCTTCGAAAGCTTTCTCAATTACATCAGTAATTCGATGAACTTGGTCCAAAGTCGAATGTTTACTTCTAAACCCAAATCGATGGTCAGGTAAAAGGCATTTCTTAACAATAATGGGGTGTAAGCGACTGAGTAACATTCTTTAAAAACTTTTGAAATTATTGGAAGAAGCGAAATAGGTCTGTAAAATTTTACTTTACTTGATTTTCCTGCTTTGAGAACCATAATCACTTCCGCGAATTTCTACTGTCTTGGCATGTAAAAAAAAAAAAAAAATTATGGCGCAACAGGCTCGTTAGTACCCAGGGCTTAGCTTTTTCTCACAACCATTCATGTGTGCGTGTGTACTTCTTAGCACGATGGTGGGACCTCCTGTTTTATGCCGAATCCGAACGGCTAAGTTGAGATAAGCTTTTCATTGCAATTGATACTACTCGGATGATTTGTCAGATCATCACGAGAGGAGGGCCAGTGAAAAATCATTTAGGTGTCGCTACGGCTGGGAATCGAACCCAGACCTTCTTCACGGTAGTTCATCGCACAAACCATCGCGCCACTGAGCCCGTCTTGGCATGTATTCTAATCTAATTGCTGCATTTACAATGTTGAGGAGTTTAGTTAATGCTTTTCGGGGCAACATTTTAAGAAGTTTTCCTGTATTTAGGTCATAACCCGGAGCTTTTTTAGACTTTAATTTCTGTATTTCCCGTTTAAGCTCGGCAATACTTGCATACCAACTGGAATGCAGCAATAACGTCTACTTTTTCTTTGTAGGTTTTTGCCCAATCGTCTTGTGTTGCCCTAATTGGGGCACAGTATTTTTTGGCCGTTTTATGACTTTAATTGCTTTCCAAAGTGGTTAGGCTTTTAAAGCGGTTAGGCTTTGCAGATAAGTTTCTACTGCAAGATTTTTAAAGCTTTTAATCGAATTTGATAGCATGTTACTCAACCGATTGAGATGTGTTTTATCTTGCGGGGCACAAGTTTGGTGACATATTTGATCAGCTTTTCTTTTTTTGTCTAACCAAATCTTTTATTTGCCGTGGTTTCGATAAAGGATTCAACCGCGATTTCGAGTTCCAATGGGGATCTAAGCGATAAACCCAGTCGAATATTATTTTCAATATCGTTTTTTTAATTTTCCCAGTTGGTTTTCGCGTTTGTTAGTCTGGGTGGGCTTTCATTTCTAATTAGTAATTGCTCGTTGTAAGGATGACCGAAGAATGATCAGAGCAAATATCAAAGCATTCTTCAACTTTGACTTCATTATATGGCATAAATTTTATAATGGAAAAATCGATCAAATCCGGCATATTTGTAACATCAGTTGGCCAGTAAGTTGGTGGAATGAAATTCGGTATTTTGTAGTTTCTTCCTACAGCATAAAGCATCATAACTTTCTGTGATATGCATCTAGAGAAATCTGATTCTGGATTTCAGTTTAGAATTCACTCAAGAAGCTCTAACAAAAACAAAATCCCTATATTGTGCATAAACGATTTTTGTTTTATCATCTGACCGATGTTTAACAGTTCACCAATTCACTTTCATAATAGGTAAGAAGCGATTTTACTGTTCCATTTGTAAGCAGAATGATTGCATTATTGAGTACTAGCAATGGAAAACAGCGTCACACCAATGGGTTCGAAATAAGTACGTAATGCCTTCAGAAAAATGTCAAAGAGCTGGGATGCTAATAGTTATGAGGATATAGCTGGTAAGCGATCCTTCGGTCGTCGCAATGGACTGAAGGATCGTGTTTTGTATTTAAATTTAAATTTGATGAAATTTGTTGAAAATCAAAATCGTTAAGAACCGCTTTTGACGTTATACACTGCCCGACAAACGATTAGTGCCCCCTGAGCTTCTTGTCTTTGGAGTTTAATATCACTCAATCAGATAAAGCATTTCCAATGAATTTTTTGCCACTGAAAGTTTATGATATTATAAGTGAAAAGAAATGTTTGTTACGGTAGTTACTTAATTAATTACATTTTAATAGAATTAAACCGGGTTCAACATCAGAAATCTACCTTTTTTGCATTTCACATTTGTAAATGTCAAAAGAACCTAAGAAAACAGGCACAGAACACTCAGAAAGTATTTTTTAATTTAAATCCATAAATTTATAACCTATAAGTAAATGAATTATTAATGTGGTGTGCCACCACGGTTAACTATGACCTCGTACATCATGTTGGGTAAGGAGTCATATAACTTCTTTATATAATCCAGTGAAATAGTCTCCCAGACACTTTTTATTCCTCCAATGATTTCCGATTCAGTTGGGTATTGCCTTCCAGACTCGTAAACTTTGCGTGCTAACCATCCCCAAACATTTTCTATAATGTTAAGGTGAGGCGAGTATGGCGGCTAGGTCAGTAAAGGCACGTCTTGGCGCTTAATCCAAGACTTTAAGATCCTAGAAGTGTGGATAGGGATCCTGCTGGAACTTCCATTCCATGGACCCGAAAATATCCTTAATTGCAGGAAAATACGTTTTTAATACACCATTGTATGTTACGGCATTAATACGACAAGTAAGAAACTGCAATTCAATGGTGCCATAGTATGTTATAGCTCCCCATACCATGACACAACCAGCACGGCTGCGCAGCCGATTTAATGTATGCTCTTCCTTTCGAAGAACATGGAAGTAAAAAGCATAGTTCATCTGGACCCTCCAAACTAATTTTTCCTTGTCTTAAAAGACTACCGCTACCACTCCTTGGTCCAGGTCATGTTTGCTCGGCAAAAATCGAGCCGTTGCTCCTTACGAAGCTGTTTAAGTGGTGGTTTTTTCTTTATTCTTTGACGTTTTAAACGTTTAGTATTAGAAATAATTCTTTGCACAGTCCGCACGCACGCTTTTACACCAGTTTTTTCAAGAGTCATGCGAATTAGACGCGTGCCTTAAAATAATTCGCTTGTCAGCTGGTGTTACCACAGAAGATACCCGGCCCTTCATATTCTTTCCATAGTTATACTCATTTCTTAAGAATGAGGAAATAACTTTACGGCTACGGAAAGTTTTTTTCATATTTTATGAATTGAAAGGCCACATAAGCCTTTATTTTTCCCATAATTATTCACTTTAACTAAAAATAGGTCAAAATTAAAAGGTACTAACTCAAATATGAAGAAGCAGCGAGTATGGACAGACAGACGAGACGGACGGTATCGCGGGAATCGATTTTTGTTGGAGTTTTCACATCTTTGTAATGTCAAAACCTCGAGTTTGAAACGTTCATAAAAACAATTCGTTTACCTTGTAATAGGAATTTAAAAAGCAAAACAAGTGGGTACTTGACAGCTGTAAACAACGAAAATATGTACCACCAAGGTTCGCAAACAAGCTTTTCCGTGGTCATATCCAATAATATAGCTGCAATTTATTTTATTGAAATAAATATTTTTTGTACCGGGACAAGAACGGGACAGACGGACGAAATCGGTGGGACCAGATAATTTTTTTTTGTTCATTATTTGAAAGAACAACGCAGTTACGGCCTTGAAAATCCTCAAAACTTAAACATACAAGCCCAATGCCATAATTTAATTCAAAACAAAGAGTAACGTATGACCTGCATTGCCACAAAATAAAATATTCTCTATAATATAACACAAGGACATATTCTTAACATACTTTGATCCAGCCAAACTGGATAACAAAGAATCCGACCAAAGCCAGAATGAGTGTGCACATTTTCTCTTCATTATGTGTTAATGCACGTTATAAAAATAACGTCTACATCTGCACATGGGGACAGACAATGGAAATTACATAACAAGGATATACGGTAAGTCAAAGTAAATTTTAATTTACACAAGAGCAAGAGAAACGCCACCATACAAACTAGTTTTTATGTACTTGGCAATTGTTCCGACACAGTTATACTGAAAAGAAAATTCAATTCACAGGAGTAGATTTAAAGGACGAAAATATACGAAATATTTTTATTTAAACCACATAAGCAAACAAACAAAAAACATTTAACTTGGCACCACTTGGTTATCGGCAATCCACGAGTTAAATGCCGATACAAGCACATAAACCGACGGCGAATTCGCCTGTCCGCAAGGTATCTTTCCCCACGAAACTATGCCGATCAGCGTGTTTCCTTGCATAAGCGGCCCACCCGAGTCCGATGTGCAGATACTTAAGCCTCCAGTTAGCGGTCCAGTGCAAACATTGGTGGTATGCAAGTTGAGTGACAAATCGCTACCTAGAGCACTCTCACAGGTCGCCAGTGTTATAATTGGCACCGAGCTAGCCACTTGTAGTGTTGACGGGTATACAGCTGTTGATGTTGTCGATGTACTACCCCAACCATACAGGGAAGCTGTTCCAGTTGGCACAGTTCCAGATGTCGGCAGTGAGGCTGCTTGTATAGCCGCACTAAACACAAAAGCAGTGGCCGTGTACACCAAGCCAATATCGTAGGGGGCCGCTCCACCCACATAGAGGTCATTTACCACGTAGTAATCAATGGAGACTGTCTGAGCAGTACTGGAGCTGCCATCCACGAGAATGCTGCCTGCCAGAATCACCGAATCCGATACCACACTGCTGGATGAGAGACAATGTGCTGCTGTCACCACCCAATTGGCATTGAGAATAGTTCCACCACAGTAATGCACATTACCAGTGCTGGTAACTTGTTGCAGAGACACTATGAATGGAGCACTATTTGCTGCGGCTGCACTTCCACCAACTATACGCGGCTCAAGATTTGAACAGCTCGAAATGGTGATTTTAAAGAGACACAAGATGGTTACTAACACAAACGAATGTATAACACGCGCCATCTTTGAAGAGGTGAGTTATATTTATGGTGACACGTTTCGCTCAGTGAGAGCTATTTATAAGCTACGGTAAGACCAGATAGTGATTATTTATCTTAAAAGCTGACGAACTGATTGAAAATAAAAAAATATTTATCGGTATAATGAGATTTTGGGGAGCGGGAGGATTGGCATACCGTCTTGGGCACAATAAACTCTTCTGATAAGAAAGAAAAAAAACCTAAACAATTCTCGGAAAGATATAATTATATATAATATTCGCACATTTTTGGAGGAACAAGGCGGCTTCTGAAATTATATTTTAGATACCATGAGGGGACGAAATCACCTTGAGAAAGAGTGATTGCCGTAAACGATCACTATTACCGTTGACACACTGATGGTATCAATACTATAGTTAACTGATGTACCATCTATGTGTCATGAAATACCACGCTAATGCGACGCGAGCAGCATGATATCTGCTTGGCTTGATACTAGCATTTTCACCGTGGTATACATAGAATTCTACTTATCACAGCGCAATTCTTGCTAAGTGGCACGTTGAAGAACTAATTTTTGTAATGGGTGATCCAAGTAGAGATACTTTTTTCAATAGCCTTTTTTGACAGATCACGTGTGAGTCGTGTCATGCTGTCATGTTATTTTTGTTTAGTATTGTTTGGCATTTCATAATGGAAAGACTTACGCGTGAACAAGGTTTACAAATTGTTCAACTTTATTATGAAAATTCACGTTATGTGAGGAATGTGTTTCGTGCACTTCGCTCAACTTATGGTCAACATAATCGGCCTACTGAGCGTACTATTCGCAACACCATCACCGGCCGGTCGAATGGCCACCAAGATCGTGTGATATCACACCGTTAGACTTTTTCCTGTGGGGATATGTAAAGTCAAAAGCTTATGCCGACAAACCCGCTTCGATTCAGGCCTTGGAGGAAAACATCACGAGTGTCATTCGCTAGTTACCAGTCGAAATGCTCGAAAATTGGACTCAACGGATGGACCATTTGCGACGTAGCAACGGCCAACATTTGATAGACATAATCTTCAAAAAATAAATGCCAAAGAATGTTCTTTCAAATGATAATAAACATTCTCCATTAAATTTGAATTTTCTGTGTTTTTTTTTCTTTAAAAAAGTAGGGAACCTCGAAATCGATCACCCTTCATTACCATTTCAGAACTCATACTGCATGAAGTGTGTGTCACCACCCAAGGTATTGGCAATACAATGGTACCAATGCCATGGTATTTATACCACTAGTGTGTCAAAGGTATAAGGGGATGAAACACAGCTATATAATGTCAACACCTAATGGTGATTCTAGATATAACATATATTTGTACTCTGAAGATTCTAGTACAGAGTGAAAAAACATGTGAGAAAACCAATTCTGGATTCAACAAAAGTTCGTAACTGAGTTCTGCAACATTCGAGACCTGAGATACATCAACGTCAATGTGTACTGATCTTTACAGAAACGAGCAATTGAAGACCTGTTAAGCCATGAATTTAACACGTTTATGAATAGATGCAATAAAAAAACATTGATATCAAATTTGACACAGGGTTAAAAAAAAAAAGGTAGAAAAAAAGATAGCATACGACCTCGAATACCATGTGGATCTATGGATAACTTAAAAACAGATCCTTACAAGTATTGTGGATGAAGCTTTATTTTCCTTTTCTTCACTATTAAAACTAGATACGTATGACGATAGTAGCCACGGGAGTAGAGCAGTTTATAAAAGACTCATTGAATCTATACACTAGCAACTAAACAACATCTGCGGGATTTACTGTAATTGTCAAAGAAAAACAGGAAATATTACAGAACTTCAACGAAATCGTGCGAATAAAAAGTACGATTTTATATTATTATCCGAAACACATACTACAGAAAATATCCAAGATAGCGAAATGCTGATAGATAGATTGATACCATAAACAAATTCGGTGTGATAGTGACTAGAAACACACGGGGGGTGTACGTTTATAATGTTAGGAATATTTTGATATAAGTGACATTTAAAAATCAATGGAATCTAGATTTTGGTGGCTCAAGTGTAAAATAACAAATAACAATGAATCAATAATAATAGCAGCAGTCTACCGTTATCACAATTCCTCAAAACATGATTTCTCTAACAGAATGTACAACTGGATCGAAGAAATCGTTGACTCGAATAAAAACTATATTTAGACGAATCTAATAGTTATAAAGGATGAAGTTTTTCTGGTTGGCAGCACTGGTTAGTATAGTCATCCAAACGTCACCTGTCAAAGACTTACAAACGAGCAACCATTGCAAATTATTAAAATTTATTATCAAAATTCGTGCTCTGTGAGAAATGTGCACCGTTTGTTACGACCATATTATGGTCGTCATAATCGACCTGGTGAATTAACAATTCGTGCTGTTATTAACAAATTTACTTTGGGACATTAAACCATCGACTCGCATGCGTACCGATGAGAATAATGCAGTCGTAGCGTCCAATGTTAATGACGATTGTGAAATGTCAATTCGTCGCCGTCGCAATTGGGCATGTGTTACTCAACCACATGGAAAAAATGACGTGTGTCGCATCTGGAGTGATGAACAGCCACATGCCATACAAGAATTACCGATTACCAATGCATCCCGAAAAATCGACAGTTTGGTGTGGGTTATGGGCTGGTGGCATCATTGATCTATTTTTTTTCAAAGACGAACGTGTAAGAAACGTTACCGTCAACGGCAAACGATATCGACCCATGATACGCGATTTAACGCCTCTTGATTATTTCTTGTAGGGTTATGTAAAGTCGTTAGTCTGTGTGGACAAGCCAATCATGTTCGGCTTGTCCGAACAGGATAACATAACACGCGTAATTTGTGGAATACAGGCCGAAATACTCGAAAAAGTGACGCAAAATTGGATTTTTGAATGGACCATTTGAAACAAATGGAAACGGACCATTTAAAAACTACCTATGTAAAACTTTTAGTATTCAATAAAATATATAACAGGTGGCGCAAAAGTAATCCCCCTATCAGAAAATGCTATAAATTTTGCGATTGGCCCCTAGGCCCTAATGTCAGTTCTGTTTTGACATTTGTGTAGTAAACACATGCGAAATATATTAACGTGTATTTCGCATGTGTTTACTACACAATGTTACGCTACACTGCTCCAGAACGCGAAATATTGGTGACTATTTATTTGAGCAATAATCGGTCGGTGACTTTGGCACAACGTGAATTTCGTCGTACGTGAATTTTGGTACAAGATTTCAAGATGTTTCTGTACAAAGTCCAGACGATGCATCAGCTGTTAGCTGCTGACCGCCAATCGCGTCTAACATACGCTCAAGCCATCCTTAATCACCACCAAGAGGAAGATGATTTTTCATCAAAAATAATCATGAGTGATGAGGCCCATTTCCATCTTAGCGGGTACGTAAATAAGCAAAATTTACGCTTCTGGGGCACTGAAAATACGCGTGTAACCCACGAAGGGCCATTACACCCGCTCAAAGTCACTGTATGGTCTGCTGTTTTCGCTGGAGGAGTCATCAGACCTTTTTTCTTCGAAGACGTCGCGAGCCAAACGGTTATTGTGAATGGTGAGCGCTACAGAGCAATGATCAACGAGTTCTTTTTGCCGCAACTTGATGAATTGGGATTGGAAAACATGTGGTTCCAACAGGACGGTGCAACGGCACACACTGCACGTGCCACAACCGATATGCTGAAGGATGCATTTCCCGGGCGCCTAATCTCCCGTTTTGGCGATTTGCACTGGCCAGCAAGATCGCCAGATTTGACCGCTCCAGACTTCTTTTTGTGGGGCTTTTTAAAGTCGCGGGTTTATGTCAATAAGCCTCAGACTCTTGCAGGTCTTAAAGACAATATCCGTCAAGAATGTGAGGACCTATCGCCGGAAGCTTTGGCCAAAGTGATGGAAAATGCCATAAAAAGGGCTCAAATGACAATCAACTGTGGCGGCGGCCATTTACATGACATCATATTCTCGACTTGATGTAAAAAAAATTAAAAGACCAAATAAAAATAATCCACAAGAAGAATCAAAGTTTTTCATTTTTGAAAAATATGAAAATATGAAATGAAAAATAATCGATAAACTAACGTGTTTTAATCTTTAAAAAATTTTACCAAAATCATAATGAGGGACGAGGCATATAGCATATAGCGGTCACCATTGAATGTAAAGTTCTGGCCAGCATCGTTTTTAAAGACGTACGGACCAATTATTTCACCAATTCATAAAGCAAGCCAAACAGTAAGGTTTTGTGGATGTAGAGATGTTCATTTAAAAAAAGCCTGATGGGCGCGGACCTGCATGAAGTCGGCTTGGATTGGTTCACGATGGACGAGTCTCGGATGATGGGGCCCAACCCTAAACTGGGGTATGTAAATACAGTTGTACCAAGAAATATGCCTCAATGTTATCAGGTGATCTGATGGCGTTCAAGGCGATGAACTAATGGTCTTCGCCTTTATTATTCCGTACGAGATAAGGTCTAATCGTGCGAAAGTAGATCTTAATAACAAACACAGGACTCTCATTTTTCCAACGCATGATGGCGACTGACCGGTGTAGAGAATAAAACTTTTGACTTAGACCAAACCGCTATAACTACGACCGTCAAGCCTAAATGGCGAATTTTAAGTATTAAAGTCTTGACAGCTCTGACCCACACATCTTCTAACTAAGTGATCTTTTTAGAGCTAAGTGATATTTTACAATCGCAGCTCCTTCCTCTCTACACAAGATGTGTGAAACCAGATCTTGAATACTGTTCGTATTCCTAAAATTCGACTCCAAAGACATTCAATCCGACTTAAGACGATTCTTCATTATTTCAAGTCTTTAGACTTGTCGGAGATCATTCTCAGTTACTATATTACAGTTACTCCTATGGCGGTTGTTTAGAGAGACACGGTGAAACCATCCTAAAACCTGTGAGATCTGAGCGATTCACAAGACAGGCTTCTAACAATGCGTAGCTCCTCATGCGTACCGCCAAAATAGTATGATATTCAGAATGGCAATGTAGAGGTTAAAATGAGGATATGGGGATACATTTCCCTGATGTATGGGTGTGATTAAGATTAAGCTTTGACAGCAAATGGTTTTGGGTGTTGTAGAACGAGGATAGAAACTGATTGGCTTTAACTTGGCAATGCCCAGTGTTTGTAACTCTGACTACACATCAAGTGCTTATTTTTAACCTCCAAGTGGTAACCATCGGATACTGGTCTCATCCAACCAGATTTGACTTGCTAAACGATAAGCGCGAGTGTTGATAACACGACGACAAACAGCAACACTATAAACAGCCAGGTCAGAATGGCAACGAATTAATACCCGGACTGCTGTCGCAGGCGAACCTAGACAAGCCGTTTCGACATATTCAGACAACAGGTTGTCAAGTAATTTCAAGGGTTAGTCAGGCCCCTTAAATAGAGATGGTGGCGGATGAACGGAGAGGCGAACGGCAGCGCTCAATCCCATAGTGGATACTGATAGCCCCGTGTCCTAGTGGTATCTAATAAATTGGAACTGGCGCTCCAGGTTGGGGTTGCGCTTTGGATTAACTACCCAACCATTGAAAAATTTAACTGTTACGAAGCAATAAATAGCCTCGGAAAGGACTGATTTTATTGTTGACGACCCAGCTTAATGAAAAAAGGACAAAAACGTTCGTATCTGCATATGAAATGTTGGAACATTAAGCAGGAGAGGTGCAAGCGAACAACTACCGGAAGCACTAAACTGCTACAAAGCAGACATTACTGCCATCCAGGATGAAAAACTGTGACATCGACTACAGACCGTGTTATAGTAGCAGAAACAGCTATTATTTGAATGCGGATTTATTATAAGTGCCAGAGTAATTATGTTTCCAAGACATTAGCGAACGCACTGTAACAATCCGCATCAAGGCCAAATCGCCAATTGGCCTTTCTTCCTCCTGGAAAAAACCAAAGAAGTCCAAATCGATACCCACCACCTGTTTATCGATTTCAAAGCCGCATACGACAGCATTTATAGAGACGAACTATAGAGAGCCATGTCTAGTTATGGTATACCGCCCAAACTCGTCCGTTTGTGTAGGATGACGATGGAGAATTCTCGCTGCTCCATCAGGGTCGGAAACGACCTCACCGACACATTCGATACCAAAAAAGGATTTAGGCAAGGCGATGCGCTGTCGTGTGACTTCTTCAATTTGATTCTTGACAGAATTGTGCAAAACTTCCGAGCCAACACCAGAAGCACAATTTTCCAAAAATCGGTGCTACTTCTAGCATACCCCTACGATATTGACACCATTGGCAGGACTCAACGTGATGTCATAACCACGTTTGCTAGTATAGAGAAGGAACCGGCAAAATTGGGTTTAGCAGTAAATGAAGGCAAGACACACAACATCGACGAATTGGACAGAACGTCAACATTCACAGATATAACTTGGAGGTAGTACGGGACTTTGTCTATCTCGGCTCCGCTATTTACTCTGACAACAACATCTCGTCAGAAATTAAACGAAGAATTACTCTTGCCAACCGCTGTTCCTTTGGGCTAAGAAGGCAATTCAGTAGTAAAGTCCTCACTCGAACTGCTAAGGAGATCCTCAATTAGACCCCGATCATCCCAGTCCTGCTCCACGGCGCTGAAGCATGAACCATCCCAAAAGCGGATGAAGAAATCCTTGGTCGATTTGGGAGGAAAATTCTTCGGCTATGCAGAGGAAAATTCAACCAAGAACTACACGAGCTATACATTTAGATGCCCCAAAACTTCGCTTGGACATTTAAGATGACTAGGACATTTAGAATGAATGGACACCAATACTCCGGCTCGCAGTCTTCGATTCCCAGGCAGACGTCGGACGCAGTAGAGGAACCCCTCACCTTAAGTGGTGCGCTACAATTAGAAACCGACCTCAACCAACTTGTGGGCAACTGGAGTCAGTTAGCTAAGGACCGGGCTAATTGGAGAGGCATTTTGGTTGAGGCCCAGGTTCATTCCACTTAAGTAAGTAAGTTTGAAAACAAAAATTTAACGATTGGATAGGGTGCCACTTTTGGTTACGTAATGCACAAGCGTCCCAAAAACAAACACAAGAAAAGTAAAGCGTCACACAACCGGCAAGTGGGTCCCATATAACCACCAATATTTCAATCGACTTTTTGAAATTCAAACATCCCTAGGGTTTACAAATCAAAATTAAGTAGAGGTCCCCACTGTTTCAGCAATGGACCAATTGTTGCGTTTGCTATTGCAGTGATTTCTTCCAACTTCCAACAGAGATTTAGTTAAAACCTACGCCACAGAATCATAACGAGTAGCTATATAATTTTAACCGTTCAAAAGTTCAACAATTCTAATATAAAAACTCATTAAAAGCCCAACCTAACCACAAAGGCCTGTGGTGAAGCATTAGTTATGACGACAACAAAAAAAGAAGTACGGTGACAATAAAAATAGGAAATAAAGCTGTTAACTCCAAATTGATGACAACATTATACACATTACCCATTGAACAATATAAACTTACGCACCTAATTTTGGTCCTTATCCATTATGCTAATGCGCTTATGAGCCGAATAATAAAAATGTCTGAGCACTGATTTATGTAGGATTAAAGATGAGATCCTCTTAAAAGGAAGGGAAATCAACAAACAAATCTTAAAATGAAATCATAAAATCCTTAAACGGACGTGCTAAGCAACAATTCATCATCTGCGACAGGGCAATATTTTGGCCTCACTTAATGTTCCTTAAAGCATTTTAAATTAAACCTCATTCAGCATTAAACTACATTCCCGCAGTGCTGCTGACACATACCACAGCCTGGTTTGCCTACGTAAGTAGATAATAAGGGTGCGGCGAAATACCATAACCATCATGTTTCACGAGTCATAAATCCATAAAGAGATTTCAAAGAATCATCAGATGAATTACACTTATTAGATTTTTTCTTGTGCTGACTGATGCGTGATGGGGTTGTAAGCTTTTGTTGACCTTGTCATCGCCACAGCGGCTGGAGGGATGTGGTCTTTCACAGAATTGACATTGCTATCGTTTTTTATCGGCCCCAATCAGAGACGAGATGTTCTTACGGTCCATTCTGGTATACCTTTAGAACTTTGTTTTTCGTTTTTGCTCAATCGGACCCATGTGGCACAGCGTATTGCGATGCGATGACTGGGAATGTATATTTGGGTTTTGTTGGAATTCTACTTTATATTGAAAATGTCCCAGTTGGACGATGTTTGCATTGAAGTGGTTCAGTGCCGCAAATCTCGATGGGTTCAAAGTTATGCAGTGGTCAGCAATAAAGTTCATTAAAAATACACGTCACCTTGGAAGGAGGGCAAGTCTACAAAAAAAACAACAAAGTGGAACTAAACTGTGAAATGGGATCATTAATTAAGGATGGCAGAGACAGTAATGAAAGGGTTATGTGTTATTGACATCGATGTTTTAATTAATAGTACTGGTCTGCGGTTTCAAGGATACTTGTACTAACGATAAAGCTTTGTTAAAGCTATCTAGGTCGATTCTTATCCTTACCGAGGCTGAGGCTATATCAAACAATGAAATGACCCTTAAAACGTTAACCACTGCGGATCATGAGTTTGCTACAATAATGCAATCATGAACGTGATATGTTAGCAACGCAATCATGCGAAGCCATATTGTTAAGAAGCAAACAAAAGCCTTGAAAAAGAGTGATTTTATTGTGACGAGCAGGTTTAACGGAAAACTAGCAACGCTGGTTTTATCTGCACCTGGAATGCAACAACGCCATCAGCGATATACAATGGGTTGGCCCTAGTAGAAATAGGATACAATTAACCATCCATAACATTTACTACAGTCCGTTGCATAGTGAGCACAACCGGAGATTATTCTCATGCGGAATTGTAACGAGTGACAGACATCTGTTGTGACACTCCACATCAATGGAACATTTTTTTCAACATAGATAAACCCTATATGGGCTCACGCTCCAATGAAAAAAGGTTGACATCATAAGGAGTGGTTCTTCTAAATCCTGTACGAAAACGCTGCTTACACAACACCACATCTGGCAACGGATTTAGGCCAGTTGACTTCTCTTCTCATTGAAGGTTTTCAGCACAAGATTTCATTACCTCAGTATATGAGGATATGGTGGTACAATCCCAGGAAAAGCATCCCTGCATCGCATCAGATCATGGTCTGAACAGAATTATTTCGAAATGGGCAGGAAAAGTCGTAGTCACAGTTCATTTTAAGAATATATAAGGACCACTTATGCCGGCCTTCTTCTCTATACCTGGAATGTGAGAATAATAAACAAGAGTAGTGCTGAAGAATAACTAGCGAAAGCCATGCTGCCATCAAGAAAATACGAAGAGATGGGCGCGACAAGAGGATGAACAACTATGACATCTACTATGGACCGTGTTATAATGAGCAGAAATAGGGACTATTCAAATATGCCAGACTTAAGGATTAAGTCGTATGCTTTAAAGGCATTAGCGAGCGCATTGTAACAACCCACATAAACTTCAAATTCGCCAACATTTGTATTTCATGCTCCGCCGGAGGCAAAAGATGATATTGCGAAAGAATCTTTCTACGAGCTGCTGGACAAAACTTATGAAGGCCTACCAAATCACGATTTTAAAATTGTACTGGAACATTTTAACGGATGGTTGGGAAAAGAAGAAAAGCAGTATTGTCGGTATGACTTCACGACAGCACATCTGGCAACGGATTAAGGATAATTGACTTCACTGCGGAACGAAATGCCACTATAGCACATGGTTTACCTTTGAGGACATGGCGGCCCCCAGATTCGGTTAACCAAATTGATCATATTGCGATAGACAAGAGGCACACATCCAGCATTTTTGATGTCCGAACATTCAGAGCGGCTAACATCGACTTGGACCGCTACTTTGTCGCAGCCAAGGTAAGAATGCGGATATACAACACGCGACAACAATCCTGATATACTGTGAAAAAATTTAATGTCGAAAGCCTGCAATCCCAAAAGACCGCCAAGACCTTCGCGCAACGCGTATCCCTTAACCTCTTGATTAACACCATACCACCAGCATCGAATGTCGAAGAAAAATGGCAACGATGTCAAAAAGCCATTATATCAGCCGCAACTGATGTTCTAAGTTTCTCGTGCCCACCTGCAAGAAACCCTTATTGATTGGATGAAGAGATACATATGCTGGCAGCCACGAACCAGATCTACAAGGATAAGCTGCAAGTTAATACGAGAGCTGTCATTGAGCTTTATAAGAAAAGAAAGACGGTGGCTTTTCAGAAAGAAGAAAAAAGAGCATCAAAAGTGGGTGAACGAGGATATTGAGAGGTGACGCTCCAGCAAAGAAATTTGCAAGTTTTACCAAAGTGTAAAACGTCCAATCCAGGGATATAAGCGTGAGCAGAATAGTGTCGATATGAGCAAGAAAATATTATATGTAAGGTGGGCCAAAAGATGTTGTTTGGCTCTCATTTTTATCGGTTGTGGCTCGCGCAGTGTGTTCCGTTGCTCCGTCCTGTTGGACCCACATGTCCTAATTTGCCCAATTGCGGAAGCAAAAAATTGGTTTACATGGCCCTATAGCGCGCACCATTCACTGTTGTCTTTTGACCAACGGCGTTCTTGAAAAAAAAATGGCCCGATGACTCCTCCAGCATGAACAGCGCACCATGCAGTAACTTTGAGCGGGTGTAATGGCTCTTCATGCATTACTTCGGTACCCCAGAAGCGATAGTTTTACTTGTTCACTCGTTCGCGGAGGTGGAAATTAGCCTCACCGCTCATTATGATTTTGGTCGAAAAATCGTCCACTTCGTCCTCGAGATTGAGGATGGCTTGGGCGTAGGTTACACACGTTTGGCGCTCGACAGGCCGCTGCTTATGCACGGACTAAACTCTGTACAGGATCAAGTCTTTGACCAAAATTCGCCTAAGGGACGACCGGCTGATGGCTAATTGCGAAGCACGACGTCTGGCCGATGTTTCCGGTGACAGCTCGACATCCTCGGCAACAGCGGCGATATTTTCGGCACAACGGAGTGTTTGCGCAGTCGGTGTCGGACGGCCGGGGAATCGGCGACGGAATTCGCGCTGCGCCAACACTACAGACGAATTGTTAAGCAAAAAAATAGACACGATTATTCTGCGTTCTTGGGGGTTGTATCGCCCCATTGCTTGTTCACTTGTATTCTACATTTGTCTAGTCCACAAATGTCAAAACAGATTTGACTTTGGCGGCCACTTGCAAAAAAAAGAGCATCTTCCAATAGGGTGATCTCTTTTGGGTCACCTTGAACGACACTGTCGCGACGTAGAGAATATGTAAGAACCACTTATGTAGACTTTTAACGGCGATAAAAAAAAATCTACCGCTGTCAGGCAGAACGAACCATATTGGCGACGACAGCGAAAACTACCAACCATCCGACCTAAGTAAAGGATACCAGTGTCAAAACTGAAGCAAAACAAGTCTGCTGGAAATGACGGCCTTCCCGCCGAGCTTTTAAAGCTTTCGCACTTATCGCCCCCGTCTGAAACTGTTACAATTTTTTGGCCGTGATGCATACTCTATGTAGATCTATACGCTTTGGTAAGATTCACTAACTCAAAAGCAAAATTATGAAATTATGCCTGAAGAATGGAATCACACTTCGGTAGATCCTGGAAACAAACCCAAAAAAGTCCAAATCGATACCCAACACCTTTTCAGCGATTTCAAAGCCGCATTCGGTGGCATTTTTAGAGACGAACTAAAAAGAATCATGTCTAGGATGTGCAGGATTAAGATGGAGAGCTCTAGCTGCTCCCACACCGAAACAATCGATACGCATTGGCATGTGACTTCTTTAACATCATTCTGAAGAGGATTGTGCAAAACTCCCGAGCCAATATCAAAAGCTCAATTTTCCATTAATCGGTGCAACTAATAGTCAGCACGAAAGACCACACAACATTGACGAACTAGACAGAACTTCACCATCGACAGATATAACTTGGAGGTAGTAATAGCGGAGGTAGACGGCTCTGAAAACAACATCTCGTCAGAAATAAAACGAAGAATTACTATTGCCAACAGATATTTCCTCGTGCAAGAAGGTAATTCAGCAGTAAAAGCCTCACTCGTACTACTAAGAAATCCTATACAAGACCCCGATCATCTCAGTCCTGCTTTTCGGCGCTGAAGCATTAATTCCTAGCCAGACGTCATACTTAGTAGAGGAAGATCTCGCTTTATCTGGCGTGCACAAATGGATACCGACTGGAGGCAGCTGGAGACAGTTAACAAAGGACAGGGCTAATGAGGCATTTATTTATTTAAGCTTAGTACAAGCTGAACTTAAGACTAAATTAACCTAACTAAATTTAATTATTAGAAGAAGGGTTATGGAGTAGTGGTAGATGAGGATGACATAAGGGAGTTTCGTAGAGCAAGTTTGCTGCAGTGAAAATCAAAGGAGCTATGCCCATTAGCCAGGCGTAGTATTCTAGTCATTGGCTCGTGGCAACCGTAGTTGGTTCGGTCGAATTTAAGTCGGAAGAGGAGAACAGATCTTAGATTTCTGGAGTTGGCCAACGCCAAGGGAAATCATTTCAAGCAGTGCGGTACAATCAATATTACCTGCTAGAAGCTGATGTGCAAAAAGAATGTCGGCTATTTCATGAAGCTTTTGTAGTGATTGAAGGTTTATTAATTTGAAACGATCCTCGTAAGGGGGTAAATTAAAACTGTCTACCTGTTTATCAACATGAGAGCGAAAGTTAAGTTCTCTGCCACAGATAACATCCAGATCACGCATGAAAAACACATTAGGTATGGGCTCATCAAACACTAAATAGGATCTCGCGTCTGTTGGGAGACGCTTACGGGAGTATGTCATGGTCTGGCATTTGATGCAATGAGCTCCAGGAAATTTTTTTGACACCATGTTGAAAAATTGTTTAAGTCTCTTTGAAGTGGGAGTCAGTGGAGTGAAGAGTCAGTGGAGGGGGAAATGTGCCTAAATATTAGCATGTCATGTTGTTGATTGAGGTCCAGGTTTATTTTGGAAGTGGTGCAACTTAGGACTTAGTTAGTACGTACTTCTGCCAATTGTTCTAAAACAATTTGTTCTGTTTGACAGCGGAATGTTGCTTTCCATTATCGTATTTGAAAGCAGCATTCTGCTGTCGGACAGAATAAACTGTTTTATATCGGCTTGGAAAAGAAAAACAACCATCAACCCGACCTTAATAAATTTAAGACGCAAATAAATATCTAAACATGAGCTTAAAATGCTTACAGAAATGATGCCCTTCCTTCAGAGCTATATAAAGCCGGTGGAGAGCAAGACAAAGTAAGTGTACTCAACAAACAAAACATTGTCGACCCACAATCTTAGGAAAAACACAGGAAACCCAAGCAAACTTGAACGGAAAATTATTCGTCGAAAATTAGATCCTGTATGCAAGGAAGTAGAACGGAGGTATGAAACAACCGCGAGCTTTATAAAAAATGTCGACTATATTAGCTAACTCACGTTGAGCGAATACAGTAATGCTCCATCCAAGTGAGTCTTAAAATTCGAGTCCTATAGTCCAAGACGACATGTATTAACCAATATTTGGTTAAAGGATTGCCATCACGAATGTCAGACTAAATGAGTTGAAGTGTGGAGCCAAAGACCTGCCTTGTCTCAGACAAAGACAACGCGAGGTCCCCAACAATTATGATGGCCAGTATATTTTTAGATATACCTTCTCAGCCAGAATCTGTTTGGTTTACTGTTTTTCCGTAGTTCTACCGATGCAGTGGGTAAGTGATAGTAAGATTTTCAATAGGACACTCATCTACAAATTGTGTGATGGTCTTTATAAATCAAAGTCTTAAAAATGTTTGTTTCCATGTCCAACGCTACAGCGTCTGAGGTAAACATAGAATTAAGGTCTGTTTCACATCACTGAGATATGTTTTCATATTTAATGGCGACACCATTTCCCAAACTCCATAAGTATCCCTTCCTCACAGCAAAGCAAGTTAAATAAAAAACAAATAAACAAAAATTGCCTATTCCCACCCCTTTCTAATTGGCAGTCACAATAGAAATAGCAATACACAATCATTCACAGAAATAACAGGATATCCTCCCTTAGAATGAACGCCAATTTTCCCTTTGCACGTCGAGTTATTCCTTTCCCGAAACAATCCGATTTCTATGTACTTCTACTACTAGAAAACAAATGCGTAAGCTCTTACCTATGCCACTTCTCCCATGCTCAAGACTTCACCCTCAGATAGACTATTCTCTGTAGCTTTGTTTGACTGTTGGTCTATTGTCACATCACTTTCGGTCTCTAAATCCGAGGAGTACACAGACGACGTGGCCGAAGATCTAGACAGACCACAGCCGTCTGGTAAATTAATTCTTTTCTTCACGTTTCTCCTCTTTACGCGGAAGCTATTACTTTTACTGCTGATGGAACTTTTAGAGGGGGCTGATGAGTCAGTTTTACTAAATGTCATTACCCCGCTTCTCGGTAGTTGATATCTCGACCGGATAACCCTCGTCCCATCACCACTATCTCTGATAACTGACTTTCTCTCCTCATCACCGTCGAGAGAATCGAGGAAAACCTTTACAGCACGTTTAATTTCCGCATCCGTAAGACGTCTATGTGTCTCCTCCATTGCATTATCAATTGCTGTCGTTCCATCAACTGTGCTTGACTTAATCTTGTTGATGGTTCGCGCAAATAAAGGATTTTGCTGCAACAGCTGGAAACTAGAATTCTCCACTGGTGGTGCCATTACCAATGTGGTGTGGGGTTGTACTTGAACGCGTGATAATCTTTGCTCAATCTGAACGTTTGATGTATCATTAGCTGTAGACGTTTGATAGTAATTCATCTGATGCTCCGTATGCATTCTTGCCTGTTCCTGTTTCTCATTGAAATGGAATGGTGCTGTATCGCGAGGGGTAGTAGTTTTCCGGGCTTTCAATGCTTGCAGCGTATTGGAAAGGTCGCAAAAAAGATTCTGCGCTGGAGGTGGCATTTCCAACATGGTGTGAGGATGTACTTGAATGGGTGATAATCGTGACTCAATCTCAACGTTTGATGTAACATTAGGTGTGAACGTTTGATAGTGATCCATCAGTCTTTCTTTATGCATTTGTGCTTGATCCCCTGTTTCATTAATAGTTTCTGTTTTGCGGGGGGTGGTAGTGTTGCGGGTTTTAAATGCTTGTAGCGCATTGGGAAGGTCGTTATGTATTCGATCGAATATCTTGCTGATCAAGTCTTCGTCCACGTAGATGTCGTCTACTGTAGGAGAAACATCTGTCGGTTGGTGTGGTTTGATGTGGTTTGGTGTGCTGATAATTCTCGGTGGGGTCAACCTTGGTGGTGTGGGACTCGTTGCAGCATTTGCTTTGCTATCAGTTTGAACGTACACTGTTCGTGGGGGTGTTGGTGGCGGCGTGGGCTTTCTTTTGTTTTCCGTTTGCACATACACATCGCGAAGTGTTTGAGGAGTTCCTTTGGATTCTTTAGTAGTTGGCGATAGAGGTCGTTCTGAAGATGATAACATTTGCTCTATGATGTCCTGAGCGTCGTTTAATGAAGTTGTGCTGCTGGTCTCTTTGCTTTTTAATGAATGCCGAGAATATTCTGATGATGAAGAAAACCTCGATGATCTTTTCGAAGATGATTTGGACGAATAATCGGCGCTAATTGAAGAGCTCTGAAAAGAAAAAAATAACTTGTTACAGAAGTTATCATTCGTGTTATTTGGTACTCTTTACTTTTAGTAGCTCAGTTATTTCTAAAGCTTTGAAATATTTGTTCTTCTCCTTCGGAGTGCGAGGATCTTTAACAGGCTCCACATTTGGAATGATTGCAGAGTGTTTCACATGTTCTTTCTGTTTGGGTGAAGAACTCTTAACTTCATTGTCCTGCTTCTCTTCATGCGTGCATTCAACGTACTTGATATTCATCGAAGAATGTTGCCCCGCACTTTGGATTGTTTGATTGTCTCCATGAATTGCAATACTCGCCATGCGTTGCACTTGATATTCTGGCCGCACGTACATCACGGGGTAGTTTTGTTGATTGTATTTCGCAAGCTTCGTCATCATTTCTGATTGCTTTCCAATCTGATAGAGACCCTTGCCAGGTGTAGAGATTATGTCAAGACCTTTGGATTTTTCAATTCGGGGCACTGGTGCCATTTTACAAGTGTCCAAATCGGCAGCACCTTTTTTTAATCGTAGAATCCTCTGCGTTTGTGATTTGTTTGGATTATTTGCCAATACCTCCTTCCATGTTTCTTCTTTATTAATTGGTGCCTTTTCTTCCGCGGTAGCCAGATTAATGGACTCCCTTTCAGGTGAAACCAATTTAGTACCTCTGTAAAAACGTCTCGGAAATAAGGTAGTCCGACTGGAAGATATATCCAGCTCTAGATCCGGATGTTCCTTAGAAAAATCAATACTTCCACCCAAAGTCCCAGAAAATCTTTGCAATGGAAGTCGGTGTACTGTTGTGGTACTAGCCGAAGGTTTTAGTGTAGATTTGGACGACTCGATATTGGGTTTGCTTGACACCACCGGCATATTCGGTCGTTTACTCTGATACTGTGGTCGTATAGCCTTCTTCGACAACAATACTGGTTCATTTCCTGGAGGTATTCTGCGTTCCGTTACTTGACTATTGCTCTTCGCCTGCTTAATCTGCTTTTGTGATTTTTCTACTTCTGCTTCAAATTGTCCTTCAACAGACTTACCGTTCGAGTTCAAAACATTATCCAAACAGTCCGCAACAACGTCTCTCAAACACGGATTAGGCGAATCGTCCCAAACCGAAAAGCAACTTTCTGCAACAAACGGCGAATTGTCCTCTTGCCTGCTGAGCTCTTGTCGCATATTGTTCTGAAATTGCTTTGACATTTTTAAAAGCTCACTGATGTTTTCATTTAACAAACTATAACTTTGATTCATTGTTTTGTGTTTTGATTTAAATTAAAAAAAAAAAAAAACAATTTTAAAACAACAAATTAATTGCGGTGAAGGAACATAAACAAGAGGAAATGACATTTCTTCAAAATGACATTTCTTCGAAATGACACTACAGTACAGCTGTTTCTTTCAGTGCGACGCAGCGACATCTTGTTGCGAGCTGATTTACAAATAAAAATGGTTATTATTAACCTCATGGGTTTGTGTATAGGATGCATGTCCATGTATCGTAAGTTTAGTGCAACAACCTTTTCTCTCGAACGATTAACTCACCATACCCTCGCGAATTATTATCTTTAAAAATAAATAAACCGCATAAGCAATTCCAAGTTAGAAAACAAGTAGATTTTGTTATAACTACAGCATTTTAGTGCATTAAATGTAGCAACAGCTTTAATTATTTCTTTTGAATATTGACCGTAACTTCGTCTAACACGGTTCAGTCTGAAGGTGCAATTTTGGCCAATAAAGCGAGTAATGTTGGTTATGAATTCCTTAATCATATTCGGCTTATCAATGTACAATTTGGACGTTACGTCATAGGAAAAGTCTAGGGTTCATTGATCTCACGCATAACTGTTCACATTTCGAGTATTTATTAGGGACAAGCATTCCTCTTTGCAACAAGCGATCCGACCCCATATTCCTTACTAGTGTTATGCAAGAAGTCATACCCCTAGACATAAATCTTGCCTCTTAAAATATAAATAAACGTATCAAAGACTGAAAAGTCTACAAACGATTACTCTTTCTCAGATCACCGGTACATAAGACTCACTCTCATCTAAATCCCCAGGTAATAAGAAACCACAAAAACCGACAACTTCTTGATAACATTTTAGCAGGCCTCTCACCAGCCTTGCTGAACGAAACATATTCAAAAAACCAAGAAAGCATTGCCAATAAAAAACTTCTCAAGTCATTTTTAGTTAGTTAGTTTTCATACTAAGCCTAAAACTCAGTTTTCGATAAAACTACCAAACTATTACACAAATCTCGAAATCTCATCTGCACGATGGTTTGTCAGCTGAGATATCCTATCTCCTCAACCACGTGGAATCCTAATTAAACGACCTAAATGACGTCACAATAGTAGGTATCTGAAAGTACCCAAATACTCTTAAATAGCTACTGCAGGCCGGTGTGGACTTGCTACGAAAACTAAAAATAAATAACTGTGTCTCCTCCTTCTAATGCTAAAGGGCGTCCGCCTCACATCTTGGACAAGAATTGAACTGAAAGGCAAATATTTACGAAAGGGTAAGGAAAGCCCCAATCGGGAATAAATGGGGTATCCTGATCATATATCAGTACAATCGTCAATGTCCTCACAGGCAAAGCCTCATCAGTAATGGCTCCTGCTAAAACTACTTGAACGAGAAGGAAGAGGAGAGCATTCTGATTTGTTCTGTTCGTGTCCTCTTTTAAAAGAAGACTTAGCCTCGGTAACTTCTTCTTTGACAACATATCTGACATAATTGATATTAACATCGTAACTTATTCTAATAAGGGATTTACAGATGCCTACACGTCCCCAACAAGGTGTTATCTGTTGTTGTATAAATGGCTTAAACCATCCAGACCTGATCGGTTCATGTCAATGTGGTTTTGTTCTAACTTTATGACCAGTAAACGATATACCATTTGCCTTAATACTACGTACTGGACTATAGCTAGGACATGTAAAGCGAATGCACACTAATAATCCGGGCTACAGAGTCTTAGATTCCCAGCTAAATAATTGACCGAGTGAGAGCAAGACCTCGAATTAAGTGGCACGCAGAAGATGCAAACCGCAATCATTATGAAGTGAAATACTGGACGCAGTAAGCTACGGACCGGGAAAGATGTTGGTTGATTCACAGGTTTCTTCTTGAATGAAGCGCAACTTGTCGCTCAACAACAAGCTTGTCCCTTAAGGCAACCAAACTTCAAAATTAACCAACTCTTTACAAATCGGGAAATTCAAGAAATTTAAATCGATACCACCACCTATTCTGATATAGAAGTGCCCTCTTCCGCTGATTTGTCATATCGTATCCCATAAAGCACACAGGTTCTCTTTTCCGGATTAATAATTGCATTGAAGATCGGCCGATCATGGTTGGTTTTTGTAGAGTGAGGGAAGACTCTGATTGGCTTTAACTTGGCAATGCCCAATGGTTGTAAATCTGACTACACACCAAGGGCTTATTTTTAATCTCCAAGTAGTAACCATCGGGTACTGGTCTCATCCAACCGGATTTGACTTGCTAAACGATAAGCGCGATTGTTGATAACACGACGAAAAACAGAAACACTATAAACAGCCTGGGCAGAATGGCACGGAATGAATACCCGGCATGCTGTCCCAGGCGAACATATACAAGCTGCTTCGACGTATTCGGACAACACGTTGTCTATGGATTTGAAGGGTTAGTCAGGCCCCTTGAAAATAGGTGGTGGAAGATGAACCGAACGGCCAATGGAAGCGCTCAATCCCGTAGCGGATACTGGGTATCTAATAAATTTGAACTGCCCTCCAAAATCTTTGCAAAAAATTTTTGTTACGAAGTAACCAATAGCCTCGGAAAGGACTGATTTTATTGATGAAGACCCTGCTAAACGAAAAAAGGTGATGCTGCAGGTGAAGACGTAGGCTGCCATTGAGCTCTATAGGCAGAGAAGAAGGAAAGAACACCTGTTTTTCAGAAAGAAGAAAAAAGAGCAAGAGAGGCAAGAGAAGTTAAAGCGAAGGATACAAGGCTCGAACAGAACCCTGTCGAGATGAGCAAGGGATTTTCGTAGTTGAGACACAGTCGATGATGGTGAATAACATCCACCAGCTCATAATCAAAATCTGGTCGAAAAAAAGTATGCCTGAAAAATGGAACCTCAGCACCGTTTGCACGATCCACAAAAAAAGAAGACCCTCTAAACTGCGCCAACTACAGAGGCATAAGTCTCCTCAACATCGCCCACAAGATCCCGTCTGCCGTAAGATGTGAACCTAAGACCGTTTACCAACAACCTGATCGGCCCTTATAAGTGTGGTTTTCGGCCTGGAAAGTCCGCAACTGATCAAAACTTCACACTTCGGCAGATCCTGAAAAAAAAAACAAGTCCAAATCGATACACAATATCTATTCATCAATTTCAAAGCCGCGTACGAAAGCATTTATAGAGACGAACTATACAAAACCATGTCTAGTTATGGTATACCGCCCTAGTCCGTTTGGAGAATTCTCGCTGCTTCATCAAGGTTGGAAACGACCGCACCGACACATTCGATACCAAAAAAGGATTTAGGCAAGGCGATGCACTGTCATGTGTCGTCTTCAATTTGATTCTTGAGAGGATTGTGCAAAACTCTCGAGCCAACACCATAATCACAATTTTCCAAAAATCGGTACAACTACTAGCATACGTCGACGATATTGATATCATTGGTAGGACTCAACGTGATGTCATAGCCACGTTTGCTAGTGTAAAGTAAAGTTTAGCAGTAAATGAAGACTTAGTATTATGCTGTCAACACGAAAGGACACACAACATCGACGAATTGGACAGAACGTCACCATTGACAGATATAACTCTGACAAAACATCTCGTCAAATTTAAACGAAGAATTACTCTCGCCAACCGGTGCTTCTTCGGGCTAAGAAATCAATTTAGTAGTAAGGCCCTTACTCGAACTACTATAGAGATCCTTCATAAGACCCTGATCATTCCAGTACTGCTCTACGGCGCTGAAGCATGGACAATATTAAAATCGGATGAAGAAATCCTTGGTCAATTCGAGAGAAAAATTCCTCGAAAAATCTTTGCTCCCGTTTGCGTTGACGGCCTATGTAGACGAAGATTCAACCAAGAACTATACGACCTGTACAGCGACATGACCCTGGTCGAAAAAAACTCTGCTTTGGACGTTTAAGATGGCTAGTAAGTAAGTAAGACATAAGTAATGCTTAATACCATTGATACTCTTCACTGGGACTGGAGGCAAGAAGTGTTACATCACGGATAGTAACAGAAGTGTTAGACTCACTAATGGATCCTTCCGAGATTATCCTCTGCTGCCTCAACACAGATTTGCATTCAGGGAGACAACATTTTAAGCAGAGAAGAACTAATTTTATAAAAAAAACGGTTTCCTTATTTGGTAGCTGAAAATAATATTGAATTCCTCGCATGATTTAGCTGTACTCTCGCTGAGACTCGCAAGTGGCACACACCTATGTGTGTTGTATAATAGATAAGGCATTTAAAAACCGTTAATAGCATCCAATGGTGACTATCCCTAAAGAGTATAGAACTACATAGGGTACGCATCAGAACTCAATATTAGATTTTTATTTTGAATTAATACCATCTGATTGATACGTACAATGGCCACCGTTGCGCTCTCGTCGAATCGTCTTATCTACGCAATTACCCTAATCGCAACCAAAGCGCATACATTTTTACAGGATTGGCATAAGAAAACAAAGTAATGAACGAAATTCCAAACGCAATACATTTACAATACAATTGTATCGTATAAATTATGGTTTTGGGAATATATGAAATTCATTGCGAATAAATTGTCATTTGAAAAAGATAATGTGTGAAGACGTCGGGAAGTACATTATGACTGAATGCTCCAATTTATATTAATAATTTCCGGAAATAAACAGATTTACGATTACAGCACCCTCTCGCGATCAGAATCGTAGTTAACAGCTTTGATGCGATAGTAGAGATTTCGTTTGCATATATACTACCAAACTAAAGTTATCTTATCACTGAATCACATTTTACACGCGCATAAAATTTTGGAGATAGGGCATGGCGCATGGACAATCGAAAAATTGATATATCTACCTACGTATTAACAGCTGATAATACAATTACCTATTTATAAACCTTTTATTTAAAGGCAGTTTGACGTGTGTTTTATACCCTATATATTAGTTTTGATACATTGTTTCTAGCATAGAGAAATAATTTAGCTAGTTTTAGGTACCTCAAAGTATATGGATAGACTCAACATCGGTAGCTGAGTCGATTTAGCCATGTATGTCCGTCCATCCATCCTCCGTACGTCACCAGCTGTTGGGCCTTAAATTTTGAGCTAGAATATTGAAATTTGGTTAACGTGCTCGTTGTTGTTTCCAGCAAAACAGGTGTACATTTTTTTTTGAAATCCGCTGACTGGCATGCCCCCTTTTTTGAAAAAAACCTAGTTTTTTGCCAAACCGTTAAGAATTTTGAAAGAGTGACTGAACAACATATTTAGACAATCGCAGTATCTTTATTTCGTCGATACAAAAAAATACTAATTTTTGGCGCAACAGGCTCGTTAGTACCCAAGGCCGAGCTTTCTCGGGATCATTCATGTGTGCGTGTGGTGGGACCTCCTGTTTTATGCCGACTCCGAACGGCGAATTTGAGATAAGCTTTTCTTGACAATCGATACTACTCGCATGATTTGTGAGATCATCACGAGAGGAGGGCCAATGAAAAATCATTTATTTGTTGCTACGGCTGGGAATCGAACCCAGACCTTCTGCGCGGGAGTTCATCACACTAACCATCGCGCCACTGAGCCAGTTATTTCGTCAATACAACATTTTTTACCTAACCCACATTTTGGGCGCGTTTTCAGTAAAACAAAAAAAACGTTTTTTTGGTAAAATGTTAAAATATTCGAAAAACTACTTTTGATGCAAATTCATTGGTTAAGATAGTTTAAACATTTCGTTTATATATATATATTTAACCAACGCCTATTTTTTGCAGGCGTTTTCCTACAAAAACCATTTGTATACTATACCCCATACATATGCAGGAGAAAAACTTTGTTTTTGGTCGAACCATAAAAGATTTTGATAAACTGTGTTAAACAATATGTTGTGACAATTTCATAATTTTCAATATTTCACTGCAATAAAGCCCACATTTTGGGGATATTCGTTTTAAGGATGGGATGGGATCGTGTATTTATCGATTCGCACAACGGATTGTAGTCTTCTCATATGTTTTTTTATTTATAGGCAAGTTTTTGGATGAGATAGCAATAATTTCTTATAATGGCATGAAAGGAGAAAAGGTATCAAAATGGCGACTGAAAAATATTGTATGTCCTCCGTGGTGTTGATCTTTAAACTAGACGACTCACAAAAACATCTATTTTTGTAAATATTTCTGTTCGCTAAGTTTTATTCTATTTGCAATTCAACCATTCGTTTTCATAATATTAGGTGCTAAGCTTCTCTGTTTGTCCTCTAAAAAGTGATCATTTAATCGTCAATTGAGTAATTTTCTCCTACAAGCATCCACAGCTGTCGCAAAGTACCCTTTTGTTACGCTCGGTGAAATGTCAAATGTCTTTACTCTATTTATGTTTAGTTAAATGATGTTTTCTTTTTATATTTACTTCAGCTGCTCTTGTTTCTTATCGATCTGAATTTTTCTTATTTTTTTGTGAAATATTTTAATTTTTTTAGCATATGTATAAGAAAAATCATTATAAAAGCCTACAATTTGCTCTGCGAATCGTTAAATACCCTATCTCCTGTCATCCTTAAGCTAAACATCCCTAAAAAAGTGGTCGTGGCTTAGAACTTTTTGTGGATGAAATAAACAAAATGGTATTGTCAGAATTCCCTATGTGGTTAGACCAAAAACGACGTATTTCTGAAAAGTAGGTTGTCTGGCTGGGAGTCGAAGACTCTGCGAGCCGGAGCATTGGTGTCCATTCGTTCTACATGTCCTAGCCATCTTAAACGTTAAATGCATAGCTTTTTGACCAGGAGCATGTCGCTGTATAGCTCGTATAGTTCGAGTCTTCGTGTCCATAGTCCGTCAACGCAATCGAGACAGAAGATTCGAAAAAAAATCCTCTCGAATCGACCAAGGATTTCTTCATCCGCTTTTGATACGGTCCATGATTCAACGCTGTAGAGCAAGACTGGGATGAACAGGATCTTATATAGGATCTCCTCAGTAGTTCGAGTGAGGGCTTTACTACTGAATTGCCTTCTTAGCCCGAAGAAACAAGAGTAAATTCTCCGTTTAATTTCTGACGAGATGTTGTTGTCAGAGTTAATACCGGAGCCGAGATAGACAAAGTCCCGTACTACCTGAATGTTATATCTGTCAATGGTGAAGTTCTGTCCAATTCGTCGATGTTGTGTCTTGCCCTCATTTGCTGCTTGACCAATTTTTGTCGCTTGCTTGTCTATACTACCAAACGTGGCTATGACATCACGTTGAAAAATAATTAAATTTATGGCGCAACATTTCTCACAACCATTCATATGTGCGTGAGTACTTCTTTGCACGATGGCGGGACCTCCTGTTTTATGCCGAATCCGAACGGCTAAGTTGAGATAAGCTATTCATGACAATTGATACTACTCGGATGATTTGTCAGATCATCACGAGGAGGGCCAGTGAAAAATCATTTTGGTGTTGCTACGGCTGGGAATCGAACCCAGACCTTCTGCGCGGCAGTTCAACGCACTAACTATCGCGCCACTGAGCCCGTCGACATCACGTTGAGTCCGAAAAATTATGTTAATATCGTCGGCGTATGCTAATAGTTGCACCGATTTTTGGAAGAGTGTGCCTCTGGTGTTGGCTCGGGAGTTTTGCACAATCCTTTCAAAAATTCAAATTGAAGAAGTTAGATGACAGTAACTAAATCCCTTTTTGGTATCGAATGTGTCGGTGCGGTAGTTTCCGACCCTATTGGAGCAGCGAGAATTCTCCATCATCATCCTACACAGACAGACAAAATATATACCAAAACTAGACATGGCTCTGTATAGTCCGTCTCTATAAATACTGTCGTATGCGGCTTTTAATTCGATGTATAGGTGTTGGGCATCAATTTGAACTGCTTGGGTTTTGTTTCCAGGATCTGCCGAAGTGTAAAGATTTGATTACGTATGGGTTTTTCACGCCTAAAACCAAACTGATAAGGGCCAATCAGGTTGTTGGTAAACGGGTTCAGGTGTTCACATATTACGAAAGATAGGATCTTGTAGACGATGTTCAGGAGACTTTGCATCTTGTCCTCTTTTTGTGGATCGGGCAAACGATGCTGAGGTTCCATTCTTCTGGCCAGATTTGGCCTATGAGTTGGTGAATGTTAACTACAAAATCATCTCCCCCGACTTTTTAATGCTCAGCGGGAATGCGATCATTTCCAGCAGCCTTATTAAGCTTGAGGTCGGGTGGTTGGCAGTTTCCGCTGTCGTTGCCAATATTAAATGGTTCGATCTGCCTGACAGCGGAATGTTGTTCGTCATCGCCGTTTAACAGTCTACAGAAGTGTTTTCCGACAATATTCCTAAAAGTGTCTTTTCTTCTTACTTTTCTCTCCCAGCATGATTTTAACATCGTACTTTGGCAGTCGCTCATAGATTTTATCAAGGAGATAATAGAAGTAATCTTAAGCTATATTACACTTTCTCTCCTTCGGGGATCGAGCGTATATAAGGCTTAGTTGGCGAATTAGGTCTTGATGCGAATTGTTACAATGCGTTAGCTAGACTTCTTGCCTACGTCTGGCACCATAAATCCGCATCCAAATAGTAGATGCATCTGCTCATCATAACACGGTCCGGAGTAGATGTCACAGTTTTTCATCTACTTTTTGCCCGGCCTATCCATCCATTGTAACGGGTAATTTTTTAAGAGTTAAGTTTTTTCAGGTTCGCAGCACTGGTTAGTAATGGCGTCCAAACGTCATCTGTCAAACTGAAAAGTTTTCAGTATACTCTCCCATTTAATCATGGAAAAACTAACCAACGAGCAACGATTGCAAAATATTGAAATTTATTATCAAAATTCTGCTCTGAGAAAAATGTGCACCGTTTGTAACTACCTGGCTCAACGGGTACGTAAATACGCAAAACTATCGCATCTGGACAGATGAACCGCCACATGCCATACAATATTTACCGATGCATCCCGAGGAAATGACAGTTTGGTGTGGTTTATGGGCTGGTGGCATCATCAGTCCATTTTTCTTCAAAGTAGACCGTGGAAGAAACGTTACCGTCAACGACGAACGATATCGAGCCATGATAACCGATGATACGGATCATGTGGTTTCATCAAGACGGTGCCACATGCCACCCACCTCGTGAAACAATGGAAATGTTGAAGGATGAATTTGGTGAGCAGCTTATCTTTCGAAATGACCCTGTGAGTTGGCCGCCAAGATCATACGATTTAACGCCTCTTGATTATTTCTTGTGGGGTTATGTAAAGTCGTTAGGCTATATGTGGTAAAGCCGATCACGATTGAAGCCTTACAAGATAACATAACACGCTTAATTCGTGGAATGCAGGCCGAAATGCTCGAAAAAATTACGAAAAATTAGACCTTACGAATGGACCATTTGAAGCGGAGCCGCGGACAACATTTACATAAAGTTAACTTTAAAACGTAAATGGCAAAGGCTTTTATATCGATTGCAATAAAAATGCGATTTTTATTGCATTTTATCCATTATTTCCTGGATGGCAGTAATGTCTGTTTTGTAGCAGTTTAGAGCTTTCGCTATTTGTTCACCTGCAAATCTCCTGTTAATGTTCTCACATTCCAGGTGCAGATACGAACGTCCTTTCCGAGGCTATTGGTTGCTTCGTAACATAAAGTCTTTTCATATTTGTGTAGTTAACCCAAAGCACAACCCCCAACCTGGAGGGTTAGTACCATTTTATTATATACCACTAGGAAAAGGGCCATCAGTATCCACCACGGGATTCAGCACTGCCGTTGGCCTCTCGGTTCATCCGCCACCATCTCTGCTCAAGGGGTTTTGTACACTACGAATTGATCCATGGTGTCAATGGTGCTGAAGAGAGTGTTCTCCCTCCGATAGATGCCTTGGATTGATTGTTTGATTAAAATAAAAATTTTCCTGATTATGAAACATATATTCCACTCATCGAGCATACCTTCTTGCAGCAAAATCTTATTATGACTTTTTGGACGGTACCCTTACTTCAAGATTTTTGCAGACAGACTTAGGCTAGGTATCGTATCGTATTTTTTTTACCACACTGTGTTTTTCTCTTTAAATTCATCGTTCAAGTGCTTCCATTTAAATCTGATCGATCAGTTTTTCTTATAGCTTACAACATTGCATCGTTATCGTTCATTGGCAATTTCTACAAAACTAATTACAACATTTTGCGAATTGAGTTTGGCCTTGGTCATCAGAGACATCACTTTAAATTCGAAGAATCATTTTGTCACATATTTTTATAAATATTTAAAAATTACAAACACAGGCAATGACATTATTATCTGACTGATATTGGTATGGGAATTTCACAGAACGACCTTATCTTCTTTTTTTTTCTGAATATACGATGAAACATTTAATGCATTCTCTTCGTCTTATCAGTCGTAGATTGCTTCGCTATCACCTAATGTTAAATTATTTCTGATGCAGTACATGCGAGTACATACTTAAAATTGGTCGCCAGATAAGACCTTACTCTCTCCAAGCTTATCGCTAAAGCGTGAAACTTTGTCTAGAAATTTCATATAAGAGATCATATAATACGTGCTTAAAGTTAACGCCGATAACGATTTTTTTTTTCAATTTGCCTGGCATTGTCTGTGTCGGATATAGGTATTGGTCTTGAAATCATCTTTTCCATACACAAATAAAAATCTCTGAGATGTTGAAAAGTTTATCTGGAAAATTGTGTCATTTTTTAAGGAAGATGAACAGAAATTCGTATGTTTGGTAAAGTTTTGAAGTCTCTTAAGAAGCAGATGCAGGTACTTTAATGGCTAAAAAAAACAACTTCTGCTACAAAAATGTGTAAAATGATTGAAATCTTCGCTAAAAATATCTAACTCCACAACCATCTTAGAGACCAACTTTCGCTTTGACCCACAGCGCTTTACAGCAAAGTTATGTTAAGATTTCCCGTTTTTCACATTGGGGTTGAGCTCATCGCCAGGCAAAGCTGTATTTAGATATGTAACATTGCTTTCAAATGGTTGAGGTACGTCTTCCAACGCAACGCCCCAAGGCGTATTTGGGTTTTTGCCCATCGACTAATCTATGATACTAAGAATTATAGAAGGCATCATAATCCTTGTTGACAATCTCGCTACGGGTTTGTCGACTGTTGATGCTGGTGGTATGTAATTAATAATGCGGTTAAAAGATACGAGTTAGGCAAAAGTCCAAGGGGTCTATTTCGATTCAGCTACTTTTGGCCATCTTATACAGGATGCATCCTCCACATCTATGAGCACATGGTCGATTTGGTTGGCCTACGATCTGATGGAGATCGCCATGTTTCTTTGTAAATCTGATTGGCGAAAGTGTATAGTCGCTTAAAGTAGACTTTAAAATTATTTTATCACGTACTAACAGGTTTTGATAATTATAGTCGTCAAAAAGTGTACTTTAGCGTTATCACTCTGCATTAAAGTTAAAGCAACCGAAATCTCACTTTAAATATTTAATGCAGAGTTAGCGTAATGTCTTCTGTCATTTTCATATCGGGCAACGGGCAAAGGCACAAACAGCTGAAATATTTTCCACCGTCACTTTTAGTTGTGTTTAAGAGTGTTCACTGATATTGGGTTTGTTTGATTGTCAGAACTGTCACTTTTTAGGTGAGTTTGACTTAGAGTTCTTAGAGGTTAGACACTATTAAGCGCCACGTTAAAAAGTATCTATTGATGAAAATAAGTTAAAGCTAGCTTTCGATTTAAAGTAGATGTTAACTAGTGTGGATTTAAACCCTTAAACATCGATTGACTATAAATTTGCGCCATAACGCTCAGCCTTAAATAACGACATGGTGTAATACCCTTATAAAAGACCACTAAGAGGATGATTATTACACTTCTATTGAGAATATAGCCTCGCCGATAAAGAAAAAGTGTCGAAATGAAACATTTTTGCAGCTTAAAGCCTTGAAATACTGAAACCCTTTTTTTTTAAATAAATTCAAACAAAATCAATCTTATCGAGGGTATGTTTTAGAAAAACAAATCGCAACACATTTCATTAAACTGAAATGCAAAGTCCCAATCATAAACCTTAACTCCGATCTTAGTTAAGCACTTTTCTCCAAACAAACCAAAATTTATACAAAAGGAAAATAAATTGTCTCTTCCTTAGTGACATACCGTCACTATCTGGATGTATAACGCAAATTAGGCACGTCCAACATTAATTTTACTCCATGTTCGGAGCAACTAATTAATCTTTTGAAAAACACTTTCATATTTCAAATTTCTCATCACATCGTCGCGTGTCCAAAGAGAAGTCCTACCACCTATCTATTAGAACCACAATACGCCCGCTCACGTTCCATGTGCAAAAACCGGGGGCAGATGGGAGGCTGTACAATCAGCCAGCATTATAGAAGCATAGAATTTTATAGATTCCACAGAGAATACATATTCCACAGCACTCTCTGAAATGCAGATCATTCTGATAATTTTGATATGGACACGAAGCTTATTGGACGATTTATGAAGCCATTCAGAAAGGATTCACCCACCTCGAAGAGAAATAAACCAAAAGAAAATCCATGACAGAAGGGACGACAGAGAATACGAAAAATATCGAAACCAGCAACAGTAGAAGGATGAATGCCATAAGAATATTGAAAGAATACCTTGGGCGCGTATCCGGTGCGAATACTAATCGTATCACCAGCGACTCCCTGTCATGAGGAATACGGCTTTGCTGCTACCAATTTTCACCACACCAGTTTCAGCTTTTCTTACGCTATAGGTACTCCCCGGTTCGTAATGAAAGCAGAAGACACACGGACGTAGGCAGCAGTAGCAGCACCACCACCATCAAGAGCATACAACGCAGGATTGAGCAAGTGGCGTGCATACAAATTAACCCTTGCGCTTGGTCGTCTGTGCAGACGTGACCAACATTTTGAAGGACATCCGTACACATTTCGATTGGATTCGTGACTGGAATTGGCCAACGCGACGAAACATACGACAAAACGAATTTCTTTCCATTTGATAATGTGTGTCCTGTGTGTGAGAGTGCAGGAGTTCACCCCCCGCGTTTCGTGTGAGTGTTGTACACAGGGCAGGCGGACTATGGGGGTCACATGTATCATTTTAAGCTCTTTTTTATTGGCAGAGCCAAGCAAAGTCGACATTAGGATGTGGACCTAGTGGTATGTGCGAGGGCAATAAAAAGGACATCATCTTTCGCGTAGAAAAGTCAAAAGGATTTCGTTCGTCGTTTCTCTTCGTGTGGAAATGTGCCGGGGAGGGATCGAGAAAGAGAAGGAACTCATTCAAATTCCTTACACAGCAAGACTGTTTTCTACGAAGAAAAGTTCTTCTTTTTCATCTCGGCATCGAGATTGGTAGAAATTGGCAGTTTGTAAAAAGGGACTGCTCTGTTTACGTCACTTGATATGCATAGGGAGTAGTGTAGCCAATTCGTTATGAGAGCTTACAATTTCGGTTCAAAATTTGAAACATATTTGGACTTGATAAGTAGCCCTCTTCGTTAGAGAGTATCTGCACCTAAATGTTCATTAGAAGCAAGACCTTTGGACGTTCAGACAGCAAACCAACATGATTTAACCTCTCATGTTTTATTGCTCGACTTTAAATGTGACTTATAAAGGGGGTTTTTTTTTAAGGTATAGAACTTTGAAATGGAATAAAACTAAAGTGATTTTTTTGAATTGATATGAAGACTTTACTTGAAAGATAATCTACTGGCGTTATAATTTAAGTATGATTTCTGGCATGTGACCGCCACGGGTGGCTTGAATGTAATCTAATCCGGAGGTCCAATTTTCGACGACTTTTTCCAACATTTATTGCCGTATATCGGAAATAACGCTGCGAATTTTGTCCTCCAAGTCATCAATCATTTGGGGCTTTTCGGCGTAGACTACCGACTTCCAGAAAATAGTCAATCGGCGTTAAATCGCACGATCTTGGACGCCTTCAAGAAAAAAAATTGTGGCACGAGCTGTGTAACATCATGGTTGTTCAATTGATTAACGAAAAAGGCAGTAATCATGGCTCTATAGCGGTCACCATTGACTGTAACGTTTTGGCCAGCATCGTTTTTAAAGAAGTACAGACCAATTATTCCACCAACCCATAAAGCACACCAGTTTTTGTGAATGTAACGGTGTCTCAACACACACTTGGGGATTATTCATCCCTCCAAATACTGCAGTTTTGTTTATTTACGTATCCATTCAACCAAACGTGAACTTCCTCTCCAAGCTAAATTAACTTATGAAAATTGGCATCACCGAATCTAAGCCTTGCTAGGTGATCCTGTGGCTTCAATCCTTGCACGAGTAGGATTTTGTAAGCACACAAACGAAGATCTTTCCGCAAAATCTTCCACAAAGTTGATGGACACATTTCCACAGCACATAGACGCACTGTACGACATCTCTATGGATGCGTACTATCATTTAGAGTAAACGTGAAAACGTTCCGTACTTAATCGAATTAATTGCTCTGATGAACGATTATGTTGACCTTAAAATGGACTTGTGCGCGATACGTATTTCGAACAGAATCATGATATTCAAAGTAAATTTGTACAATTGGGAAGCATCGTTCAGACTTCAGTCTATTCATTTTGAAATGTCAATCCAAACTAAAAATAAATCACTCGACAGCTGACAAATGACCGTAAGTTAAAATAATGTGGCCAACTTAGAGTTCTATGCCTCCAAAAAAAACACCCGTGACAACTATGCTTGGAAAAATTTACGAAAAACAAGAGGATCTCTAAAGAGGTATTTGAAAGAATATAAGTTAGAGGAAATCACCACGTTCCTTGCTTCCATAAAAAAAGTTTAAATTTTCTTTTGACACTTTTTAGGGTTATGTAAGCCTACAATTAAAAAATATCCTGAAAATTCGGCAGATATTAAGTAAACGCTTTAAGGGGAAAAGGTTTGCTTTAGGAGCAACCATTAAGAATTTTTCTTCAGATTAACAGACCCATAGGTAGGTTGTTTTGCCACAACGCCCAGACTTCAGTGCAGCAGTGCTGAAAGATTGCTGTTTTATCAAAGTCGTAGACGACCTTGCAGAACTATTTTATTTTTATTAGACAAAATATGAAGAAACTGTATACACATTTTTTGACGCGATACCGAAGACGAAAGTTTCCTTTGATCTGTGCGTCTACTTGCATCAAATCAGGTGGCATTAACATATCTTGCAAACTCATACGAATGGTTTTGAATATCGCCCTGAATCCGCTCTTTGTGGTGGCGCTGTTTTGAGGAATGATCGGCTTTATCTCATTCTTACTTTAAATCTGTTTGACAATTGCGTTTAAATTCTAACGGGTGGGTAATTTTTGACATAGCGTGGTGAATGTTTACATCAAATATTTAACCTGCTCAGAAACTCACTAAAATATACCCAATGGCTAATTTTGAACGTTTGGTATACCTATTATTGGAATTGATGGAGATGAAAAGCACACTCGTGGATGATTCTTCAATGCCAGTGTGGACATGAGGCGGGAAAACAGCACAGAAATTTAAAAACGGCCTGAGCATTTAAAGCTAGCTTTAGGTTCTAGTGACCACCCTTTGACCCAGGATCGATCATAATGATCCTCTTGTATTAACTTTAATATGTCGGACTGCGACATTTGCTGACCTGATCAATGCTGACAATAATATATTTTAGAATGAAGCCAGGCTTCGAATGATAAAACACATTACTGTTTTATGTTTAACAATAATTTATTTAAACACACTCTTGTTTCCAGAATTGCATTATTTAAAAACGGTTATGACTTTATTCTCGTTAAAAAATTTCAATTACAATTGAAATCAAAAACCAACGAATAATTTCGCGCACTATTATCACTTTCAAAAATTCACTTAATTCACTTAATTTCAGGTCACGATATAGACTAACACGCTGGTTGTCGCTTCATCTCTATTTATACCACTCCATATACTGATCTAGAAAGAGATCAGTATCGAAGATTCCCACGGTTTCTTGATTGTTCGAGAAGTAGTTTTGACAGTTACCACTATTCCAGTCATTCATTCCAGTGGACGCATACAGTATCCACCATTGGACACAAAATGGATGTGTTCGATTTTAGCACATCAGGGTATATTCGCACACTGCAATCTGGTTTTATAACAATATATTCCAAGTACGACAATGCTAATAACAGTATACCGGTCTTTAGTCGTCAAGCGGCGCCGTGAGTCAATCTTGGATGCCAACCGACTTGAAGTACACAATTAGAGAACGTCGGCGCTAATTGAAGAAGCATGTTAGTTGAGGTTCAGGTTCATTCCAGACCTGTTAGTAAGTTTATCTGAGTTTTTATATTAACTGAAGGTATAACATAGATATAGCAATACTGTTCGTCAGCCGTCGAACTACCACTAAGTGAAGCTTGTAAATTTGGACTTTTAATGTTAAAAATAATTGACACGGCCAAAGTCAAAACTTTTTAATTGAATTCTTCCAACCACCAAGTGCTAGGAACGAAATTGTAGAGGAAAATACATCAGATGCTCTTGCAAAATACAAAATTCTTGAAAAAAACTCGAACGGTGTGACCAAAGCTGGAATTAATTTGTGTGACCCGTAACTACTAATACTAACCTATTGTGCAAATTCCGGTGAGGTGAAATAAGGCCAAACGAAATAAGACCAAATTCCAATTTTTTTTACTTATTGTGGTTTCTAAAGAAGAAGAATCTGGGCCGATTGTCACCTCTGATTTTAGCCAGACGTGACAATTGGTATGGATACCTCTGATTAGGTGACTGTATTTTCCAGTTCGATTTGTGTGACTGTGAACTTTTCTTTCTTGCAAATATTGTAGTAGCGTTTTCTTTGAGTTAAAATAAACATGATTTTTTTCCCCATCGATCTTTTGTAAATCTTCGCTTATATAACGTATTCGCATCTCTGCTGGCAACATAAGCGCTAATAGCGTGTCTTTTGTGTTAAAGTGGGTATCAGAACACTGTCTTTTACAAGATCAAAAATTAGATTGTAAGTTGCCCTGAAAAGATTATTCATATGCGGCAGACATAGAATGGGTGAGAGATTTGACCCTTGTGGCACTTCAGCGCTCATATTTTCAACTAGTGTAATTTTTTTATAATTGCCGTAAGAACCTAAATCAATTTTTTCAGTTTTTTTTGCGACTGATATTGTCGTTAGGAATGTAATAAATATTAAATATAATGGAATTGGTCTAATCATATCACAATCGCTGTCACTACATAAATCCAAAATCATGTCATGAGTTAGCGTACGTATGTTCATTCCTCATGCCTTGACTTTGGATTTATGAATATTGAATATTTAATCCAAATGATATTATATTTTTTTCGGTAACATTCTTACCTAGAAAATAATGATCCAAGCACTACCATTTTACAACATCGTCAAAAATGTAATATATTGATTATCAAGGGCATCTAGCGTCTGTCTACGTATGTGTAACGGTATTGACGTAAGCGATAGACTAAGAAACTATTTCTCGGTCTGTTTATTTATTTCAAATTGTAAACAAAGCATAAATAACATAAATTACCGGCATTCTCAATTCCGACTGAGGGAGAATTATTTTATCTTCCATCTAGATATGTAGGATAGAATCAGTCAAAGCATTTCTTTACCCAAACAATGGGAAAATGTATGTGTTCTTGAATGACCTGTTGGACCGTTGAAAAATAAACGGTCCTACAGGACTTAACAAACTACCACAGAAATATAAAATTCTTCAATTTCCTGCCAATGACTCTGCCAACACAGTCATCCATTGTTTTAGGTTACACCGCTCCGTGCCATCCGTTTCAGTACTTTTAAGAAAAAGTACTTTTAAGAAAAAGTACTGACATACAAAATCCGCCCAAATCAATGGTTCGCGGTAGATTCAGGGAATGTTGATGCATCACTTTTGGATGATCAGCTCTTGGTGGCCCAGATGCTTTTCATGTTTTTGTTGAATGAACCATTCTGCAAACGTTCGGCAATACTGGCATCAAATGTAGTGTAACCATATAAATGCAAATCTGGCCACTGTGCTGCGAGTAGGTTTATTATGGTTACCAAAACATCCACGACATTTTCGAACTATCTGTAGCCGCGAAATTCTGTGTTAATGACCTGGTCAAAAACGATGTTATCGAAAGTAATGCAGAAATGCGTCAAAAAGTACAGTTTAATTTAATTTTAAAAGAGAAAAATGCCTTCCATTACATAGGTGGCGTTCCGGGTTTTAGTTTGATCAAGTTAACGTTGCCGATGCACTATTCTTATTAGTCAATCGACCATTCTAGTCACGTGACATTTAAGAGGAAATGATTGACGAAACAAGTTGAAAATTTACACATGGGCCTTCAGATATGAGTGAAACAGCTGATTTTTTCTTTGACCTGTCATGAAGATGTTTCTGATTTCAGTCAAATTATCCGATAATATAGGTTCATTTAAATTATTTTTTACTTTTCTGATAAAGGAAAGTTATTCTGAATAGATAAAAGTGAATAGAAATCTATAAATATGGAAACATTAAATTACAAAACAAGGGTTGGAATAGTTTGACATTTACATTTTAACTTAGTAAGATTTTGCGTTCCACTTTACCTTACATCAATTGTCAGTTTTAAACTGAAATCCGGGACACGGCTATAGTTTCCTATCATGCCATCAATGTTGACGCATGTCAACTGTCGGACGCTGAATCCAAAATAAATAAGTGGTTTATGAATGTTGGTGCGAGTAACCCTAAGCCCTAAGAGTGTACTTTCACTTATTTATTCAACGTTCCAGGAAATATTGAGTTAACGCATCATAACAATTAATTTATTGGGTTAATCAACTCAGCGGTATTTGCTCATGACTAAGTGATCCGAAAAATCAATTTTGTTTTAAACTCCATTTGTTGTTTTTATCTCGATTTTGTTTTTATAATTTAAGAAAAATAAACTCGATTGATTTTCTGTTAGCATTAAATGCCTTCTTAACTGCCACTAACAATTTATCCAGGAATTTATCGCCTGTGTTCTATCCGCGTTAAGCTATTACTGATTTGATTGGATTTTGTTGATCAGGTATAGTTGATTGCTCGCAACAAGGACTATCTGCAAACTGCTTTTCGACTATCGAGTTAATGCAATGGCCTAGAACGTATTCTTAGCATATAGCAGCCATACATTTCGCAATGAAAATTTAAAAAATTCAAAGTTTAAATATTTGTGAATGAGACTTAAGGCTGAACTATAATAGAAGATGTTTGCGGACGACCACTTCCGTACCTGTGCGAACGAATATTTTTTTGGCAAAACAACTTTCAATCTGACAGTCGCTTCCATTCACAAAAGTCTATTATGGGTAACTTGAGTAATTGACAGTACCGAAGAAAACTTAACGTAGAATTTTGACATTGACTTCCGATTGCTTCCGACTATTATAGTTCGGCCTTAACCCTACACCTTCTATAATGTAATTATAACGAACTCAAATATTAAAATATACAGCCTATATTGTGTCTAATTTTGTTGATTTTTGTAAAACTCCTGGGCGGGGTTTTCAAGTGCATTCCATTTTAAGCTGACATGAGTACTCAAACGGGTCTAATGTAATCCATATTTCGTTTAGAGCAGCTCCATGGGTAAGGATGCGGTATCTTTAACCATGCGATATCCTTGCCCATGCGGCACCCAGGTATACCAAGACAATCTCGATGTGTGGGAGAAATGGTGGAAGGCATAAAAATGGATAACCAGTCTCGTTACGTACCACGTTAAGTGTGAAAAATGTCGCGAGTTGAAAGTGATGTCAATTTATACAAAGCTGAAGATTATCCAACCGAAAATGTATCGACAATGAGCAATTAAAGCCGATATTGATATCCTTTTGGTAAAGTACGAAATACCAATCAATGACAACGTAAAATCAGGGATTGCCCTAGTCAGATCAACTAGATTTCCCCCTGTCATTGGCACAATTAAATGGTTCGGCTTGTCTTCCATGAACAACACCGCAGTCTGTATGACAATTTCATTTTATCTTTCTAAAACAATTCAATTGACACCTTCCAATCATAAAGAAATATAATACAAATCCAAAGAATATTTTTATGCACGAGTTATTGCAGAGAAAGATTACAAAACGTGATACCAATACAACTTCCATTTCCCACAATTAATAATTCCACGTTTTGCACTTGCTAAGCAAAAAATTGCTATAAGCACATACATGATGTCAAAAAACTTTTGGAATCGCCTGAAGGACGTTCGTTCTGCTGATAGCGAACTCTACACGCCAAAGAATTCATCGAAGGGTATGTGGATAAATGACGAACTGATGAATGAGTGATTCGTATTCAGCATACGTCAGAAATATGTGTTCGGCTTAGTAATAGCAATGACAACTTTGAAATTTGGCAACAATGAGTTTTAAATAATTAAGGCACGTACAACGGTGATGCTCTTCGAACGCTTAGCGCGAAACAAATTGAGACTTGGCAAAAGTGGGTGGCGATGGCGATGACTGTTGGAACGGCCGACGGCGGCGGTTCTTGGGCAGAGCGGTGGTGACCAAAATCGAGTTTGACAACTCTACACGCAACATACATCGCACACGGTATACATACACAAACACAACATGTCATTCGTGCAGAATCGTCATGTGAGACGAATGCAAAGGCGGCTTTTACGTGATGTTGTGTCGTTTTGCCGCTTTCCTCTTGCTACTAGTTCTCGTAGTCGTTTGGCAGAGTCTTTAGACTAGTGTTACCCCCATGGACGAAACACTAAAGTAATTATGGACTGTATGGCATGGCAGTGCCGTTGTCGGGAGAAAGGGAAGACGTGTGTGCCTTCGCGTGACTGAAGTAGAGGTCTTCTTGTACGTGCTGCATGCGATGATAACGCTTATATATATATACTCGTGTTTAGGTTATATAATGTCCGAGAGGCATATATGCGTTAAAACAGTTCATTATAATAACAAATTGCGATTTTTTTTAGATATAAATTCAATGGCTATCTTTGGGATAATCAAGTTAAATAAACAGAATTGTGCCTAAAAACCACGTCTGGCGATGCGTAACATTATTCATTGCTCCTACATTCATACACCGGGGATATGCTTATAATGCATGCCGTTGATGATGGTGAATGGCTGTGACTAACCAGAAGCAAACATCCACCAAACTGCTTCTTTGCTTCTGTCAATTTAGCTATGCTCCTTGGAGAGACTTCGGGTATGAGTTATATTGTGTTCGTGTACCTCATAACGAATTCTCGACAAAGACAATGTTCGTGACAATTCGATATAATTAATTCTGTTTCAGTATTGAGTCCATCGGACGTGCTGTGTATCGATTTAAGGTTTTGTATTTTTTCTCAAAGACGCAGCACCACCCGGTATAATTGAGTTGCAACATTGATTAGCATTTTGCCAAACAGATAACGACTATGACTGCAATAGATTTTCATCAGAAGTCGGCGTATTTATGTGGTAACATTTGGGATTGTGAAAACAAAGTCGACATCTTTACCAGGAATGGATCAAAACTTCAATAAATTCAATGAAGCACTTACTCAAGTGGGTTCTGTTCGCTGTTCATTCTTTTAATGGAAGTAAGGTCGTGCCCCCGTACTAAATCTGCGATTTTTTCCTGGAATAACATTCTCAGCAGAGGGAAATTCATGAGGGATGAATTGCCCTTATGATACATATACATTATCTGGTATTCTTTAAGCAGAAAGAATGAGGAGACAAATTCAAAACATTTTTGTCTCAATAGACTGCAGGAAATTTTCGGATGGAAAACTTTGCTTGCGCTCCCTAACATTAATCTTTGAACTGAACCACTCCCAAAAACAGCTGAAACCATGAAATAAACATTGCGTTTCTACTTGTTTTCTGTTTACTAAATTCCGTTCAATTTAGAATTCAACCATTTGTTAGCTATCTATATACAGGGTGTCCGCAGGTATAGTACTTTGTTTATTTATAATTTTTGATTAAACGAAAGAGATTGGATCTTATATTGAAAAGTGTTTTATTTAATGTCGGCAATTATGTATGGAACACAATATCAGGTAAATGTCCGCTTCTGTTAGTCTCACAAATACGAGCCCTTTTGAGCACATTTTTCATTACATTCTCACACATTTCACGCGGTATTTCATTAATTTCATCACGAATATATTGTTTGAGTTGCTCAAGCTTTTCTAATTTGTTTGCATAAACCTTGCTTTTCAGATATCCCCACAAAAAGAAGTCTGGAGCAGTCAAATCAGGCGACCGTAAAGGCCAATCAACATCATCATTTCTTAAAATAACTTGTTGTGGCAAGAGGTCTCGGAGTAATTTCATTGTAATCCTGGCTGTATGCGATGTGGCACTATCTTGTTGATACCACATGTTAATCAAGCCCAAAGCATGCAGTTGCTACCGTTACGCCGTTTTCATTTTCAAAGAAGTAAGGTCCAATGATTCCTCCTGACCAAATGCACACCAGACTGTAACTTTTAATGGATACAAAGGTGACTGATGAATAATTTAAGGGTTTTCCATTGCCCAGAACCGACTATTCTGTTTATTCACATATCCATTCAAATAAAAATATGCATCCTCACACATTATGATTTTTTTCATCAAAATCATTGTTGTCATGGGCTAGCTGTAACATCCTATTAGCATATGTACGGCGGCGTAAATGCTCTTGTGGAAGAAGCTCTTGTGTCAACTGAATCTTAAATTGAAACAAATGCAAATTCTTGTGCAAAATTGTGGCCAAAGTTGTTCTTTGAAGACCAAACTCCTGAGCAAGGCGTCGAATTGAGGTTGATGGATTGTTTTGAACACGTCCTTGAGCAGCAGTAATGTTTTCAGGCGATCTTGCAGTCCATGCTTGGGCTTATGACCTATAGACCCTTTTTCTTCGAAATCATTCACTACACGATAAAAAGTGCGTTTTATTGGCGTTGCTTCTCCCAAAAAATTCACGTAACTTTATCATCGTCACATTAATCGATGATTGATTCTGATAAAATGTTTTCAAGATTAAACACGTTGGTTTATCCAATATTTTTCCATAAAAAAATTGCCACGTGTCTACTTCACGACTGCCAAATATGAACTGTCTAGACTAATGTTTACCAAAATGGCAGCAAAACAAAGAAGTATACCTTCTCGGGAACTGGGAACCTCACCAATATCAAAAGTACAGGGTGTCGTACTTTTGATATTGGCGAGGTTCCCAGTTTCGCCGCAAAATAAGCTATCCCTAAGTTGTCAATATATTCCGCCCTAGAAAGGTATCCGTCGGAACGGAATATTCTCCGATTTTGTACGATTCGGAGGATTTTAGCTTCGAGCGCATAATTTTGCGGAATGGACCTGTCAGTTGGCCAAATTGATGGACATTAAAACGATTTTCTTGTGTTTTATTTCAATTCGATCTATACCTCTAAAAAAAAAAACTTTTTTGACATTTTAGTGCGCCGAATCCTTCGTCGATTTAAGAGTAAAATTCTTCGAAAAATCTTCGGTCCCGTTTGTGTTGACGTTCTATGGAGACGAAGATTGAACCAAGAACTATACGAGCTGTACAGCGACATGCCTCTGATCAAAAAACTCTGCATTGGACGTTTAAGATGGCTAGGGCATGTAGAACGAAAGGACACCAATACTCCGGCTCGCTGTCTTCGATTCCCAGCCAGACGTCGGACGCAGTAGAGGAAGACCTCGCCTTAAGTGGCTCGCACAAGTAGAAACCGACCTCAACCAACTTAGAGTGCGCCACTGGAGGCAGTTAGCTAAGAACCGGTCTAATTTTAGAGGCATGTTGGTTGAAGCCCGGGTTCATTCCGGACTGCAGCGCCACTTAAGTAAGTAAGTAGAATGCTGGACGTTAACCAAGCAGGAAAGCGTAGCACATAGTGGTTTTTGGTTCTTCATGCACGGAAGTCTAATACAACCGCGATCTTTATAAGCTGCAAATAGGTGAAGTGGCATAGTAGTTAGTGCGGTTGACTATTGCGCGGGGTGGCTGGTTTAAATTCCGAAAGTGACATACCCTAAGTTTTTTTTTTACTCTCCACCTTTTTGACAAAAAATCCAACAAAATTTGGATTGACTGATGCGGACATGACGACTCAAACTCAACAAGACAAACATTAATTCGCGACTTTTTGTTTGTGACTGGGAAGAATGTAGGGGCTATCCTACATAGACATGGCCAGGAGGATAGCCATTGGACGTGTCATTGGACACGAGGGGTGGGCAGGCCAACCTTTGCCAAACCATCTGGCGTATTTCGGGTTCTTAATGAACCATTATGTCGGAAAGATAACAGGAATTTTTTTTATCGTGTAGAGGGTATTTTAGGTGAAAGGGTGAAAGTCATTTGCTACATGGCCCTCATAAGGCCGATCATCGCTTACGGTTGTCCCGTGTGGTTCAATGGATCACCATCCTACATGAAAAGGATACGGCTGTTTGAGAGGCGTTGTCTCCGATCCTGCTTAGGATTGTACCGAACGCCGGACTCCGAGTACATAAAATATTATCGCAACGAGGTTCTATACAATAGGGCTCAGTTGAATAGAATTGACAATTTTCTAATTAAGGTGACTCGAAGGCACGCTTCAAGGGCGATGAGTAGCGACAACAGCCTGATATTCGGGGCTTATTACCCCAATGAAATGTACATGGAGAGTGCGCTCATGTCCGGCTTTATTCCACCAGAGGCATTCATTTATATCGATTCGTTAGGGTTAATACAAGACAGGAACGGTATCCCGGTTTTATACCATCGCTACCGTGACGCGCGGGACAAGCGGCTAGTCCGCGATGGGTACGTCGACAATGCTCCGGAGCTCCTCCGCTTTAGCACGGCGGTATCGGATCGCGATAGGACCGACGCTGAAAAGCAGTGCACCGAGTTTTGGTGGCTAAACGAGGAAAGTATTTCTGCAGTTCCTCAGGTCTTTGCGGACTTTTAGTCCACTCCTTAGTACTTAAGTAAATTAAATTTAGGTACAAGGTCTGGGGCTGGACTTATGCACCATATTTTATTTAATATGGTTGCATAAATGCTTGCTGGACCCAATGACGCAATCGGGATGGTAAACCCTCGGGGCATATGCAACGAGTGCTTGCCACCCCGATTATAATTAAGTTAGGTTTAAGTAGTTAAGTAGTCTTAAGTAGTGTTAGTTAGGTTTAACTAGTCTTAACTAGTTTAAGTTAGTTTTAGTCTAGATTAAGTTTTTATATAAAACAAAAAAAATGGTTACTGTTTAAAGTTTTAATTTTTTCTTTGAAAAATCAATTAAATGTCTTTATATTAATAATAAGAAACAAATGACAAATTTAGGCTGAAAAGCAAAAGAAAAATGTTAGTTATAAGCTTACAGCGCCCGCTATGGGCCGATAAGTTAGATTAAGTAGATATGTTATTGATAAGTTAGATTTAAGCATTTTTGTCTAGTATTAAGTTAATATTTTAAGTAAATAAAAAATGAATTAAAAAGTAAAAAAAAGTCTGTGTCTTAGCACGCCTAATACAAGCAGCATCTACGAGCAGAGATTTGCCACACTTTGCACATTTAGTGCATTTGCTTGTGGGACATAACTGAACATAGACGTAATTAGGTTTAACATCACTAACAAAATCAATAAACGAAGAAATTACAATTAATTTTAGTCCAAAAGGTGTCCTCCAACTAAAGGAATCTTTAAACCGCATCACCCACACTTGATACGATCACGCGAGCGCGGATGCTTGGCCACTTGGAATAGCTAACTAAATCCCTCTTCTTAAATAGTGATGGAATCCAGGGATAACCTAAGTATTCGTCAACATCGAGCTCTATTTAACCCAGTCAGCAAATCATTTTTTAATATGGTTTTCTGCTTGTTCTTGTAGGTCAAGACTAGGTCTCCCTCTACTGCTTCGAGCTGGTTTGAATTTAAAATTCTCTAGACCGCAAAATGTGCATCCTTTCGCTTACATGTCCTAAAGAAGTGGTTTAACCATCTTGACTCTGTGCTAGAACCAATAATGTAAGACACCGTTACATCCTTCTGCTATCTTGCATTTTTTTTATATCATTTAAATCGAAATTTTATATAGGTACTAAGATAAATGGAATGCTGGTTTCATCCTATCTTTTCGCTTTTAACAAAACCACATGTTTGCACTTATGCAGCAAAAAAATAAAAACAGACTCCATTTTACGATGGGCTTGAAGCATTTCAAATAAAAACAAAGTGTCATAAAAAAGTAACAACCCACATCCCCCATCATCATCGTTTTACTATAGCACCCTTAGCTGTAAGGTTTATTTATTTTATTATTGCTTTATGTATATAACTATATAAAATCTCTAGCCAACAACAAAATGAAAAGCTCTCGCACAACAAGGATAGACATTTACAAGCTTCGATTTCATAACCGAGCCTCCATTCAATATAAAAATTCCTCCAAATCTTACGTAGACCTTTGCAGTCCTTTGAAGTACGCTGAACCGTGAAACGAAAAGAGGCTGACGTAACTCGATGTCCAAGCCCACCCACTGTCGGCAGCTTTTAGAGCCCCCATTCCCCATTTTGTTACTAAACGAAAACTGTTGTTTGCGCCTGTTGTCGAGGGATTCAAGTTGGGATGAGAAAATCAATAACATCACTACTACCAACGCAGTACTTGGCATCAATGATAAGTCCGCTTCCGAGCCAAAGCTTATAATGCTCGGGCTAGCATCTGTCTCGCTTTAACCCACATACAGACGTACTATCGATTGAATTAAGCCAGACTACGAGAAATGGTTCAAAAGCTGAAAGCTCTGCATCTGCTATGGCTGCTTTGTCCCAGACCATGGCCAACTTTTCCGCGCAATTTCATTGATTTTTCAGTCTCATCCAGGCCAGCACGACGCTACAAATACAAATGCAAACGAAACCAGCGCGCCTCGGATTCTCCCGCTCTGTGAATTAGACAAAGCTGTTCTTCCTTTCCTCGAATCGAAACGGTTCATTCGGCGATGCATATCCTGGACAGGGTGTGTGCCCTCTACACGTAGTTTACGTGAAGCTAATCGATAAACTCGCACATGCACAACGCTATGCTTCCAGAAAACACTACTACATGCGAAAAAAGACTTTTGTGTGTTGCAGAATCTGGTGGCTGTTTTTAGATTGGCACAGATATTGTGCGAGGCACGGATATGAATGTTGAACTTGCCGTCGCGACTCGCGTTGCATGAGTCTGTTTTTTTTTCCATCCATTTCGTGCTGCCATAGCAACCATTTATTTGCGCGTTTGGTGTATTCCTGTTTAGGCCGTGCGTGTCCTTCACCCTGGAGGTAAGAACTCGGCTACGTAATACTATCCGTCTTGGTCTTGCAAACTAGCCGCAGGAATTAATTTTGTTTTGGTTGCCAAATGGTATTGATCTGTCTGTGTGTTTAGTTGTAATATGGCTCGTTTATGTATGCACTTTGGGGAAGTAAATAGCTAAAATTCGCCAACCCTGCAGGAAAGGAATGACTGATTCTTTGAGGGTTGACCCGTTGTATTAAAATGAGGGCTCATGACAGGAAATGATATACAATTTGTAAAAGTCTACTAGTACGCCCTAATCTACTATAGACTGCTCTTGTCGTAGAAATAGTTTTTATGGCGATAAAGCCAGCAGATTGGATTCTCATTTGAATGAATTTTCTTCGCTATTTCAAGTCTTTTATCTGAGTCCATATTCATGCAAAATGTATTTCGGTAGGGACCGAGGGCGTAGCGCTATTTCTCAGCCATTCATGTGTATCTATTTGTTTTTGTACGATGGCAGGACCTACAGTTTTGTTATGGCAAAAACCGAATTGATACTATCTACTCGGATTTATCAGATCATTCCGAGATTACATTCAACAAACCAACAGAAAGGCCAAAGCTGTTCCGGTCCAGCCTGTGGTTTGTCGGATATGGCTTTAAGATTCAGGACTGGAATAATAAAAGTTTACCTCGTCATTTAAGATGAAAAACGTAAATGAAGGTTTTGTAATAACCTAAACCATCCCATCCCACCAAAACATGCGGACTTTTTTTTCAAATGTTTACCAGACGAAATGCATAATATCCAATATTGAATTATTTCCTCGTAAGAAACTTTTTTTCGAATTTTTATAAACTTTAACAAAACAGTTTTGTAAGAAAACGCCCCGAAAAATCCTAAACCCTTTGCAATATACGTAGTTTGCGGAAGTTGTGTGATGTTTCGAAAATTCAAAGGTAAGATTTTGACAATTTTTTTTTGGGTTTTGGACTACCCAGAATCAAGGAGAGAGAGTACCTAGAATAGATTTATAAAAAGTAGATCTGCCGTGTGGAGTCTGTGATCGGGTGTCTATTGGTGAAACTGACTTTACTTCTTAAATTCGATTAACATTTCAGTTATGTGTGTAGTTGGTAGTTCTACAGGAGGGTTTTTTGGAATTGGAAACCTAGAAACGACGTTCGTATATGCAACTGAAATGTGAAAACATTGAAAAGGAGAGGTGCAAGCGAACAGTTAGCGTAAACCCTAAACTGCTACAAAGCAGACATTACTGTCATTCAAAAAGAGCATGCAAAATTGTGACATCTACTACGGACCGTGTTATAGTGCAGGGATGATACGGAGTTTCGACTCCGAATCGGATATGTCGGAACCTCCGGTTTAAATTGCACCTTTGAATCCGGCTTCGTTTCCGATATAATTACATCGGAGCTTTTTCGGTCCATCATCGGTTAGACCGATTAACATGAACGACAAATAATTATCGAGTAGCGACATGTTAGAATACGTATACGACTGTCTTGTCACTATTTTATTTGTTTTAAATGAGTAGACGAGATTTGAATTGAAATTGACACTTGACAGTGCTTGCGTGAGACGTGTGAGTTAGTTTTTGGTTTGTTGACAAATAGCTTGCCGTCTATGAAGTAAAGAAAACATTAAATATGAAGCCTAAAACAAGTGCATTTTTGAACTATTTTAGTGAAATTGGTTCGGATACGGCAAAGTGCAATGTTCGTGTAACCGAAGAGTTCCAACGCGTAAGAGTTATATTGAAATAACCAGCAACCATTGGGTGTAATACAGGATTGTAGTACAAGGTATTACTATACAAAAATATTATTAACTATAGAATTCTTCTATTCTTATCTAGTCCGCTTTCTTTTATTTTTAGGTGGAACACTACCTTTTATATGATGGAACGCTTGCTTAAGATTAAGATCAAGGATTCGATTTGTTTATATGTTAGCAAGCAAAAAATTCCAAAAATTTCACCGGAGAAATGGCAACACCTCGATGGATGAGTGACAGTGTAACAGCAATTTGATGAAGTCACTAGAAATTTGAGTGACAGCAGGGCCAGCATTTCGTCTGTAACTCCTTTTTTCACGGGCTCAAACTTTTTTTTTTTTTTAACTTTTAAACTCATTTTTTATTTACTTAAAATATTAACTTACTACTAGACAAAAATGCTTAAATCTAACTTATCAATAACTGGTTTACTTAATCTAACTTATCGGCCCTTAGTGGGCGCTGTAAGCTTATATTTAGCTGTTTTATTTTGCCTTTAGGCTTATATTTGTCGGTTTTTTGGTTTTATATTTAATTTTAATTTACAAAGAAAAAATTTTAAACTTTGTTTAGTGACTTTTTTTTGTTTTATATAAAAGCTTAATCTAGATTATATATAACTTAAGACTACTTAAACTACTTAAGCCTAACTTAAGACTACTTAAGCCTAACTTAAGTCTACTTAACTACTTAAACCTAACTTAATTATAATCGGGGTGGCGAGCCCTCGTTGCGCATGCCCCGAGGGGTCGCCATCCTGATTGCGTCTTTCGGTCCCACGGCAGCCTGCGTTCAACCATATTGTACGCCAATATGGTGCACAAGCCCCATCCCAGACCTTGTTCCTAATTTAAAATCTTACCTATGGAGTTGGACTAAAAGTCCGCAAAGTCCTGAGGAAGTGCAGAATCACCTTCCTCATATAGCCACCAGAATTCAGTGCGCTGTTTTGCAGCATCGATCCTATCGCGATCCGATACCGCCGTGCTAAAGCGGAGGAGCTCCGGAGCATTGTCGACGTACCCGTCGCGGATTAGCCGTTTGTCCCGCGCGTCACGATAGCGGTGGTATAAAACCGGGATACCGTTCCTGTCTTGTACTAACCCTAACGAATCGATGTAAATGAATGCCTCTGGTGGAATAAAGCCCGATATGAGCGTGCTCTCCATGTATAAATCATTGGGATAATAAGCCCCAAAGATCAGGCTGTTGTCGCTAGCCATCGCCCTTGCAGCGTGCCTTCGAGTCACCTTAATTAGGAAATTGTCAATTCTATTCAACTGAGCCCCATTGTATAGAACCTCGTTGCGATAATATTTTATGTACTCGGAGTCTGGCGTTCGGTACAATCCTAAGCAGGATCGGAGACAACGTCTCTCAAACAGCCGTATCCTTTCCATGTAGGATGGTGATACATTGAACCACACGGGACAACCGTAAGCGATGATCGGCCTTATGAGGGCCTCACGGGCTCAAACAGAACGTTCAAATGCAGGTGTCCGAAACTAAACCTAATGTAATTAGAATTACTAGTTTAATTGATGACTTAAACGCAAGATTTGGTGAACTACACACTAATAAGATATTTGCACTTGCTACATACTTAGACCCGCGTTATAAACAAACTTTTCTTAATGAAGTCATTAAAGAGCAGGTGGAATACCAATTATTGGATTTGCTTGGTTAGTTTGACTGCACTGAAACTACTAAACCTGAAACGGAAAATATATTAAGAAAGGATTGCGTCTCTCCTGTACTTAAAAGGACATAAATTGAATCGGATGAGCCCTCCACTAGTTCTCCGTCTCGAACGACAAGCTTTTCTGAGTAAAAGACTCATCAAGATCGTGCGGAGCTTGACCAGAGACTGTAATCGGGTACCAAGGGCATCAGGAGCCCCTAAGACATGTAATCTTCGTACTGCATGTACACAACATGTTTTATTTTGATTTAAAGATCGAACTAGACCGCTTTTAGCACTTAAAATTATTGCAGCTTGTAATTGAGCTCCAAATACAATTACAATTTTTGTGCAACAGGGTCGTTCCTACACAGGTCTGAGCTTTCTCACAACCATTCATATGTGCGTATGTACTTCATGCACGGTGGATGGACCTTTGTGCCGACTCCAACCGGCTATGTTGAGATAAGCTTTTCTTGACAGTTGATACTACTCGGATGATTTGTCAGATGATTACGGCAGTTGAGGTTAACCATCGATTTTTTTCCGAAGAAGTACAAGTATTTTGTTTTTAGCATGCAACACTGATTCCACTTTCGCGTCGAGAGTCATTCAAAGGCGAGGTCTTCCTCTACTGCCTCCGACGTCTGGCTGGGAATCGAAGAATCTCCGAGCCAGAGTATTGGTGCCCATTCGTTCTACATGTCCTAGCCATCTTAAACGTCTAATGTAGAATTTTTTGACTAGGGGCATTTTGCTGAACAGCTCATGTAGTTCTTGGTTAAATCTTCGCCTCCATAGCCCTTCAACGCAAACGGGATTGAAGATTTTTCGAAGAATTTTAATCTCGAATCGACCAAGGATTTCATTATCCACTTTTGATACGGTGCATGCTTCAGCGCCGTAGATATAGAGCAGGTCTGTAGTGGCAGATAATAAACGCATTCATGTGTATGGCTATCATTTGTATGTACTTCAATTTGATGTTTCCAAGCGCATGTAAAACATTGCAATTAACCAAGCTCTCAAGCTCTCTAAAATTTAAAAAAAAGTGTCATCGAATCGCAACATTCCTAACAATACTCGACAACAAAACAACAAATTATTTTCAAGTGATAACTAAAATGTAAGATGGAGTTTCATCTTTTTACCAGGCAGCGCGCCGTGATAATGATAACTCTTCTTATCTAATCAGCTGTCTTCAACCGACCTTTGTTATCAGTATAAGCAGGGAAATCGCTGCATGACACATACGGGCAGCGTGACTCCCCCTTTTCTCTTGCAACCTTGTATTCCATTATCACTAGCTTTACTTTGCTCTATTTACCCTACTATTGTAGTTATCTGTATCGTACTATGCTTCAAGTCTATGCTTATCAGGGCGATAAGCTTGCCTTTTAAAAAATTATTTAAAAAAGGAAAAAAAACTTCGAATCTGCGATATCAATTTACACAAACTATTTATTTATATTTTATCGGTTGGGCCCTGTGGTATATAATGGCGAAGTAAACATTTGCTTCTAATCTTCACACACCGTTACGTTGGCAGGAAGCTACACTACGTGCTGATAAGATTACAACCGACGTGCAGAGTGTTCCCAAAGTGATTCTAATTTTAAGCAAACGGGGCCAGATAAGAGTTCAAAACAGAAAGCACCGAATGAGCGATAAGCAATTTTGTGCTTTCCAATTAATATAAGACCCGATAAAGTCATTGCTATAGATGTAGTACAAATCGTCTCCGATAAAGAGTACCCATGCAACTAATAAGAATTCAAAAGCCTTATCGCAAATGACGTAAGAATGTGTATTCGCGCAGTTTTCAATATACATATGGTGGCTTGCGATTGCAGATGTAAAATGTTTGTGCTTTGCTTTCTTATCTTTGGGTGACCGCCACCATTAAATGCACATAGACCGTCGATTTTGTTTGTTTATAAAACTATTCCTATCGCTGAATGATAAAGTTAAAGTACGACAAATAAAGCAAACAAAATTAGTAGCAAGTTTTTGTTGTAAACATCATTCAGGTGAGACGAACCTATAAACCTGAAGTAGGGCCTTGAGATGTATTTAATAAGGTTTCACACTTAACTGCAACTGAGTTTTCGTTCAGTTTTCTTCGAAAACTACTTGACCCTTTCGCACCTAACATCGACCAGGTTTCGTTAACGTTTAAAAAAATCGAGTGTAAGTTTACACGCGAAACAAAATTAAATTTTATTGATAGCTAAAGGGTTATATTTTAAGAGTTAAGTTTTTCAGATTGGCAGCACTGGTAAGTAATGGCGTCCAAACGTCATCTGTCAAAGTGAAAAGTTTTCAGTATATTCTGCCATTTAATCATGGAAACACTTACAAACGAGCAACGATTGCAAATAATTGAAATTTATTATCAACATTCGTGCTCTGTAAAAAATGTGCAAATCCGCTGTTTTATCGAAAAATTGTGTTCAGCGATGAGGCTCATTTCTGGCTCAACGGTACGTTAAAAAGCAAAACTGTCGCATCTGGAGTGATGAACAGCCACATGCCATACAAGAATTACCAATGCATCCCCAGTTTGGTGTCGTTTATGGGCGGGTCCATTTTTCTTCTATGACGACCGTGGAAAAAACGTTACCGTCCACGGCGTACGAGCCATGAGTCGCGACTTTTTTTGCCCCAGTTGGCTGAGTTGATCTTGGTTGACATTTCGTTTCATCAATACGGTGCCACATGCCACACAGCTCGTGAAACAATGGAAATGTTGTCTATGTGGACAAGCCGAACACGATTGAAGCCATACAGGATAGCATAACACGCGTAATTCGTGAAATTGCGAATTTGAGGGTTTTATTCGATTTAAAAAAAAAATCTCGCTTAAAAAATCACCCGTTAGTACGTCCGATGTTCGATAATGTTGAACAAACGTGTGGATTGTATTGTGTAAAAAAGTAGGTTCGCTCCTACAACCCCCTACAAAATCTGAAAACTTCCGTTTTCGAAAAAAAATGCTGCTACAATGAAAAACCTCTTAGGTGTGCTCTTAGATAACTTGAAAATAATTAGTGGAAATGTTTTTCCTGGTTGTTCATTCCATTGTTGCTGGTTCAGTTACAAAATTTGTTTTGGTTTTGCGTTGTTCATGTCTATATTATTAAAATGGAATATCAACAAGGTGCGCCATCTTTAATTTCGGCAAGTAAACATTGAATACCTTTGACATTTATCGACAAATAGACTTGATTAGAAACGTTTTTGAAACATCAATTCAGTTAAATTTTAACAATGAACACCTTCGTCGTTTGGTGTCGATTTTTGTTGAACACGGAACACTGGTAGATCGTCGACATGCCGTTCACCAAAGCCCATCCAATTCCAAAGAACAGGTTAAACCTGTATGCAAAAGTATTTTCGGGAACCGACATGTATCATATCCTCACGTCGCTCAGCATTTTGGTGTCAATGGAAACACCTTGCATTATGAAGGATGAATTGTATTTTTGTGCAATAGCCGACAGATCGTCACCGTCGCTTGGAATAGGGCCAAGCAGTCGCTCCCTTGCTTTAGCACGGCGATATCAGATCGCCATATGACCGATGCTGAATAGCAGCGCCCCGAATTTTGGTGGCTTTAAGAGGAAAGTATTCCTGTACTTCCTCAGGGATTTCGAGACCTTAAATACACTCTTTAGTTTTTAAGAAATTTTAATTTAGATGGCATGTCTGAGGACGGGCTTGTACACCATATTGGGGGACAAGATGGTTGCATACATGCTGGCCTTTAAGAAGAAGACTCAATCGTGATGGCAATCACTCGGGGCAAATGCCCCGATTACATTTAAATTAAGTTTTAGTAGTTTAAGTTAGATTTAATCTAGTTTGAGCTTTTTATACAAAACGAAAAAAAGTAATTAGGTACTCAAAGTTTTTATTTTATGATTGAAAATTAAAAACAAAATCTACATATTAAAACACGATAAACTTAAGCCGAAAATCCAAATAAAAAATGTTTAATATAAGCTTAGCCCGCTAAGGGGCGATGAGTTAGATTAAGTACACAAGTTTATGATAAGATAGATTGAAGCCTTTTTGTCTAGTGTTAAGTTATTATTTTACGGGAATAAAAATGAATTTCAAAGTAAAAGTAAAATGCAAAACAGTCCATCGAATGATTGACAATGAACATAATTTTGAAATTTATATGTTTTCATTATAACAGCCTTATTCATAAACTCATTATAGGGAGTCTACAAAGTTATTCACTCCTTAAAATGCCTCGTAAAGAAAAAACCTTATTCATAAAACTTGTAAAGCATTCAATATAGGCTGCATAACCTGCTGCATGAAATTTTATCATGTTGACTCTGTTTTCAACAGCTGAACTTCAGGGTTACCAATGACTATTATGACAGTTATGTTTCGCTGTTTAGTTATTCAAATGCAAATTCTTCTTTATCTACAAACCCAACAATGTAAGCGATGTTATTTTATAAAAGTGTAAAAAACAAAGTTGGTCACCATGAGTATCGCAATCCTTAAAATAAGTCATTGGTAGCTCTGTTTATTTTTGACATTTGACAAAAATATTGTATAACTACAAGGTGGGTCAAAAGAAGTTATCCGCTCTCATTAATATCGGTTGTGGCTCGCGCAGGTCGTGCCGTTGCTCCGTCCTGTTGGAACCACATGTCCTCCAGTCCTAATTCAACATAGCCCTATAGCGCGCCCCGTCCACTGTTGTCGCTTGACCAGCGGCGTTCTCGAAAAAAAAAATGGCCCGATGACTCCTCCAGCGTGAACACCGCACCATGCAGTAACTTTAAGCGGGTGTAATGGCTCCTCGTGCATTACTCGTGTATTTTCGTTGCCCCAGAAGCGATAGTTTTGCTTGTTCACGTACCCGCTGAGGTTAGACGCGTTTTGCGGTCGACAGGCAGCAGAACTTTGTACGACAGATAGAATTGAGTAGAGAAGTTTTTGAAACATCAATTCAGTTAAATTTTAACCATGAACACCTTCGTCGTTTGGTGTCGATTTTTGTTGAACACATGCCGTTCACCAAAGCCTATCCAATTCCAAAGAAGGGTTAAGCCTGCATGCAAAAGTATTTTCGGGAACCGACATGTATCATATCCTCACGTCGCTCAGCATTTTGCTGTCAGTGGAAACACCTTGCATTATGAAGGATGAATTGTATTTGTATGAAATTGCCGACAGATCGTCACCGTCGCTTGACCTAAATTCGACTTAGGGACGACCGGCTATTGCCCAATTACGAGGCACGGCGTCTGGTCGATGTTTCCGGCGTCATCGACAGCTCGACATCCTCGTTAACAGCGGCGATATTCTCGGCACAACGGGCGCTCCGGGGCCGCCCACTCTTGGCAACGTCTTATGTGGTCCCATACTCTTCAAGGTTGGTGGCCAAACGGCGCAGTGTTTGCGCAGTCGGTGTCGGACGGCCGGGGAATCGGTTACGGAATTCGCGCTGTGCCAACACTACAGACGAATTGTTACGCAAAAAAAAAGATACGATTATTTCGCGTTCTTGGGGAGTGTATCTCTCCATGGCTTGTTCATTTCTATCCTACATCTGCTTAGTCCACAAATGTCAAAACAGATTTGACATTGGCGGCCATTTGCAAAGATAAGAGCATCTTCCAATAGAGTGATCTCTTTTGGCCCACCTTGTATTATGGATGGGAAAATGTTTTATGAATAGGAACTTGTGCTACCCTGATAATACTGCTGATTAAATACATATGCACTGTAAATTCTATTGAAAGGGTCATAGAGTTTAGATATCACAACACATTTGAAGTACAAACACATACAACAAAAACACACGTTCGGCTCTATTTCGATGTGACTTAACCTAAGAAAAAACACCACAAAAAATTAATTTGCATTTGAACTTTATACTTCAACTCAATATTAATCTAAAAATGTAGCTTATCAATTCGAAAGCAAATTTATTGAAAATGAATTTACTTATAAATATTTTCCATACGAAAAATTCGCAATGATTCATTTCCCAGTAAATGCACATCAAACACACGTTCCTAATGTCAAGTTTCACGTTTTGGGTGTGAATTTTTCGTGTCGCTATTAATTGTGGTCTCGTCTCACTAAAATCAATAGCCACACCTATCTGGTTTAAAAATATCAAGTCGAGGCCTTAATCCAGTAATATATTTAATTTTAAGAGTTAGTTTTCCAGTATTGAGTCACAGTTATCTAGCTCTAATTAAAAATTTTAATTAAAATTGATTTGGATTTAACATTATGAAGCAGTTTATCAATGCAGAATCATTAACAATGATTTTCTGTTCGAAAGTCCTCAATTTTATTTAACTATTGCAATTAAGTGCCGGCAGTACATAGTCGATTTTATTCTGACATTTATATTTTTACATAATTCCCTTTTTCTCTGACATTTACGTCTTTCAAATTACCTAATCTAGAGGTAATTCTTTAACTTTGTTGAGTTAACTCAGAAATATGTAATAAAACATATGAATTACCACAACACGAATGAAATGCTTAATGCGAGGAGGGTGATGGGGGTAAAGATAGAACCCTGTTTTGCAGTTCAAAAATTTGGACTAATAGGACCCACAACACACAACACGGAGCAATTACAAAAAAAACTAAACCAGTTGGCAACTCGGGTTACAGAGCAGTTACAGACTCAGCGGTAACTTGACTCCACAAGTCCACACACTAGGAAACTCATCACCAATCAAATCTCTAGTTCGTTGAGTGCTGTCATGGATACCGGGAGGTATATTGGGAAGACTCTAGCGATGATGAAACCGTCATGTTGTATAACTATCTCAGGAGGAGGAGGTAAATAGTAAGAAGTTGTTGGGTACACCAATACCTTGAAAAGAAGTTTCAGAACCGTTAAGTTGCTGCTAAAACAAAATAACTCACTGATTCGAAATTTTTAGCATTCTACAGAATGACTAAAGAATGCTATTTGGAACTTGTAAGAGTGGTCAAAAAGAATCCTCTGCCAATTCTACGACATTTCCGATTTCTATCCATTCTCTGCTTAATGTTCTTTTTCGAATATTCGGGAAGATGAGAATTGTACAAAATATGATGTTTTTCAACCTCTCCCACCAGCAACAGGTTGGTCTGTTGTTCGCTATAAGTAGGTAACCCGACATGCAAATCAACAGACGACCGGTTACAATTTTTTTTTTTTTGTGAATGATAAACGGGTTTTCAGCCAGTAGCATTGTATGCATCGTCCCATTTGATTACACAGGTTATGACTCAAAGCAAACTAGTTGCCAATTCGCAACGCTGATATATTTACTAACTTAAGTGGCGCTGCGGTCCGGAATGAACCTGGGCCTAAACCAACATGCCTATCTAATTAGCCCTGTCCTTAGCTAATTGCCTCCAGTTGCGCAATCCAAGTTGATTGAGGTTGTTTGCTACTTGTGCCGTGCCACTTAAGGCAAGGTCTCCCGATGACGTCAATTCATTCTACATGTCCTATCCATCTTAAACGTCTAATGCGGAGTTTTATGACTAATGGCACGGCACTGATACAGCCCGTATAGTTTTTGGTTAAACAATCGTCTCCATAGTCGTCAACGCAAACAGGACCGACAAATTTTCCTCTCCAATCGACTAGGGATTTCTTCATCCGTTTTTGATACAGTCCATGGCTTTAGCGCTATTAAGTACGACTGGGATGATCAGGTTCTTATGAACTATCCCCTTAGTAGCTCTTTGTCAGGGCTCTACTTCTTAATTTCCTTCTTAACCACAAGAAACAGCGGTTGGCATGAGTCATTTTTCGTTTAATTTCTGACGAGATGTTGTTGTCAGAGTAAATAGCGGAGCCGAGGCAGACGTTCTCTCTAGTTCTTCAATGATGTGTGTCCTTTCGTGTGGACAGCATATATCTATCTTATCTTACCCTCATTACTGCTAGGCCTAATTTTGCCGCTTCCTTCTCTATACTAGCAAACGTGACGTCACGTTGATGTCAGTCATTGGAAGCTTGTGCCTTCTGTTGTTGGCTCGGGAGTTTTGCACGCTCTCAAGAATCAAATTCAATAAATCACATATCGAATGTGTCAGTGAGGTCCTTTCCGACCCTGATGCTGTCGTATACCTCTTTGAAATCGATGAATTGTTGGTGTGTATCGATTTGGATTTCTTGGGTTTTTTCCAGGATCTGCAAAAGTGTGAAGATTTGATCAGTTGTGGACTATGCAGCCCTAAAACCACATTGATAAGGGCCTATCAGGTTGTTGTTAAACGGTTTCAGGTGTTCACATATTACGGCGATGTAGGCAATGTTGGCGTAGTTGGGGCAGTTCAGAGGGTACCCTTTTTGTGGATCGTGCAAACGATGCTGAGGTTCCAATCATTAGGCGTTCTTTCATCCGACCAGATTTGGCTTATGAGTTGGTGGATGTTACTTACCAATTCATCTCCGCCGGCTTTATAAAACTCCTCACTTCACTCATGTTGGGTATATGGCAGTTTTCGCTGTCGTTGCCAATATTGAATCGTTCGTTCCGCCCAATAGCGGAATGCTGTTCGTCGTCGCCTGCAGAAGTGATTCTTCCATATTCTCAACATCGACTGTGTCTCACCTACGATATTTTCATGTTCATCTCGACAGGATTCAGTTCGAAATTTGTATCCTTGGTTGTGACTTGTTACACAGTTTTTTCAAAGTATTTCTGTTTTTTTTTTGTGACGTGGTGGATATCCGCATTCTTACCTTGGCTGCAACGAGGTAATGGAGTCGATGTTAGCCCAAGGTGAGGACACCGTGTGCTGTCTTGGCTTAGTGGCATTTTGTTCCATAGCGCAGTCAATTAGCCTAAGTCCGTTGCCCGACGTTTTGTCGTGTAGGTTGTGTTTTCCGACAGTACTGCTAAAGATGTCTTCTCTTCTTACCTTTGCGTTAAAGTCTCCCAGCACGGTTTTAAAATCGTACATTGGTAGTCGCTTATAGGTTTTGTCGAGTAGCTCATAGAAGTAATCAGTTTTGTATCCTCTTTTTGCCTGGCCCATCCCATCGTATTTCCTGGATGTCAGTTATGTTTGCCTTGTAGCAGTTTAAGGCTCCCTCTAGTTGTTCGCCTGCACCTGTCCTGTTTAATGTTTTCACATTTCAGGTGTAGATATAAACGTCGTTGTCCTTTTTTCGTTAAGCAGGGTCGTCAACAACAAAATCAGTCCTTTGCGAGGCTATTTGATGCTTCGCAACGATATGTTTTTTGTATGGGTAAGTAGTTAACCCATAGCACAACCCCCCACCTGCAGGGCCAGTTCCAATTTATTAGATTCCCCTAGGACACGGGACATCAGCATCCACTACGGGATTGAGCGCTGCCGTTGACCTTTCTTTTCATCAGCCATCATCTGTTAAGGGGCTTGACTTACCCTTGAGATTCCTAGATAACCTGTTGTTTGAATATGTTGAAGCAGTTCATCTAGGTATGCCTAGGACAGCAGGTCGGGTATTCCGTGCTAGTCTGACCAGGCTATGTTTATAGTGTTGCCGTTTTTCGTCTTGTTATCGACACTCGCACTTATCGTTAAGAAAGTCATATCCCGTTGGATAACCAGTATACGATGGTTATTGGTTACCACGTGGTAAAAATAGCACAATTGAAGTGTAGTCAGAGTAACAACCATTGGGCATTGCCAACTTAAATTCTCTGCAACTTCCAACCATTATCAGTTTTTTTTTTAAGTTGCTCCGTGTGCATTGGGCCTAAAAGTGTATGACGTTGATCGCTCGGTTGTATATGAGGCAATTTTAAAAAATCAATTATTTTAGGAATAAAAGGTCTCTATGCAAAAAAAAAGTGAAATAAGCCTATTTATTTAAAAATACCAAAATCGAAGTTACGTTAAAATCAATTAAAATATTTTTTTGTCTGTAAATGTAGTCTTAAGTTTTATTGCATATGCTGTAAAATATTCGTAGTTGTAAAAACATAGAAAATATCGACAGGCCTACCTGCAGGTAGCATTAATTCCTAGGTCCATAATTCTAATGAAAATGATTTAGTATACAGCCAACAAAAATGATTAACAACTTCCTATCCATTGTACCTTAACAATTCTGTCGCCTATATTTTGCTTGTAATAAAATAAAATTGATCCGCAATGAGGTTAATTACATTTCTCGCGATAAATTAGAAAAATAAAATTTTAATGGTAGATATGTGGTTCAACTTCAAAATATTGTGGGAAGTTCTGGAAATTTTAGATTCGTTAATGTACATTTCTGTTTGCTCTTGTTCGAAAAAAAGAAACAATTGATGAAAAACAAAAAAATGTTAATATACCTAATAGGTGTATTTTGTTTTTATTTCATAAATTCTTCAATGAAAATGAGAATAAAACCCAAATCAGTGGTATGCCAGCAATTTCTTTGTTGGGATTATCATCGTGTTTTATTTTTTTAAATGTTAACGTCGAGTTGTTGTTATCTTTTCCTAAAAGTACTAAGCCAAATGTAATTTCAATATTAAAATAAAATAAAAACATTATTTCGAACTATTTCAGAAATCATTGATTTGACAATAGGTACAAAAGGTACTAGCTATCGGTTTACGGGTGTCGCACTAAATGTTGTTTTTGTCATTACAGTTTTCGATGTCAGTTGCAATAAATCGGTTTTGTAGCAAATTTTCTAGTCAGGCTAAGGGTTAAATACTAAAAAGATATTCGGGCCTTCAGCCGGTCGTCCCTAAGGCGAATTTTGGTCAAAGACTTGCGCATGTTCCCGTACAAAGTCCGGTCCGTGCATCAGCTGCCAGTCGACCGCCAAACGCATGCACCTACGCCCAAGCCATCCTCAATCTCGAGGACGAAGTGGACGATTTTCCGACCAAAATCATAATTAGCGATGAGGCTCATTTCCACCTCAGCGGGTACGTGAAAAAGCAAAACTATCGCTTCTGGGGCACCGAAAATCCACGAGTAATGTACGAGGAGCTATTACACCCGCTCAAAGTTACTTTTTTTTTAATTCATTTTTATTTTATTTTTCTTAAAACTAACTTATATGCTAGACAAAAATTCATGAAAAAAATAGCTTACTTATCAACTACTTAACTAACTTACTTGCCCTATACAGACGCCCTAACTTAATTCTAATGCCTTTCGGCCTATTATCTAATATATAAATATAGAAGTAACACAATTTTTACCAAGAAAACTTATAAAAACTTGGTTCCTCGTCTTTTTTTTTATTTTATTTAAACTTACATACTAATTAAAACTACTTATCGACTAACTTAAAATTGATTAAAACTACCTAAAAATGCCTGCTTTGCACCTAAAACTAAGACTAAAACTATGTAAGTCGGCCATAAAATAACAATTTTAAGTCAACTAACACTCATTCCACCACCACAACAGGTTCTCCTGTTGTGACCTACTCCGACGGTCCCAATCGGACACACTCCTGCTGAACCGCAGGCGCTCTCCTCCGCCCTGAGCGACGACGTCTCTGTCGTATAGGAGCCGCCTATCCACAGTTCGTCGGAAGACGTGGTAGATTAGCGGAACCGCCGATCTATCCTGTATCAGTCCTCGACTATCCAAATATAGGAAAGCTTCGGGCGGAATAAAGCCGCTTAAACGCGCACTCTCAAAATATTCATCATTGGGGTAGAAGGCCCCAAAGATGAGACTATTGTTCGAAGCCATCGCTCTTGCAGCTTGAAACCAAATGAGTTTCACCAGAAAATTGTCTTTTCTGTTTATGTTGGCCCCGTTGTATAGGACCTGGTTGGGATAGTATTTTGTGTAGTCAGATACTGGTGTTCTGTGAAGTCCAAGGCAGCTCCTCAGACACTGCCTCTCAAACACCCGTATCTTTTCCATTTGAGATGGGGCATCGTTGAACCACACCGGGCACCCATAGGCAATCATCGGCCTAATGAGGGCCATGTAGCAAATCACCTTCACCCTGCTGTCAAGACGACTTCTGTAAAACAATCGTCTTGTCAGGGCAAATGCTCCCCTAGCTCTAGCCAGAGCAGCATCTACATGTCTTCCGAATCTGATCTAACTAGATGCTTTACTACACTTAACTACACTTTTACTCGCCAGTGGCTGTCCGTTTGGTCCAACGATCAGCAGCTTTCGCCAGTTCTTTAACGTATCCCTAGAGGCCCTAGACAACGGTGTCCTAAACAGGATAGTTTCTGATTTCTGAAAGTTGATTTTCAACTTCCAGTCATCACAATATCTCTGGATCTTGTCGAAGTCCCGCTGCAAAAAAGTTCGAATGACTTCGACAGTAGAGGCTGTTCTGTACGCGATAAGATCGTCCGCATACGCAATTGCCTGAGTAAGACTACTATCATATCACTGCTGTAAGTGCTGAAGAGAATCGGCGAGTTTCCCGCTCCCTGTTGCAGACCATTCTTAATGAAAAATTCTGTGGTAAAAGTTACATTGCCACTTTTGACAACAAACGTTCTACCAGTCAGCATGTCATGAAGCATATATAGCAGTGGTTTACTTATGCCAAGTCTGGTCAGCTTTATATAGAGGCCCTGTAACAATACGGTGTCAAAAGCCTTCTCTAAATCAACCAGACATGCACCCGTGCACTGTTTTTTGGCTTTGTTCCATTGTATACATATCAGAGACGAGTTTGGAGGCGGCATGAATACAGTCATGTCCAGCCTTGAAACCAAACTGGTTCTCTGGTATAATATTATTGTCCTCAGACCACTTGAACAGTCATCGATTAAGAATCTTTTCGAAAACCTTGCTGATACTCGGAAGGAGACTTATCGACCTGAAATTCGCCGGATTGGAGTTGTCCCTTCCCTTTTTCGGGAGAGGATGAACCACCGCCGTCTTCCAACGCACTGGATAATAAGCATTTTCAGCGCGTTGTTGAACAGCGTGGCGTAAATGTCCACAGCTTCAGGGGGTAAGTGTCGCAGTACAATGTTGGATATACCATCGACTCCCGCTGACTTCTTTTTCTTTATGGAATCGAAGATGATCTGGAGTTCCACCTTCGAGATTAACAGGGAACTAGACCTACTTCGCTCGGCGACTATGGCGTTTGCCAAGTTCTCGTCATCAAACCGGGTGAAACCACGGTTCTCAGATCGCCATTGCGTTATGTCGTTTCGGAGATAGAAATCATGGAGCAGGGCATTGTTTTCCAGGACTCGGTTCAGCCGAATGCTATCATTCACCTTATACACTTCCTGAAAGACAGCCCCTACTGCCTCCACATTCTCCTGAGGATCTTCAGAACATAGAAATCGTCGTCGAACACGGCTTCCCCCTCCGCTCAAAGTTACTGCATGATGCGCTGTTCACGCTGGAGGAGTCATCGGGGCATTTTTTTTGGACGAAGTAGGATTGGAGGGCATGTGGTTCCAACAGGACGGAGCAACGGTACACACTGCGCGAGCCACAACCGATATTCTGAAGTCGGTTACAACATCGGACGACTTCGTTTGGCCCACCTTGTATATTCGTTAGTTTTGGCGTAGTTTGTTATATAAACACAACTGCATTCAGAAATATTTTCCCAGCTGTGTTTTGCAAAATTCAATGTAGCAATATCATTCCTGTAAGCATTATTCAATTTAAAATATTTTTCAAATCAACATTTTTTATGTTAATTTTTTATTTGTCTACATTTTTCTGAGCCGATATTTGTCTATTCTTTGCAATCGATATTTCTTAAATCGGTTGATTGTGGCTAACCTAACTTGAAAAAATAATTTTTTTTCAACAAACAAATTCAACATGTTTTATCAGTTTATTTAAAAAAAAAGTTTACTAAAAAAATAATGGAATGGGTACATATGTTCAATTATTCTTTGTTATATAACCTATTGATATGAGTCATTCACAATGGTACACCTGCTGAGTGCTGCCAGGCGACAGTGACATATTTACATAAAAACAATAATTAGCACTAATTTGTGGAAAAAACCGGTTCTAAACATTGATTTTTTATATACCTAGTACTAAAATAGTAGCAGGAGTAGTCTTTACATATCATCAATTGTCTTAAGCCCTCCCCTTAACTTTACTTTATTTTTTTTTATTATTTAAGTGGCGCTACGGCCCGGAATGAACCTGGGCCTCAACCAACATGCCTCTCCAACAAGCCCGGTCCTTAGCTAACTGCCTCCAGTTGCGCACTCCAAGTTGGTTGGGGTCGGTTTCTACTTGTGCGCGCCAATTAAGGCGAAGTCTTCCTCTACTGCGTCCGACGTCTGGCTGGGAATCGAAGACTCTGCGAACCGGAGTGTCCATTCGTTCTACATATCCTAGCCATATTAAACTTCCAATGCGGAATTTTTTGACCAGGGGCATGTCGCTGTACAGCTCGTATAGTTCTTGGTTGAATCTTCGTCTCCACAGCTCGTCAACGCAAACGGGCCCGAAAATTTTTCGAAGAATTTTCCTCTCAATTCGACTAAGGATTTCTTCATCCGCTTTTGAGACGGTCCATGCTTCAGCGCCGTAGAGCAGGACTTGGATGATCAGGGTCTTATATAAGATCTCTTTAGTAGTTCGAGTGAGGGCTTTACTACTGAATTTCCTTTTTAGCCCGAAGAAACAGCGGGTGGCAAAAGTAATTCTTCGTTTCATTTCTGACGAGGTGTTGTTGTCAGAGTTAATGGCGGAGCCGAGATAGATAAAGTCCCGTACTACCTCAAAGTTATATCTGTCAATGTTGGCGTTATGTCCAATTCGTCGATGTTGTGTGTCCTTTCATGTTGACAGCATATACTTCATCTTGCATACATTTACTGCCAAACCCATTTTATCCGCTTCCTTTTCTATACTAGCAAACGTGGCTATGAAATCACGTTGGGTCTTACCATTGAGGTCAACGTCGTCGGCGTATGCTAGTAGTTGTACAGATTTTGGGAAAATTGTTCCTGTGGTGTTGGCTCGGGAGTTTTGCACAATCCTCTCAAGAATCAAGTTGAAGAAGTCACATGACAGCGCATCGCCTTGCCTAAATCCTTTTTCGGTATCGAATGTCTCGGTAAGGTCGGTTCCTACACAAACGGACGAGTTTGGGCGGTATACCAAAACTAGACATGGCTCTGTATAGTTCATTTCTATAAATGCTGTCGTATGCGGCTTTGAAATCGATGAATAGGTGGTGGGTATCGATTTGAACTGCTTGGGTTTTTTTTCAGGATCTGTCGAAGTGTGAAAATATGATCGGTTGTGGAATTTCCTGGCCTAAAACCACACTGATAAAGGCCGATCAGGTTGTTGGTAAACGGTTTCAGGCATTCACATATTACGGTAGATAGGATCTTGTAGGCGATGTTGAGGAGACTTATACCTCTGTAGTTGGCGCAGTTTAAAGGATCTCCTTTTTTCCATATTCCCCATCTACAAAAGAGGCGATCCTATGTCTTGTAAGAACTATCGAGGCATATCCCTACTAAATGTCGCATACAAGATCCTATCCAACGTACTGTGTGAACGTCTAAAACCTTTCTGCAACACACTAATCGGCACTTACCAGTGCGGCTTCCGGCCCGGCAGATCGACTATAGACCAAATTTTCACACTGAGGCAAATCCTAGAAAAGACCAACGAATTTCAAGTCGAAATCACCACGTATTCATCGACTTCAAAGCCTCGTATGGCGATAACCGAATTCGGAATCCCGGCAAAAACGATTCAGCTGTATCGCGTTACGCTGGAAAACACGCACTGCAGCATGCATTTTGGAAGTAGCTCCTCCGAACTATTCCAAACATGCACCGGATTTCGGCAAGGAGACGCGCTAGCATGTGACTTCTTCAATCTCGTACTTAAGCAGGTAGTACGAAGGGCAGGTGTCAACACTGAAGGCACTATTTTCAACAGGTCCGTTCAGCTGCTTGGCTATGCGGACGATATTGATATCATCAATCGCTCCCAGCGTGCCGTGATAGAAGCGTTCACGGCGCGGCGATTGAAGAACAGGCGAGATCCGTTGTTCTTGAAGTAAAAAAGGACAAGATTAAGTACATGATATCAACAAGCAAACATGCATCTGTCCACCGCCTAGGAAAAAACCCCACTATTGATAGCAGCAATTTCGAGGTAGTTAGGGAGTTTACCTACCTCGGAGTAAGCATATAGACTCCACGAATGACACCCTACTGGAGATCTGGCGAAGAATTACCCTAGGTAACCGTCGCTACTTCGGTTTGGTGAATAAATTGGGCTCAAAACTCTTAACTCGAAGGAGGAAATGTGTGCGCTACAAAACCCTTATCCTGGCAGTTCTGCTTTATGGCGCCGAGTGCTGGACGATAAGCAAAAGGGGAGAGCAAAAAATGCTTCGGAGGATTTTTGGTCCTGCGAGTGAGAAGGGCGAATGAAGGAGAAGATACAAAGGCGAACACTATGAGATGTACCAAGATGTGGATGTAGTCCAAAAAGCCAAACCACGTCGACTAAATTGGCTTGGCCACATCGAGCGAATGGACAATAACGCTCCATCGAAGAGGATATTCGAATCCCAGCCACCAGGTTCAAGAAGGCAAGGAACACCAAACCCCCGTTTCAAAGACCAAGCCATCGCGGATGCCAGAGCGCTTGGTCTAGACAACTGGAAGCAGCGAGCCCGGGATCATAGAGAATGAAAGTCTGCATTGTCTCAGGCAGAGACTCTTCAAGGGTCGGGAGCCCGATATGTAATTAAATTAAGTTAAATAATAAAAAAAAAACAGTATAGCAACTCTGTTGCTACTGCTCTTAATTTACTTGATGCACCTAAATTTAAAACTGACACATTCCTAAAGGTTTTTGCTTACCGGGTGTGGTATTGGCAGCCATTTTTTCAGCATTTGTAGCATCGTCGACAACTATTTTCGATTGCTACTGAAAAAAAATCGTTTGGGTAATGGTTTAGGACTTCCGTTCAGGGTAATGGTTTAGGACTAAACGCATGCTTCACGAAATCTATATAGACCAGGTTGGTGCTGTATTTTACACGTTAATTGTTTTATAAAGTCTATATGAACAGATTTGCAAAAAAAATACCTAATGAATGTGATCACGAAGAACTGGATAAATATAAAGTTGTTTACCAAAGAAATTCACACAATAGAGTCTGAAAATGTCCAAAGCTTATAAAGAGTGTTTTTTAAGGTATAGAACTTCGAATTCAAATAAAATACAAGAAAATCGTTTTAATGTCCATCGATTTGGCTTTATTTGAAAGATAATTAGATATATGCCATTAATGATCAAAAATGATTTCGGGCATTTGGTCGTCGCGGCTGGTTTGAATAAAGCCAAGTCTAGAGGTCCAATTTGCAACCACATTTTTGAGCACATTTGGGGTCGCATGTCGGTAATAACGCCACGAATGTTGGCTTCCAAGACCCCTTACATTTCTGGTTTATTGGCGTAGACGAGCGACTTTACATATCCCCAAAGAAAATAATCCAATGGTGTCGAATTACACGATCTTGATGGCTAATTGACAGGTCCATTCCGCGAAATTATGCGCTCATCGAATGTTTCCTTCAATAAATCGATTGTGATGTGCGCTGTATGGCATGTAGCGCCGTCTTGTTGGAACCACATCTCATCCACATTCTTGCCATTCAATTTTGGAACAAAATAGTCGGCTATCATGGCTCTATACCAGTCTCCATTAACGGTAACTGACTCTCCAGAATCATTTCGGAAGAAGTATGGCCAGATGACTCCACCAGCCCATAGAGCACCCCAAACAGTCAGTTTTCGTGCATGTAATGGCGTCTCAAGGGTCTGATGTGGATTCTCTTCACTCTACATGCGGCAATATTCCTTGTTGACGTAGCTATTCAACCAAAAATGAGCCTCATCACTGAACAAAATGTTGCGATTAAAATCAGCATCGAGATCAATCTCATTTTCGGCACATACACCAAAATCACGACGCATTGCATGGTCTCGTGGCTTTAATTCTTGCACAAGCTGGATCTTGTAAGGTCGTAAGCCAAGATCTTTGCTCAAAATCGTCCATAAAGTTGATGGACAAAGCTCCAATTGCTGTGCACAGTGGCGAATCGATTCAATCGGGTCCTCTTCAATCGGGTCCTCTTCCACAGTGGCAATTATTTCTTCGGTGGGCACTGTTCGACTTCTCTGCGGATGCAAATTATCACATAGAATGAACTTAGTGCGAAAACGATCGATGGTTAACCGAATTAATTGCTCTGATGGACGATTACTTCACCTTAAAAAGGACGTAACTTGCGGTAAACTTCGCGAACTGAACCATTATTTTCGACATAAATTTGCACAATATGCAAGAGTTATTCATTTGTCAACCTGTTGATGATGAAATGGAAAACCAAACTGAACTTTAATGACATTAGAGTTGCCCGATTTGACCTTAAGATGTCAGTTTTATCTCTATTCGAAAAACCGAACTAAAAGAACACCTTTTATTAAATAAACGGCAAAGTTTGCAGATTCGCAATTAGGAGAAATAAGAAATTAGAAAGTGAAAGTAAGGAAAAATGGTAGTCACCAAGACGTAATCGAGTAAAATATGGCGTTTTATTGTTATATAAGTCATTTTTGGCAGTGGTAAAGGCTAAAGTACTTGCAAGTAATTGTTTTTGCTTTTGTATGAGCCTTTCCTTTACTATACTTGATTGCCACCAAAAGAAACCTATTAACGAAGGCCTACTCTGCAACATTTGCCTAAATTATTTTTTCTACAATATTTTAAGTTCCATTTTTATTTGATGGCTACGCTGGATAAATCAGAACTTATTCTAATTATGTGGAATCTATTTTTTTTTTTTAGTTACTGGCAAGGAGTATAGAACTACGTAGAGTACTTATCACAGCTAAAAAAAATGTTAGCCGTTTCAGATGCGGGCGGTAAGTGCGAAGGGGAAATTTCGTAGATCGTATGCGTCGGCAAGGCTGTTGTTTGGTGCTGGGGTAGCAATGTGAACATTGGGGTATCAATATCAGTACCCCACATAGAAAATATTCGTTATATGAGATGTGCAATCTATGTAGTTCTATACTCTTTGGTACTGGCCTCACTACCATGTTAGTATCTAACTTCATTTCCCCCTGCAGATTACTAATTTTTATATCTGGTCACACTGTTAATCACTTAAAAAAAAATCTTTAATTATCCTGCAATTGACTATCTTTCATACGCACACCTTAAAATTCGACATATGGTCACTAAACTCACCCCTAAAAGGGTACAAAAACAAAATGTATTTCTACCTACTTGCGATACAAAAATAACAAAATGTATCGACATCCCACTTTTCAAAAAACAATTTGTTCCCTACTTTGCTCTACAAGCAGCAAAATCCGTTGCCGTTGCACGCTGTGGCCTGTGCTGTGCTGTGTATACCTACATCGAGCAAGGAGAAGTACATCATATAATACATCTAAAGCAAGTACACACAACAACACAAAGACGCACATACATACGAAATTCGCGTAGCAATAAACTCATCGTTTAGAGGGGCCTGTGGCTTGCGCGGTGTTTTTTTTTCCTCTCTTTTGGTGTGTTCTCAACGAGCACACCCAGTATAAGTTGTGCTCTGAGGCAGCACACAGCAACTCAACGAGTAAAACTACACCGAGCACCATGTGGACGCACCCAGCAATTGAGTTACTGCTTACCGAGCTTCGCAAGAGGAAATGTTTATATGACCAGCGCCATACGGACTACCTCAATCGTGAAAAACGCCGGCAATGTTTCCAAAGCATATGCAAAGTATTGCTCGACAAGGAGGAGTTGCAAGTGACTGTCGATGAACTAAAATCGAAAATCCAAGTCCTACGTAGTCAGCTCAATAAAGAATTGAGATACATGGCACGGTCCAAAAAATACTCACCGAAGCTATGGTGCTTCAAGAAAATGGAATTTTTGAAACCGTACTGTGGTATAAGAACATACAACGCTGTAAGTATATTTAAACTTTATTCGGTATTTTTTTAAAAGGTACATTTAAGAGTTAACATTTTATTTTACAGGTTGCTGCTTCTGCCACTGCTGCTCCTAAAAAGTCAGTCGATCAGATAGATACTACTTCAACGAGTACATTTGGTGCGGATGTCCCGTCTTCATCGAACATCTTGACGTCAAAGGTATGTATTGCGCCCTCCTTTTCAAAATACTCGGCAAACTCTTCCCGGGTGGCTTCGGCGTTTGCATTATGATACCAATTATTCAACTCGTTGAGCGTAATCACTTCTGGTCCAGCGCAGGTAATTTCTTCGCTGCTGGCCGACATGTACAGCTCAGGGATATGATCGATTAGAAAGTTATGCAACACAAAACAACCTCGAATTGCATCGTCGATGTGTTGTTGGAGGTTGTTAAGAGGCATTCGAAGAACCCTAAACCGATCGACGAGAATATCAAAGGTCTGATTAGCTACCCGTGCAGATGCTGAAAGCCGGCTGTTGAAAATTCGTCGAGCACACGTATCTGCATGGATGAATGGAGTCATTATGTGCTCGTCAAGTTCGAATCCGTTTTCCGCTATAAAGACATACGGTAACAGCCGATTATTTCCGATGCTCTGCAGAGGTGGGGCGTTTTCGTGTGACAGATAAACACCTTCCTCATTTTTTTCGATGTCGACGTGCAAAAATCTGTTGTTCGCATCGACCAGAGCCAGTACACTGGCGGATCTTGGATTTTTAAATTTGAAGTGACGCCTGGTTAGAACGCCCAGACATAGTGGGAACTGCCAGCGGCTATCGAACTCCTCTGCTTTGCTCGCCCAATCCCCCTCACATTTTGGTAGCTGAAAAATAAAATTTAAAAAAAAAAATCTATATTTTCAGGAAACGGAAGCTGAAGCTGTTAACGTGTACAGTGATATGAATGGGCATGCAGCAAATAACTATCTAGACGGGAATTTTGATGCAAGCCACCATATAAACAACGATGTAAGTCATCTCACAACCAATGATCTAAGTCATCACGCAAACCATGATGTGACTCAACACGTAACACATGATGTTGATCAAGAGTTCTACGAGACAATCGCCCTTACGCAGCAGATTGTACGAAACCGCATAGCAGCCAAGCTACATAAGCCCGATACTCCGCCAGACAACAAAAGGCTGTCCAGCTGGGAAGGTGAACTTGTTAAAAGTCAGCTTGATCTCATTACTGACGAAACGATTCGCAGCGACACAATGTGGGAAATACAATGCGTCCTAAGGAGAGGCATCGAACAAGATCGAGTTCTACCAAAACGAAGACGGAACCGTCGACCGTCGCTTGCAATTTCGGAAATTTCCGCTGACGGCAGCTGCATTAGTCTGGACTCAATCGAAAGCAAAGATACACCGACAACGGATCAAAGGGAGAACAATGAACTTACGAAGTAGCTCTAAATTTTGTGAATGTATTTAAAAGACTTGTAAATAAAGAACGGTTTAGTTACCTTAAGATAATTGTCTTTTAAGTTAATCCAGAGGGCCTTGCAGACGGCTGGAATGGTCCCGGACAGGAAGGATCTTGATATTTTGATATTTTTCTCCAGCGAATTGTACGACTCTCCAGTTGAAAGGTATCTTAAGGTAATGGCCAAGCGCTGCTCTGCAGCCACTGTCATTCGCATGCAGGTATTTTGATGTTCGATGTCCTTGCGCACTGCCGACAGCAGCAGATTAAACGTGCTTATGTCCATTTTTAGACCGTCCAAAAAGATGCTCATATAATCGGTTATTTTAGGCTCCACACAAAATAGTTCCACCGAATCAGTAGGTTTTAATCCCAGAAGTACACGCCTACGCTCATCCTCGTAATTTGACCAATTCCGTTTTCGTTTCTTTCCCGAGTGGTTAGATTCATCGTCAGAATTGTCATTTAAATCGGAACTGGTCTCAGTTGAATTGTAGTAACTTGCAGTCCTCTCTGTTGCATTGGTGGAACTCGTGCTTGGCTTCTCTGGCTGTGGATCTAAAGCGGAGGGATACTCAACTTTAAAATGATTTATACGAGCACCAAAGTTGATGCTTGTTGGTGATTCGTCTATTTTTTCCTCTGCGATTGTATTGTTCAAATCCTCATGACGTACTTCGAGACAGGAGCTGGTACTTTGTACGACTGGCTGAGAGTCATCTGATGGAGGCCTTTTTGATCTTATTCGATCATCGTGATCGTCAAAAATTGGCCGGCGTCTGGCACACCGCTGTTGTTTAAGCAAGTGCAATGCCACAGATGAAGTCACCAAGCTTAATGCTAGTATTTCGTCTTCACTGTCGGACCCGTCCTGCAGCAAACTTAGAGCTGATTTTGCCAAATCAATTGGACTTAAATGGCTGTCGTTCATTTTACGATGGGATTTCCACGGCAAGCCTTGCGTGTGAACACGTTTCTCTAAATTTTTGAAAATACTAATAAAATCTTAGCCGGCTGCTCGTGTATACACGGTCAAAAACTCGATCGCGACAACACACAACACACACCCAATGGCCTCAATCGTTCTCTGCAATGACAATGTAAGCATATTTGTTTCGATGTATTCGTTTGTATATAAATGTTCACCAACTCACACAACAACACTGTCATCTTTATATTCCACCATCATCCATGGATTGGTTTGAAGCAAGCATTGAAAAACTCAAACTCAACTGCACGTGTGTAAGCGAATTTGCAAAGGAAAACAAGGGGAAAATAAACATAGATACAAAATGGAAAAACTATACACAACGAATCGCCTTGTGTTGGGAATGGGAAACACAGAACACCAGGCGCAATCAATAGCAAACATATGTACAGCTACAGCTGTTGTTGAGCGCGGTGCAGAACCAAGAGCCACAGTCACGCAACAAAGATGCATGAATGGGTTTCTCTTGTTTTGTTTTTTTTTTTTTTATCTGAAAGTTGTTTCGTGGTTGCCAAGTTTCACAGGGAGTATATAAATATGTACCTACATATTTTTGTTTTGGAGGAAAATGTAGATACTTTGTAGAAAAAATGTGAAGCGATGGCTTAACTAACGTCTCCCATGAGCTTACTTTTCGAAAACTTTGCTTGCTTTGAATGGCTTTGAAGCTTACACAACACATGTTAGTCCAAGCATAGTCATGACAAATTGTCCAATCTCTGAACTATTCCAAACATGCACCGGATTTCGGCAAGGAGACGCGCTGTCATGTGACTTCTCCAATCGAGTACTGGAGCATATAGTACGACGGCACTGTCCGTCTATCTACGGCACTGTCCGTCTATCTGCTGGGTTATGCGGACGATATTGACATCATCGGTTCAATATCTAGGTATGTAAATATTAATGCCGTGTCAATTGCGTTAAAATTTTAGCCAGTGGATCATTTTTGACATTATTGTGGCGAAAAGATACTAAAAAATTTTAACCAAGTCAATAGCTCGCTAAAATTCATCCACAGCCTAATTTTTCACATTTGGAATACCTACTGAGGAGTGAGGAGTGAGGAGTCATATCCAGTATTCACATGTGGCAAAAATCATTTATTTATCTACCAGAAAATGTTAAACCTAATCGTTCAAAAAAATAAAACAAAAATGGATGGTTGCAAAAATGTTATGATATCATTCGTTTCTCCATATTTTATATGCGAAATATGCTTAACCTGAAGTAGTAGAATGAAAATATGAAAAGTAGAGTGGATATTCTAATCATGAACACAAATCATACAACAATATTTTTGTTACTGTTAATAAAAAATAATTAAGGGTTTTTTTTGAAGAAATCTACGAAATCTATAATCAAAGGAATTATGTTTCAATTCTTTAGGGAAATATTGAAAATTGTATTACAATAAAATCCCATTTAATCCAATTGTCACAGCAAAAAGCCAATTGCTTTCAACCGCTGCAGAGATGTCAAAAATTGACAATTGACGCACGGGCTAAAATAGGATTTTCACGCTGATACTTTTAGAAAAGGAACAATGAAAAGCGTCAAATTTGAAAGTAACGAAAGATTAAAGAATGAAAGAGACGAAAAACAAAAACATTCCACCACTTAAGTATTTTGTCTAAAAAACCCTTGGAGGATTATTTTTAGGAACTCAAATATTTTAATAAACCTACAAAACATAACTTTTCCACATATACTTATGTTTTTCGAATAAAAGAAGGATTTGTTGGTTTTTTGTCAATTTTGTTGGGCTGTCATTCTTTGGCATTTGAACAATTTTTTTTATTCGTTCATCTTCTTACAATTTTCTCAACACGCGTAGGTAGGGCTTTGTAAAGATTCACATAAAAGTTTATTCAAAATTACTCTTGCTAATGGTTACCCAAACGGATCAAATGTTTGCAATAAATGCTATCAATTGGTCTATTAATTAGTCAAACATTCAAAACAATAGTTGTATTCATGCAACGTCGGAAAGTCGTCGAAAACGTTGTAAGTGTGATAAAATTACGACGTAATAAATGAACTGTCAACATTTGTATGGGAAATCTTTTCCAACAGTATCAGAATTTTCTCACAGGAATTGAGTGTGTAAACTTAGATGGTAAACGTTGTAAACTTTTGAAATGCTAAATTTAATAAGACACTTTCACACATCAAACTGTATTGGCTAAACTGAAAAAAAAAAGTATGTATGTATGAACGACAAGAGAATAATACGACCAAATTTCTATCAATTAATTGCTATTCATTTCAGTGGGTTAGTGCATTATTAATTGGTACAGTTTTAAGATCGTTCATGAAACGTCGTCGTAAAATTATAATCTTTCGCGCGTAGTAATATTACTACGTTGCATGAATACCCTTAATGTTAACGACTTTTCCAGTGTCAGTTAAAGACTAAAGGACGTTTTGTTTGTTCAATCGGCTTGTCGTGATAATGATTTTTACAGATTTTAATTGAAAACTGATCCATATACTAATTTGCATATACTGATTTGCATATGTATACATTTTTAGAGCTTAGACAATACATATTTGTCAAAGGCAGGTCAATTCAATATCAGTTGATGTTCCATTTGTTTTTCTTTTTTTTAGTTGATAATTCGATCCACTTCTTAATTGCAGATTATGATCTGGTAACCTGGATATTCCAGTGAGTTTAAACTTTTTTTTGGATAGTGATCGATATTTTATTGGCTAGCTACAAACTCAACGGATGTAAATATCAGCAATTCCATTATAAATTGGGAAACTCTTTTTGTTGACACCAAATTTGTTTGCAACCAATATATATCATCTTTACTCAACAAAACATTACTTCTTTAATTTAAAACGATGTTTTAGATTAGTTCATTAGGAGTTAATAAAATTTCAGAGAATGCATTCACGAAGTATCTGGACAGGAATTTTCATACTTAATTTGATTGTTTCGACACATAACAATGCGATCCACGACTTTAAACATCCCTTACGTTCATAGGTTTGCGTTGAGCGCGGAATGACAAGTAATTTTTGACGGAAATCAATTAGCTAGAAAATCATCGCACCGGTTTTGATTGTTCTGTAAAATCTAATAAAATTTGTTTTGTGGCATTCATTTTAAACGATCTAAAAAAATTTAAATCTGTTCCCGTAAAATACTAATTTTACCGATTCGGAATTCTACTGACTTTTACAAATTGCCGTTTCCGTACGCAAAAATTAGTAAAACAGAATGCTAATTATAGATAAAAAATCTACCAGACATTTCTGTTGGTAAGAATCAGGAAGCTGTCAGCTGATATTTAAATAAGTGACAAGTTGTTTGTTTTGACATATCTATGTTTTACATCATTGGCCGTGTTCCGGTTTTTATATTTCCCAAGTTAACTTTGCCGATACACTGTTCTCACGTGACTAAAACTGCTCGATTGACCAATGAGAAGTTAACTTCGTAAAACAAAAATCTGGAACACGGCCATTATTTCTTTGAAGGCCACAGGAAATGAATGATTTTACTGTAATTTAGTTTCGGTATTTCTTAGTATATTTGCCTCTTTCTGAGAGTATTTAACCCCTCTTCAAGGAAGTTGAGAATTAACTTATTTGAGCATTAAAGGATGGTAGATAAAGGTATGTCCCCGTTCCAATTTTAATTCTGATTCGGGTTTAACGTTGACAAAAATATCAAGCATACATGAAATGAATGAAAAAAGATATTAACTTCCTGTGACAATAAACTGTATTTTCTAGAAAACAGTCTACCTGTTTAAGAACAATTTTTTTAGAAAACTGATATCACATCCTTCAAAAGATTGTTATAAGGGTATATCGATCAACTCCAGGACATGAACAGTCATATTTTTAGTTTCTAAAAAAAATCATGTGAATGTCCAACTATTCAAATAAATTTTATGAAAACTCACAGCCGTATTTATAAAGAAATTTGAGAGGTTGTTTAACTTAAAACCAACCCTAATTCACACTTAAATTCAAAATCGATATCTATAATCGATTTTCACATTTAAGCAACGTTGCTTAGAGGTCGCTTAATTTAAACACGATCGACTGCGTTTTGAGGTTGTTTAGAGCCATTTTAAAATTAATTTCGACAGATCAAAGAATTTCAATATACAAATATATCTTTTTTTACATTTATTTTGTGTGTTTCTGAGTCGAAAAGTTAAAGCAAATTAATAAAAATAGACTTAAGCTAAATGTTTTTTTATAAATGATTTAAATGTATTGTATGTGATAAATAGAAACAGACCAACAGCTACGGGCCCAAAAATGTAGAAACTGAGAATTAACCAAATCGAACTTCAAATCAAATATTTTTACCTAAACTATCGATTTTCTAAGCCCAATATGGAAAAACTTATCAGCATTGCGCGATCCGATCTTGAAGGGTCGCATAGGGGTGGTCACATTTCTATTGATCTCTAAGAAACGGCTGCTCAAAATCAAGCATATTGTATAGGTAATATATTATCTCACTACAATATAATTGTTTAAGCATTTCATTATATACTTTTTCAGAGAGTGACTGGCAAAGGCATATATCTCAAAGAGATCGCAATTTGTAAAAATGCAAAAAAACAGTGTCTGGGCAAAGAAGAGAGATAAATAGGGCATAAACTTGCATAAAATTTCACTTTTTTGTACTAGATTTGTAAATTTTATTACATTTTGTGAAACAATCATCGCTTAGTTAAGCAGAAATTAAAAATCGATTATAGATAAGAATTTAAGCAATGTTGCTTAGAAAAAATTTAAATATTTATTTAAGCATGCTTAACTAAACAACCTCCGTGACGTACAAGAGAGAGAGACAAGAGGGAAGAGACAAGAAAATCAAATAAATACGGCTTTCAGTTTTTTTTTAAATTAAAAATGGGAATAGTGACGTAAAATAAGGTCAAACGAAATTCGAAATTTGGCTTTATTTTGCCTTTTAATATCGAAATAATAAAAATTTCTGAAATGTGCCTTTATTTCATTTGGCTTTATTTTACGTCACCAGTAGGAGAAGCATGACCAAATGACAACTGTTACTGGCTTTCTGGCATATACGCTCCCTTTCATCTGAGTTACGTTTTGCATAGCAATGGTTTAACTTTCTTAAAACGACACTGGATTGCCTCCGTCAAGTCAAGATTGCACTCCCATAGAATCGGACTAGGTAACTCACACCAATTATGCAGCAAATGCGACGATCCAGAAGTCGAGGAGGACATCCCACACCTACTTTTTCACTGTGCGGCGATCTGCAAAAGCCGCAACAAACTCTTTGGTAGCTTCTATTTACTACGAGGACCTGACGGAGCTAGCAACGAAACCTATAGCGCAGATCGTCCGTTTCTGCTGAAAATAGGGATGGAGCAAACATCTGTTTGAAGCGGATGGAACAAGGCAGATCAGGGGCCCACGTGGACCTATACGAGTTTGACGACTCACTTGAGTGTCAACGGCCCATTAAACCTCCGACTTAAAAAAATAAACGGTCCAACGTCATCCAAATGCATTGATGTTTACAAAGACGGCAAGTGACATCTTGTCATTGAAACGAGATGGCGTCCACAATCATGTCGATAGCAAATTCTATTAACCGCCTTACCAGTAGGTACGATAATAGTTACAGGCAAAAAAAACACTGCAAATACCAAGTATAGTTTCTTATCATGACTCGTGGATTTTATAAACCCTAACGATTAGGCCTTTACGATGAAAGTGACACTCACTTCTGCTGAAGATGATTTGGCTTTAAAAATCAGAAACATGCTCCCGAATTCCTGAATTATTACCTATCTTCGAAGTTGATGCATTTAAAACATAATTCCGATCATATTTTTAGAAATGTGTTAATAGTTCGTGGAGCTCTTAGTTTTTGAAAACCTTAAACTATCAGCTCTGTTGACACACCCTTGATCTCGCTAATTCAGGCACTCAGTAACTTAAACATTCCAACAGTTCGAAAAACAATTTTGTTTAAATAATTTTTGTCATTTCCCAAAGTCAGTAATTTCGGGGCCAATTTGGCATGATGGGCCCCGAAGTTTTATGCCGAATATGAACGGCTGATTGTTTGGATGATTGGGTGTTTTCATATATGTCGAAAATCTGCACTAGTCCATCGTCTTTCTTCTTTGTTCAATTAATGAACACAACCATTCTGCAAAACGTGTTCAGGCCTGCTTAAATACAATTTTAAGTAGTCATTGAATGTTCATAAACGTCAGACAAAAAATAAGAAATGACCGCGAAAGAAGTTGTGCTCAATCTTAATTGTGAATTAATAATAAAGGAGAAGAATAGATAAACATTTTTTTTGGTCCTGCACAATTTTTTTCATTTTCCCAGATTTGTATTTTTTTATCAGAATTCTTTTATGAATTAAAGCTTAGTTTTCGCCACATACCACAGTGGAGCTTCTTCTTTCCTTAAAAAAAAATTTATTGTACCTAACACACAATTTATTAAACAAAATTTCCAATACAACTTTTATTTTCGCACCTAAAATTTGTTTTCCTTATCTCCTGAGCTTTCTGCACTCAAAAATATATGGATGCACAATCTGCCAGATGCTGATGAGACATATGACGTTTATGAACATATTTCTGCACTTCATCTGGGTCTGTTCGATCAAAAATCTGACTTTATGAACACGTCTTACGCAGATCTTAGTTAGGCAGAGGTTTTTGAAAACTCACTTCGTAAGAAGATTTATAGGTAGGTATTGAATGAATACATTTTGGCGTTTGGTACTACATATCACTAGGGATTGAAACCAAGATCCGGAAAATAAATTTCTTAATTTCAACAAGGAAATCGGGCTTCACCTGTACGTCGAAAACCTAGGACGAGCTTTCCCACAGCCATTCATGTGTGCTTGTGTACTTATTGCACGATGGTGGGACCTTCTGTTTTATGCCGACTCCGACCGGTGAATTTGAGATAAGCTTTTCTTGTAAATTGACACTAATCGGATGATTTGTCAGATCATCACAAGAGGATGGCCAGTGGAAAATCACTTACATAGATGTTTCTACGGCTGGGAATCGAACCCAGACTTTCTGGCAGTTCCGTCGCGCCACTGAGCCCGTCATCAATGTCTACCTCTAAGAAACACGAAGGATTCACAAATTTAGACCGATAACGATCAAACTCACTTGTACCTAGAAAATGTAGGTATGCTAGCTACGGCAACCCTAGAATTCTTCTCGTGATGCGCAAATTAAAGTTTCGAAAACAAATTCCCATCGGAAAAGAACTCTCCTGTCGCTAGAGTGTCACTGCCAGGCCGGCGGCGGACACAATCGACATAGACATAGAGATAGAAGATAGAAACATCGACCATTGGAATGTCTTCAAATCGTAGTTCGTAGGTACGAATTATATGCAAGCCAATGTACTCGTACATGCTGCCGTTGCACACCAACACTCTGGCAAAATTATATCACTCCTGCTTACAGCATAACTGTACGTATATACTCGCGATTATAAACATGCCGTTTTGCTATAAATATACGTATATGCACCAAAAGCGATAAATATGTCATCACGAAGGCATTCGCTATATCTGCTCTTTTGTCGATTATTGTTGTATCTACGGCTCGGTTGGCTTGGTACGTTTTACGTGTTTTTATTCCTCTTGGCTCCCGTCCAACAACACTATACAATCTCACTCAACCGCATACACAAAGAAGCTACAAATTCGATATTGAAACACACGTATGGATCTACGTAGGTACGTACGTACGAACGTCTCTTAAAACGAAAACATCACAACAACGCAAAACGATAAAACTCCCCTTACCCGACGTCTCACTCGACAAAGTCAAAGCCTTAGACAACGTGCTGCTCACACGACACTAACGAAAGCGAGATAGAATGACTTTCAACCGACAGCGGCGGCGACGGGTAGTTTGGGGCTCGTCGACACTGGCCACATTCAATATTAAAATTTCGTTCCCCTATGTCACTATGTGCTGTGTGTATCTAATGAATAAAAAATTCTCTCATAAAACGAAGCTTTTTGTCGGCCAGATATTTTATGCTTTCTTTTATAAACCAATTTATGGATGGATACTGTATACATGTGTATCTAAATATACATGAGACGTTGCCAAGTTTTAGCTATTTACCTTTCACAACCGAAACAGTTCCTTCGCTTGACGGTGGTGCTCCTATCAAACCAACACTCAACACTGTATGCAATTTTTGCTTTTTCGCTCAGCTTGCTCCTCCTTTTCGATGCTTTTCCTTCTTTTTGTTGCTGTCTTCGTTCTTTTTCTTTCTGTTTTGGTTAAATCGATCGCCGCCGTCGACGTTTTCGTCGTCACAAAACAAAATTTGCTTTTGGCACGTATCCAAATCTACATCTGCTATAAGTATGGTTGTGTGCGGTGCACCACTATAAGAGTATTTCAGCAAAGGCCAAATAAATACAACGCATAGGCATAGCTATAGGCAAATCTGATGGTATATAATAGAAGTGTGAGACGGAGAAAAATTGTTGTTGCAAAGGGAAAGAGACAGCAATGCGAATGTGTGTAGAGAATGATATTGATTTTGTTTTTTTTTCGGTCTGACGATGTGTATGGGAGAGCTGTGACGCAGTACGTGTCTGTAGGAGTTGTGTGAAAAAATATTTTTGTGCGCACATGGGGATAGGGTATGATATACGATATCAGGAAAATGGATAAATACTATACAATGCGAGTATCTTTATATATTTAAGTCAGATCAGTACCTGAGTTATTAAAAGAAATGTTTGTTCTTAAGCACAGAAATTTTAGATTTTAGAACGTGCGCTAACAGGGGAAAAATTCAAACTAGGGAGTTTTATCGAACCTAACCTTACAGTATTAACGTTATTCACTCTGACAACAACATCTCGTCAGAAATTATATGACGAATTACACTTGCCGATCGCTGTTTCTTAGATGTAAAGGGAATCTTTGTTTTTCTTTTTTAAACTTTCAATTTCTTCCAATTTGCTGAGGGTTTCAGTTAAAAAATGTTTCTTAAACAAAAGATATCAGCAATTCACAATAATCTCATTTAGTTTTATTTCTTAAAATCTTTTTATTTTAACATTTTTTCCGTACCGAAATTTTACTTTTTGATTTTGAAGTTTAGCATTTTTACATTCTGCTCTGTTTGTAAGTTTTGTTCGCCGAAGTTTGTAGATGTCACTTGCCTTACGTTTTTGGTCAAAACTGAACAGAAAAATGAAGAAATAACGCAAAGTTTCGGTTTAGGTTGCTCTTTGGGTTTGGCCACATAAGAAGGCAATGAAGTACCTAGTAAGACCCTTACTCAAACTACTAAGTAGATCCTGGCCCCTGATCATCCCAGTCCTGCTCTACGACGCTGAAGTGTGGACCGAATCAAAAGCGGATAAAGAAATCCTTGCTCAATTCGAGAAGAAAATTCTTTGTTCGGTCCATTTGGCGTTGACGGGCTATGAAGACGAAGATTCAACCACGAACTATACGACTGTACAGCGACATGGCCCTGGTCAAATAACAACGCAATGGACGTATAATATGGCGAGGACATGTAGAATGAAGTGACAAGTAGTAACTGACAAGTAGAAACTGAGTTCAACTAACCTGGCGTGCGCAACTGGTGAAGTTAGCGAAGAATTGGGCTAATTGGAGAGGCATGAAGCCCAGGTTCAATCCGCACCTTAGCGCCATTTAAGTAAGAAGGTAACGTTACAATGATTCAGTACACCAATAAAATTACCCTCGCAATTCTGTCCATGTGCCTCAATAGACTTAACTTCTGGACTTTTTTACTATAAGTTTGATGTAGACGTTCTAAGGGCAATACCGTTTGGCGGGAGGTTCAATTTCATAAAAGAAAGTTACTACTAAAAAGAAAAAAACAATATAAAAATAGACGGTTACACCTTCTCAATCGTAAATTGAGTTTAGAAGTAATCAGTTGTATTTTAATTAGTTTCCTCGAGACTGAGCCAAAAAGTGTGCCAATTTACATAAAAATAATTAAATTCATAAAAAGTGGTAATACAAAAGACAGAGACTTTAACGTACAATACATTTGTGAATTGTGCATTTTTTTGTAAAAAAAAAACAAGATTAATTTTGCATAACAAAACTGAGTGGAAGGCCATTGTTATTTTAAGTAATTAATGAAGTTAGTGTTTAGATATCCGACCTGAGGAAGACGATTTCGTGACATGTTATAGGTGCGATCGAAAGATGCATTTTCATTATACCTATATCTAAAAAAATCTTATAGGAAAACCAAAATGACCAAAAAGGAAGAATGGAGATGCACTAAATGTAGGAGATATGATGCGAATGTTTTGGCAGATTCACAGAGATCAACCATTCATGGAAACGACACCAACACAGCTCCCACATAAGAGAACCAGAAGTTCCCTTGGTATCAGTGGCACTCTAACTACAGGTATGTCAAACACCACCAATAACTCCTCCATTCTTGAGGAGATAAAAATGATGTGAAATGTTAAACATTAACCGGATTATTCATTAGAATTCACTAAAACACATCTCAACTGTTGTATAGCTATGCAGTACATAAGTATTTATAGAGCCTTCATTCAGGGTCGTACAAATTCTTATTCATAAAATATTTCCCCACACATCATAGTTATACAGGGTTTGTGCCAAAAAAAATTGTCAAAAAGATGGAAGTGTATTACAATTGGATGTTTCACCGCTCGGCAGAGTTACCAAGGGATCAAAATGATCATTACCATTGCGAAATCCGTAGCGACAACTTTCTTTTCATCACTTTAATAACATTTTGTTGAGTAATGTCGACTCACTAGCATAGTTTTACATTGTTGAGTCTAAAATTAAGAAGAGTTAACATTTGAATAAATGAAACCTTGAAACCAAACTGCTAAAATAGAAAAATACACTCTACAATTTTTTCAACTAATAATTGAACCATTAGTAACCTTGATGCTCAGCCGCCTGTGTATAAAGAAAAAAAAATTAAAATGCGCTATACAGGCACTATTCAACCATCAAACGCATTTTGGATATGCAGCATCTCTTCAACGTTGTATAAATTTTATGAATAAGGTTTTTGCGGTCAGAGGCATTTTAAGGAGTGCATAACCTCATACACTGCTTATAGTGAGACTGTTATGGTATTGATGCAACGTCGTAATTTTACATTGTGCGAAATATTGTAATTTTACTACAACGTTTCATGAACGACCCTAAAACTGTACCACTAAATAATGCGGTAACCCACTGAATTGAATCTCAATTTAGTTATTTATTTATTGATAGCATTTTGTTCCTATTGTTCTCTTTCCGTTCTACATATTTGTTTTTCAGTTAAGCTAATATGTTTGATGTGTTGACTGATTATATGTCAAAATAGCATTTCAAAAGTTTACAACGTTTACCATCTCAGTTTACACACCAGATTTCTGTGAGAAAATTTCGATGTTGTTGGATAAGACTTCCCTAAAAATTTTGACAGTTCACTTGTTACGTCGTAATTTTATCACGTTTATAGCGTTTACGACGACTTTCCGACGATGCATGAATACCCCTATTAAGTCCAGCCAGTTTGGAATTTATAGCAAACAAATTAAACACCATATATATATATATATATATATATATATATCCTTCAAAAATTGTCAGCGGCAATAAAAGAATTTTTAAGCCGATACTTTATTCTATAAGCTTTTTTTGTAAATCAAGTGACATCTATGCATAGTTTTTGAAAAATCAATCAATATTTCGAAAAAAGGATTCAAAAAATGTTTAGCGTAATTTTTTAAAACTGTAAAATTGTAGGTATGTATTGTAGGTATGAAATTCGTTACTCTAATTAAATCTTAATCAAAAATTTAAAATTACTAAAACTTTTCTTTTAAATGTGTATTTATTATTTATATATTAAAATTTTTTTTCCATTTTTAGTACTTTCTTTATGAAATTGCCCCTCCCGGCGAACCGGGGGAGATAATAAAAAATATTTTAATAGTACAGGTCTATACAAAATCGTCATTATTAGTTCTTGTCGCCTACGTTATCGTAATCTTGCCTGTCGCAATATATACATATAGCTAACATTTATCCCCATCATGGAGTTTAGTATAGGAAGATCCTTGGATTTAACATATGCCTTGAATATGCACTTCCACTCTGTCAATTTCACTCATTCCTTATAAATAAAACATAGGGTAAGTTGTATTTCAACAGAACTAACCTACAGCTTCATGACCAACCCCTGCCAAACGCTACAACACATCTCAGCATAATATCTGGTAAATGTATTGGTTACGTCGCCCATTTTGCTTTTTCAATGTGTATGCGCGTTAGCCGTTGGCTGATTCACTGTTCGGTGACTTCAAGAATGTTATTCGACCGCAGACAATTTTCTGAGTTCGGTGGTAAGGAGTCTATTCGTTTGCGCGCTAAGTCAGCAAAACTAGTGGCAAAATACACAACGCATCGCAAGGAAAATTACAACAAAAAAAATTCCAGTTGGATATCTGTGGATACTGGATATTTTAGGAAATAATTTCCAAACATTATTTGTGGATTTTCATCTTTTGGATAGATTCGATCGTTCGGATTGTTTAATTCCGCGCGCGCCTTTTGAAAAATATTCGATTTAATATCGCACCGAGATTGATTTCACTGAGCTGAGATAGTGTAGTGTGTTTTTATTTAATTTTGCCTATTTGTGTGCGGTGGAGGCAAAATCAATATTCATATATATAACATATATATGTGTGTCTGTATATAAATCAGCGCAAGTGACGACGACGACGACCCTTAACGGAAGTGTGTGTATTTTTCGGCACAGATTTGTTTACTAATTCCGAGAGTGACGTGCTAAGAGAAAAAAAAATGTAAAGTGGAAAATATATGCAAATTTCAAAATGCAACAAAATAAATAAAATTTAGTTTTGTGAATTTTGCCAATCCGTGATATAAGTGAGCGTACAGCTTGTTAATTTTTCTCCCCTAGTTTGAACTTGTAACCGCCAAAATAGATCGCGATCACGTCGGTAGTTCCGCCCGGTTTGCCAGGATGTCGCTACAAACGAAACGACAACACTGCTACCTGTGCGACTTGCCGCGTATGCCGTGGGCAATGATAAATGATTTTTCCGAGGCCGTATGTCGCGGATGCGTCAACTATGAGGGCGCTGACCGCATCGAGTTGGTTTTGGACACAGCGCGACAAATGAAACGCCAGCATCAGGCTGCCAAGCGCAGCCATGAAAACGGCGAAGTTGTTCCGCAGCAGCAGCAGCAGCAACAACAACATCAGCAGCAGCAGCACCGCAATAGCGGAGGAGGCGGTGGAGTTACCGTCGGCAATGCTGGTCCCCAGCAACATCATCATGCATACACAACACAGCGTATTGGTCCACCGCCGTCACAGCCAACATTGATGGACTTCCCGGTCAAAATTGAATCCCATGAATCAGCTGTTCGTCCTGTCAGGATATCACATATACCACCGCATCATATGCCGATGGCAAATCGTGCTGCACTTGCAGCGGCTAATGCTGCAGCTGCATCTGCGAATAATGGACCACCGGTACCACCATCATTATCGGTAAATTTGAAAAGACCACCTCCAGACGACGATGAAGGACATGGTCATAATGATGGGCCTAGTGGCATGAAACGTAGTTCTTCGGGCGCGGATGACTCCTCGTCAGGTGGACGACCACCATTGACGCGCGGCGAATCGCTGCCCGCAGTATCATTTGTACCCGACCGACAGCAAGGATTACGCGATAAGCATCAGCCTGTCCGGGCACCGTCCTTTGATTCAACAACATTCAAGCCAGGCGGTAAGTTTTGTTAGTACTTTTCTACTTCAAAAATTTTATTTTTATATTGCATGTGAGTTTTTGTGTGAGTGATGTCTTTTTGAAAAATAATTAAAGTAAAAATAATTTTAAAGAAATGAATTGTTAAATAAAAGATTAGTTTTAAAAAAAACTGAAGTATGTATATATCTATCAAATATTTTGTGAGTGTCAGTTTTTACGTAACGATTGCAAGGCAAACACATAAGAACAACTGAAAACATCTCCAACAATTAAATTTTCAAAAGTGACAGCGGAATGACATAATTTAATTTCTTTTTAAAAAACTCAAACTACAAAATTGCTATTTTCCCTGATAAAGAAGACTGACTCTCATTTATAAACAAAATTATTTCTCTAGGTTACTAGGTTATTATTTTTCTTTTTTGCTGGTAACACTATTTTCAAATGTTGAATTTCGGTAATGAAATGACGCATTTCGGTTCGGTGGAAACGTACTATTAATTTCGCTTTAGAGTTTTATATATTAACCCCTTTTTTAATATCTACACAAGCTTAAAAATGTTTCACAATTTTATTAGTTGTTAATTTTTCGCTGTCATCGTTTGACAGTTTTTATTATCTCACAGCCAAATATCACAATAAAGAAAAATTAACGAATCTAAACTTGTAGGTAAAAATGTAGGTACATCCTAGTATGTTTTAGGCCTTGACAGAAAATTACTAAAATGACTATTTTTATACGAAACTTTTTTTACGAGTCACTGGTACCGTTTTATAATCATTTTCACATGACAACTCGATACAACAAAAAAAACCTGTCAGTGCAAAACTACGTATTCTGACGCAAAACTCTTCTAATAACTATTTGGTGACCAAAGAAAGAAGCCTTAAATTTGTACATTTGATGTCACGTGAATAATTTTTAGAAATATAGGTACACGATACAGACTTAGTAAAATGGGATTATATTTAGTCCTCTCAACGTGATATATACAGACGATCTGAAAGGCAAAAACAATTAACATGAAACTACTGTAATACATAAACTACCATTTTGTTGTTTATATTTTAAAGCGATTTATGTCAAAAAATCAGCTAGTCAACTAAAACCATCTTTTATAACAGAAAAAATGTAAATCCGATCTTGTCTCCTCGTTGTTCCTCTACCTCTACCTACCTTCGCCTGTAGTCCAGTGGTTACACCGTATACACAAGTATTTACACAATACATGAATAAAAAAGAATCTGGAATTTCTAGTCTTCTTCCTAACCGAGTAAGAAACAACGGAGACTGTATATAGACAGTCATTATTTTCAGAGTTCAATAAACCTTTTCAACATAACAAATGTCATTAATTCTTCTGTTTTCCTCTGCTTCTCGTTTATCTTTGTTTTTGGATTTTCTTCTCTCGTTTTGGATTCCGTTATTTTACGCGAAATAAACGAAAGAAAACGAACTACAAACAGGGTCGGTTATTTTATACATGCAGTAAAAAAAAAAGTAAATAAAACTCACGAGACATGGTTGGATGTCGCCTTCAACTGACATCACAAAACTTGTGACTTCGGTAGGAATGTGCGCGTCTGACAGACACGAAACACTTGTATGGCATTGCATATTCTCGTTGTTCTCTTTTAATTCTGCACTTTGCAATTCTACATTAGTTGCACAATTCTTTATGCTGCGAAATTGGCCGCAAACATAATGAAGGAAATGAAATTAGGTATTGGCGAGCGGATCGGTGTTTGGAAACGTTGGCGTTTATTTTGTATGGTCAATTTAAAAGTGAGGGTGACTGATCAGCTGGGTAGAAATTTGTTTTCAACTATATATATGTCTATAATGTAAGGTAAGGTGATTTTAAACTCAAAATCTTACCTCAAATGTCAAACATTTCGCTTTAGACGTTTTCACATAAAAAAAAAATGAAAACTAAACTAGTAGAGGGAAAAGGAATGTGAGAGCGCATATATAAAAAAACTGTTTTCAGTCGTCAATTTTTGCCGCAATAAAAACGTTTTGAAATATTTCTAATGCCAATCATACAACAGAAAAAAAATTTAAAAAAATCACAGTTTATACAAAGATCTTCATTAAAATCACATATTGTACCTCCACAACATACCTACTGTCAAGCGGTACTGTCTAGCCTGGAGCTGCTTTCAGTTTTTTTTAAACATGTCTAGACAAATATCAGTTTAATATCCAATGCAAAACATTGAATAAAACAATACTAAAAAAAGTTGTACCTATACAACATATTTCCGAAAATTCAAACATCTGCGTTTTTAAAAGGGGTATGCATGAAACGTCAAAAGTCGTCCTAAACGTTGAACATATGATAAAATTACGATGGGAGAAATGAACTGTCAAAATTTGTATGGGAAATTTTATCCAACAATATCGGAATTTTCTCACATCGGGTGTGTAAACTGAGATGGAAAATATTGTAAACTTTTGAAATGCTATTTTGACATTTAATCAGTCATTTTCACACATCAAACATACATATGCGCTCAACTGAAAAAATATGGAGAGCGGAAAGAGAGGAACAAAGTTCTATCAATAAATAAATCACTAAATTGAGATTCAATTTAGTGGGTTGCCGCATTATTTAGTGGCACAGTTTTTGGATCGTTTATAAAACGTCGTCGTAAAATTACAAATTACAATAAATACCCATAATATTTCAATACAATTTCAACGAAATGCGGCAATTGACATCTGGAGTTCTGGACTTTTAGAATTGTCAAATCGAACGTACCTTTTCATTGAACATAGCCCGATCGAATATGTACAGCTATTGACGAGTGGTAAAGTTTGTCTACAAAATCTTTATGTGAAAAAAACAAACGTCGGAAAGTCGCCGTTAACTTTGTAGGTAAACTTGGTAAAATTACGTCGTGGTAAATAAACTGTCGAAATTCTTTTACAAAAATGGTTCTGTTCCGCATTTCAGTTTGTGGTGAGGTAACGTGAGTCGCAAAACCTAACAAGTTGAAATGTAAATGTCAAACTATTCGAACCCTTATTTTAGAATTTGAAGTCTAAACATCTAAACTAATTGAAGACGTTGTAGAAATTGTAAATAATTTCGTTTAGCTTTAGCTGACATGACCTATAATTTCAAACCAGTGCTGCCACTTTGCAAGTTTAAAATGTTTAAGTTACAATTTGAAATTGCAGGATTATGAAAATTTTGCTATTGGGATTTTTTTGTAACTTTTGCTAACAACCAAAACGAAAAACGACGCTTCTTTATTTTGTTTGTTTGTTTGAAGTGAAGTGAAATTGTTCGTATTGAAAAGTTTAGTCTTGTATTCACACAAAACACATTTTCCAAGAAACTTTTGTTTTTCTTTCCCTATTTTGTGTTAACTGTTAGACTTGTACATGAAGTTAACCGAGGGTTTAAAAATAAGTGGGCGTGAGCAATTTTTCTTTTCGTAAAAAACTTGTATACAAACATTGAAAAAATAGCCAAATCGGTCAACGAGTTCATTGAGCTTAGATGTATCAAAAAAAGTGGACTTAATAATCGGCGTGTCCAATTTTTTTCCATAAAAAAATATTTTAGATTACTACGAAGATTTTACTATTTACAACTTTTTTTTTGTTTTGTTTTCGATTTAAATTTTTAAATCTAGACTACAAGCAAAGGAGAAAGTTCATCTAACATGTAATATTTTATTATACATGAGCTTATCTTCTTCCTTTAAAAAATCTTAGGTTTGTTTTATTTTGAGAATTTTAGAGACCTACAAACATTTTTAGAAATTTAGAAAAATCGTGACATTTTGCGGGACTGTTATAGCCCCGGGACAGAGACTTTAAAACGGAACTGGACTTATGGTCACTTTGGTATGATGTCGTGGTATTTCACAGGACTACGGAATGGAGGCTCATCTACCATATTTTGGTTGTAAACATACAAATTTTCGCAAATTTTGTATATCATCTTGCGCATAATGACTGTTCTCCACCCAGCTGACCAAAATATTGCTAATAAATAATCTATCATTTTCCAAGACCCTGAGAGATTTGTTCGTTATCTTGCGAATTTTTATAACAAAAGAAGTCATCTGATATTGTTTGGCCTTCAGAATATCGGTTGTGGCTCGCGCAGTGTGTGCCGTTGCTCCGTCCTGTTGGAACCACATGTCCTCCAGTCCTAATTTGTCCAATTGCGGCAAAAAAAGCTCGGTTAACAAGGCCCTAGAGCGCACACCGTCCCCTGTTTTGGTTGAACAGCAACGTTCTCGAAAAAAAATGGCCCGATGAGGAAGATGACTTCTTAGATGACAAGATGACTTGTCTAGTCCACAAATGTCAAAACAGATTTGACATTGGCGGCCATTTGCAAAAATAAGAGCTTCATCCAATAGGGTGATCTCTTTTAGCCCAACTTGTTGTATTAACCCAAATTTGTACACACATAGTTGTAAAATATTAATTTAAATAAACAAACACTCAAAAACACAAAGCCTGATATACAGAAAATTCTTCAATAAAGTAAGTGTTTAGCATTCGTAAACTAATTAACTGTGTCAATAATAAAATACCAAAACTTTGCGAATCTATTAAAACGCATTGGAATGGCTTTAAAAAACTTATCAGTTGACAGATAAGAGGTAGGTAAATCTGTATCATATCTTACCACATAATCGGTCAATTTGACGATTAGATAAGTTATTCAAATCAACACCCCTTTTTATAACTTGTCAAATGAAATAAAATGACAGAGAGATAAGCCAGATACTTATTTGTATTTTGTTCGTGACATAATGGCTAGAATTGTCTGTCAAGTAGGAATTTGATAAAATTGTGAGACAACAAATATATTCCTCAGCTCAGCTGCTTAACTTGGGATAGTGGATTCATCATCATCATATTTGTATTGTAATTATATGATTTATATATGTATATCAAAATGAATAATAGAAATCTAAGGAAAATCTAAGCACGCATAAAAACACTAAATCAATACCTACCATTTATAGACTTTTTTTTTTCTCTATCCAATGGTATACGCAAAAAATCGTTAATTTTCCCCATTGCCTCATCTCTACTACACCAGGCTACCATAGCATAATAAAACGTTACATGCGCAATATAACTACGTTACCTCGATACGTCAGTAGGTATACAAAACAAAACCAAATCACTTGCAAACCTTGCAAGCTTAAACCCTTCTTACCCCCCTTGACTTTTAGCTTGGTTCTGTTGACTGTTGCATATTGGTTATATGGTGGTATACATATACAGTAGATTTAGACAAAACGTAAAGGATAACTAGAATAGAAAAGACGAAAACACAAAACGGAAAATGTGTGTACGTGCTTTCGGTTATGCGATTTCCTCTTCCACAGCCCTGTCGTCACAAATACATGTGAAAACATTGCGCATTCAAGAAATGCAATAATATTATGTGCTACCATTTTATAATACCATGCGTCGTGTTGTATACGAAAGAGGAGACAAAAAGCATCTAGATGCAGCGGATGTACATAACAGCACAAGATCAACAGCTTCATCACAATGGAGTTCAATCATTTACCGTTTGCAAGTTCTATAGTCAAATAATGTTTGTAAAGCGGTCCAAGTACATTTTGTGTGTGCATATGTACGTACAATAAATTTTTAACCGTTCCTACAGGGTGGTTATATTTAACTTTTTTTTTTTAATTTAAAACTTTTGATAGTTATTTCCAGTCCAAAATTTATCGACATAAATACCTACTACATCTGATCACAGCTGATCGCCAATCGGATCATATAAAACATTTGTCATTCAGCCCTAGAAGGTATCCGTCGGAGCGGAAAATTCTCCGATTTTGTACAATTGAGAGGATTTTAGCTTCGAGGTATTCTTTCGAAAAGCTTTTCGGAATATTTCTTTGACATTTTGTAACGCATGCTGGCGAATTGCGTTCAGGTGCATTTTTCGTGCAATTTTTGACAGTGCAATTCTTTTTCCGATTTCCCTAGACACAAATTCTTCGAGGAATTTTTTTATGAATTGTAGTGAAGTGATTTTTACTCCGATGACATATAACTTGAATGGAATTTGAACATTCGATGAAGTATGCGCTGCGGAAAATTGTCCGCTACGACGGATACCTCGCTAGGGCAGATTAACTTACAATCGTTTGGAAATAGATAAATTACGACATTGTACCTACTTATTTCTGTCCTTTACTCAAAATTTTACAGTAATCTTAAATAATCGAGTACAGACATTTCGATGGGCTCAGTGGCGCAATGGTTAGAGCGATGAACTGCCACGTATAGGGTCTGTGTTCGATTGCCAGCCTTAGAACACTTAAATGATTTTTTACTGGCCCTACCCTCGTGATGATCTGACAAATCATTCGAGTAGTATCAATTGTCATGAAAAGCTTATCTTAACTTAGGGGTTCGGATTCGGCAAAAAACAAGAGGTCCCGCCATCTTGCAAAGAAGTACATACACACACACACGAAAGGTTGTGAGAAAAAAGCTACGCCCTAGGTACTACGAGCAAAGAATGGTCCATTTAAGCGTCATGAATCAATCAGCCCTGTCAAGGTATCCATTCGGATGAATTTTCGAAACGAAAGTCAATTACAATCGGAACTCAATTCGTACCCGAAGTATCCTTTGCGGGAAAAAAAACTACAATCGAGTTCGTTTGATTTTGCAATAATTCTTCGTCGGACTTCGTAAGAAATTCAACGCATAACTGTCAAAAATTGTCGACTTAACCCATATCGCCGATGTGGGCCCATGTTCGATACATTTCGTCGGAAGATTTGTTCATAACGCTAACCGCACCAGATATGTCCGTAAAATATTCTTCCGGGCGTATACCTCGGAGAGGTGAAAAAGAAGATTGGAACAATTTTTGTGTACTTATCTGTGCAGCTCATACCTATTAAGGCGTTTAAATGAATTCTAGGTTTACAAAAGCTATTGAGCCCTTTACAATGAAAACCTAGGCAACCAACCAAAAATGAAATCTTTGATCTTATACCTAACAGACAGGACTGGCATTCGCTATCATTTCCTTTGTCATAGATGGTACGAAGACAGAGATGCCAGCAGGAGATAGAGAATTTTCAGAGGTTGTAATTATCACCTAATAATTTTGACTGACAAACTACTGTATTGCCTGTAAAGCTAAGATCTAAGCGGCTTAGAGACTGTTTTATCGCTGGAACTATCACACACTACTACTTTTCACATTTTGTTCGAAGACAGAGATGTGAGGCAGAATATGTTTGATGCCGTGGGTACCACCTCATTCTTTCTGACTTACAAACTACTGTAGTGTCTTTAAAGCTGAGATATACGTTCTTTAGAATGCACAGACCGTCCTACAAAAAGAACTAGCAGAAATGGTTAATAAGATTCTTGTCCGTGTCTACAGAATAAGTGTACACATTTTTAAAATCCGCCCACTGCTTTGACCACTTTTAAGAAAAACGACTTCTTTAGCTAAAAGGCAACGAATTTTGAAAAACTTTCAGAACAAGATATTTAGACAATCCTAATATCTATATTTCGTCCATACGCAGTTTTTTGACACGCTAACTTTTTAAGGGAGTTTTCTATAAAAAAAAAACGGTGTTCGTTAAAAATTTTAATTAAGTTTGAAAAACTATTAATGCAAAAACATTAATTAACATTTCGTCTTTAGATCTTTTTAACCCCCGGCCATTTTTGGAGTCGTTTTTCTACAAAACACATTTGTACAGGGTGGTGGGGAAGGTATACTACTTTGTTTTGCCGCCATTTTGGTAAACATTAGTCTTGAAAGTTCATATTTGGCAGTCGTGAAGTAGACACGTGGCAAATTTATTATGGAAAAATATTCGATAAACCAACGTGTTTTAATAGTTAAAACATTTTTTCAAAATTAATAATCGATTACTGTGACGATGAGAAAGTTGCGTGAAATTTTTGGGAGAAACAACTATTTTTCGTGTAGTAAAGCAGGGACCACAACAAGCATGGACTGCAAAATCGGCAGAGAACATTACTGCTGCCCAAGGTTGTGTTCAAAACAATCCATCAACCTCAATTCGACGCCGTGCTCAGGAGTTTGGTCTTCAAAGAACAACTTTGGCCACAATTTTGTACAAGGATTTGCATTTGTTTCAATTTAAGATTCAGTTGACAGTTCTTACGCTGCCGTACATATGCCAATAGTTTGTTACATATAGCCCATGACAACCCCGATTTTCATAAAAGAATCATACGAGTGACGAGGCACATTTTCATTTGAATGGATATGTGAATAAACAGAATAGTCGGTTCTGGGCAATGAAAAACCCTTAAATTATTCATCAGTCACCTTTGTATACATTAAAAGCTACAGTCTGGTGTGCAATTTGGTCAGGAGGAATCATTTGACCTTACTTCTTTGAAAATGAAAACGGCGTAACGGTAACAACTGCATGCTTTGGGGTTGATTAACATGAGGTATCAACAAGACGGTGCCACATCGTATACAGCCAGGATTACAATGAAATAATGCGAGACCTCTTACCACAACAAGTTATTTCAAGAAATGATGATGTTGATTGGCCTCCACGGTCGCCTGATTTGACTGCTCTTTTTGTGCGGATATCTGAAAAGCAAGGTTTAAGCAAACAAACCAGAAACGCTTGAGCAACTCAAACAAAATATTCGTAATGAAATTAATGAAATACCGCGTGAAATGTGTGAGAATGTAATGAAAAATGTGCTCAAAAGGGCTCGCATTTGTGATACTAACAGAGAGGCGGATATTTACCTGATATTGTGTTCCATACATAATTTCCGACATTAAATAAAACATTTATCAATATAAGATCCATTCTCTTTCATTTAGTCAAAACTTACAAACAAACAAAGTAGTATTCCTTCCCGGCGGACACCTTGTATAAGACACGTATCGCTAATATCGTACGAATATCATTGAAATCTCGTTAAAAATTGATTACATAAAACGAGTATCGTACGAATATCGTTGAAATCACTTCGTTCTGGTTGAAATTTGATTACATAAAACGAGTATCGATTTACGTTTACGATACTCGTAATTTCTTACGACTGACATTTGGCAGTCATATTTGCTTTGGTTTTCGTACTGTTATGGCTGCCAGTCATTGTCGCTGTAAATATGTAAGAAAAATCAAATAGAAAATAATGAGCAAAATTTGATACTTTAATAGTTTTATTTAATTAATAGGCCACCAAGAAAAAAGCAAATGGATTTGCGCATTGCGTGTATGGACATATCTATATAAACGCTTCTTTGTTGGGTCGAAATAGTTTTTTTGAATCTAAAAAAAATTGTTGTGGGGCATTAGGTATAGGCGTATGGTTAAATAATTGCTTACGCTAAATTGGGAACGCTAATTGGGTATGAATTATCTCTATTTCGCATTCTTAATAGTAATGTTTCGTTCTCTCTACTATCTAAAAAAAATTTTAAATTTCTGATTTCACGGCTTTATTTTTACTTAAATTCATATTGACAGTTCCTAACAATTCCATATGGTAACATATTTCCTTCGCCGTTATCGTTTTACACGGTCGCACTTTGTAGTGACTATCGTTTAATTCAGTATCGTTTACTTGCCGATCGTTTCGTTTTATCTAATACAGCCTCTGGCTTTCTTTGGCAACATAAAACGTATCTCAAACGTGATTTGTAAATATTTTAATCCGCATTTTTTTAAAGGGATTTGTCAAATATTAAATTGATGGTCACAATTTTATTGTAAATGCGTTATTATTCAGTTATTGTGTTCAAAAAAAGAAAAGGAGCTACTAGCGCAACAATCCAATAAATCCGAACGGAAGGTTTTTTTCAAGGTTTCAAATCCTTCAATGCTCTCTGTATGCAATTTTCTATTTGCATACAGATTTCAAATAAGCACACTGGCGCAAATTTGTAGTCAATCAATGTTTAAGGGCTTAACTCCACGCTAGTTAACATTACTTTAAATTAAAGGCTGGCTTTAACTTATTTTCATCAGTAGACACTTTTTAACGTGGCGCTAATTAGTGTAAGCTAACGAACGTACCTCTAAAAACTCTTAAGTCAAACTCATCTAAAAAGTGACAGCTCTGACAATTAAACAAACCCAATTTCAGTGAACACTCTCAAACACACCTAAAAGGGACAGTGAAAAACATTTCAGCTTGTGCCTTTTCCCGTTGCCCTATTTGAAAATGACAGATGACATTACGCTAACTCTGCATTAAATGTTAAAAGTGAGGTTTCGGTTGCTTTATTTTTAATTCAGAGTTATAACGCTAAAGTGCACTTTGTGACGACTGTAGTTATCAAAACGTGTTAGTAGGTGATAAAACTATCACTATATCGCTATACTATACTATATCACTATTTGTTTATTAAGTGGGAAAACATTTTAAGCAAAGTGGAGCTTTATCAGCGTACCTACTCATTCCGTAACTTTGAAAACGATTGCTGTTGACGATAGTGTGTTACACTTACTACGTATTTCGCGGGCATATTTTGTGTGCACATGTATAATAATTACACGGTAGGTACGTTCTATGAGTACCTGGCAAACAAATATTTTTGTGTAAAAAAACGCATGAACACAACAACGAATGATTCCTTTAATGAAATTCCAAAAATTATCTGATTCCGAATCCCATTGGATTAGTTTTTTAAAGTTCTCAAAGGAATCTATAAGTGGAACTGTTTGATTTTATCTTGTGACACCGGCAAGACAGTTTTATGATATAAATGTGTCGCTAGACTCTTATTGCGCTACTAGAACAAACGATATTTTCAGGGGGTATTTTATTTAAACTAAATAGTTGATTCGAGACTGATAGGACTGATACTGATTAAGTTTTTTAAACAAAAAATATAAAATTGGGTGTTATTTGCATAAAAGGATGATCATGAAAGTCATTTGTAGGTTCCTTCCCAACTAAAAATTTACAAATTTCCTTATTGAAAAATTGTCATTGTTTCTTTGACATCGACGCTGTCTACCTATTGCAGAATTATAAAAACTGCACGATATTCATTCTACGTCCCTTTTGACAGTATTGCACTTGCAATCGTTAATTTGTAGAACTATATCTGTCGCCGTAGTCGCGGCCGCCATCTTCAAGACGTTATTTTTATTTTCCTTAAAGCTTTGTATTGAGTCATAGATATCTGTATTCTGTAGCTATAATTCCATCTTAAATATTATATGCACATACAGGAACATACATACCTACCTACAATTATAATCGCAGTGTGTTGTGAAATTCGCAGCTGTCTGTCGTGTCGTAGTCGGTCGACGACGGCTGGGTGAACGTTGGGGAGGTTGCTGTTTGTCGACAAACAGTCGTGGATGAATGGATGGAGAAAGAAAGAGGAGGTTGAAGTAAAGTGTCACGACTCACACGTCATCTGTCCTTGAACTTCAAAGATGAACGTTCATCGCCGTGGTGTAGTCGTTTTTGAGTAGGTATTGTGAGATTGGGCTTAGCCCATGCACAGAGAAGTGCATACAATCGAGTTTGCAACGTCAAAAGTATTCAACGTTAAAACTGAGAAATCTTAAAATATGTTTTGCCCTGCCTTCAATATGTGTACGTGGGTACACATATGTATAGATACTTTTGGGACGGCATGCGCATGCACTTTGATTCAAAGTATAGATGGAAAATTATATAAGCAATCCCTAACGGATGCTACAATATAAATATAAATAGGTACATACCAACACGAAGTGTACGCGCCAAATGCCGTGCCTAAAAATGGGCAAATATCGATTAGTAAACACAACACAACACAACACGATAGTGATAAAGAAAATAGTATCTATCGAAAGGCCACTCACACGCCGCGCAGCCGGTCTGCTGCTGCATGTTTGTGTGTGTGTTGACTGTGACTGTATCAAGATAACGTAATCATAGTCGTGTTTATGTTACTCCCCGGTTTTTATATATACATGTCGTCATGCTATGTACTTGGCGTTATCGGTTTATATGCTTTTTCCTGAATTGGATTGTAGTGTTTGTCGCAGCTCTCACGGATTGTTATGTACCCATATGCGTCCCCTTAACAAAAATATATTTATAGGTGCCTATTTCATAGTTGTATGGGTGGAATTGTCGTCCACATTTTTGTGTCGAAAACTTATCTAGCGGAGGGTAGGTACGTTGCAAGTTTTTAGCTGAATACGATACGATGTTCATGAGACGATGCAGCACGAGGAGTGCCACACGAATAGCTGCACTAACACAAGTGTTTGTGGGCACATAGGTAACCTGTTTTTGTAAATTCGCAAATGCACTTGACACAGTAGATTGTAAATGTGTGAGTTGATTTTGTATCTACACGTAATGTTTCTTCATTTTACTCCCTTTTTGCATTTCACGTTCTCTCTTTCAAGTATCTTCCGTCATGCAACCATTTAGATTGGCAATGGTGGTAATAATGATACGAAACTTTTTTTTTCGACGAACTGCCGCAGCTGATAAGTGAGTAAAGTTGCGAACAAATATCCGTTGCAGTGCAAACCTTACATGTAGGTAGGTACATACATAATTTAAGTGGCGATACGCGGTGCACATACACATAGAAAACCTGCCAAACTACAGTGCCAAAGATGACGTAGTACGTAGCCGCAACTTGTCGGCATGGTCTGTATCGCAACAGACCAGATGTGCACAAAAGAGAACCTGAAAAACCAGTTTTGTAGCTTTGGTCGATTTTTGTGTTTTGTTTGTTTTGCTGTTTTGTCATTTCGCTCATTCTACACTGTTTCGTGAGTTGTTTCGTCATGGAAAATATGAGAGGGTGATTCTGACTTGGTTTCGTTCAGCATCATCATACTACTACTCTTGCTGCAGCCATCGCACTTTTACGTCGTATATATGTGTACATATACCTATGTCGTAATATTGTTTATTCCTTGCGGTATAAAGATAGGGTAATGTTCCTACTCTTTGATTTTTATTACAGCGCAGTGTAACTAGGCAATTTGGTAAAAAAAAAAAGTTACCAACTAGGTAGGTATCAAGTATTGCAATATTTAACTTGTTTACATCGTTGAAGGTAAAGGTTGTAGGTAAACGACTAAGACACTGTCAGGACACTTGTAGAAGGTCATACTTATCAGGTATAGATTATGGCTGCTAATCCTTTACTGATAAAGTCTTTGGTTTTACTATTTGCGTGCCCGGTTTAAGATTTCATTTTAAAATTGAAGGTAGGTAGGCACCTACACCTGGATAACGACTAAGGCCGTGTGTCAATTGCGTTAAAATGGGGGCTAAACTTTATCCACTGTCTAATTTTTGACATTTCTGCAGGTGCTTAAGGAGTGAATAAAACACTCGAACTTGCATCAAACATTGAAAATTTGTATTGTAATCGATAAATAAGCCCTTTGCCATTTACGTTTTAAATAAAACTTGGTGTAAATTGTCCGCGGCTTCGTTTCAAATGGTCCATTCGAAAGGTCCAATTTTTCGTAATTTTTTCAAGCATTTCGGCCTGTATTTCACGAATTACGCGTGTTATGTTATTTGGTAAGGCTTCCATCATGTTCGGCTTGTCCACATAGACTAACGACTTTACATAACCCCACAAGAAATAATCAAGAGGCGTTAAATCGCATGATATTGGCGGCCAACTCACATTGTTTTACGAGGTGTTTGTCATGTGGCAGCGTCTTGATGAAACCACATGTCAACCAAGTTCAACTCAGCCAACTGGGGCAAGAAAAACTCGCGTATCATGGCTCGATATCGTTGAAGGTAACGTTTCTGCCACTGTCGTCTTTGAAGAAAAATGGACCGATTATGCCACCAGCCCATAAACCACACCAAACTGTCGTTTTTTTCGGGATGCATCGGTAATTCTTGTTTGGCATGTGGATGTTCATCACTCCAGATGCGATAGTTTCGCTTATTTACGTATCCGTTGAGTCAGAAATAAGCATAATCGCTGGTCCGCAAGATATGGACGTAACAAACGGTGCACGTTTTTCATAGAGCACGAATTTTGATAATATTTTGCAATAATTTGCAATAACTGCTCGTTTGTCAGTCTTTCCATGATCAAATGGCAGAGTATATCGCTTTGAGAGATGACGTTTGGACGCCATTACTAACCAGTGCTGCCGATCTGGAAAAAAAAATTAACTCTAAAAAAAAATTGAAAAAAACTTAACTCTTAAAAAATCACCCGTTATTATAATATATATTATAACAGTCAATTATAATAGTCAAATTATGTTGAGGGTGAGGGTGTGTTTGGCGTTAATGTAAGACAAGATCAAATCGCAATTTGCTTGCGATCTCTTGTGAATCACAGACGAATAAAAATTCACCCTGATAAGTTGTAATTGTGCAACAGAGTATACTGAAAACTTTTCACTTTGACAGATGACGTTTGGACGCCATTACTAACCAGAGCTGCCAATCTGAAAAAAAACTTAACTCTAAAAAAAAAAAAAAAACTTAACTCTTAAAAAATCACCCGTTATTATAATATACATTATAACAGTCAATTATAACAGTTATATTATAATAGTCAAATTATGTTGAGGGTGAGGGTGTGTTTGGCGTTAATGTAAAACAAGATCAAATCGCAATTTGCTTGCGATCTCTTGTGAATCACACACGAATAAAAATTCACCCTGATAAGTTGTAATTGTGCAAAAAAAGGATATCACATAGCAAAGGATGTAGAACTTGTGTAGAAACGATAGCGTTAAGATATGAAAAATGATTCGGTCCTAAAATACGATCCGGTGGGTTTGATATTTATTTGGATCTAAACCGATAAACAGTTATTCCAATAATGACATAAATAACTGCAAAAAATAGAAATGATTTTTGTTTTTGTGAGTAAATTCAAGACGGGCTAAGTTTCGCGATGTCTAGATAAATATAAATCTTTTTCGCTAAGGGCTCTTAGGACTTAGGTTGTACATATAATTTAAGCATATGCCCGAGAAAAAAATATATAATTGTGACAAAAAAATGAAAAACTAAAAATCGGCTTTATAATTCATTTTAATGGAGTTACGGGTTTTTTGTCATTCTACATTTCTATCTTTGGAGTTATAAGGTTTGGTGCTAGTTTTTTTTGTCAAACACTTACAGCTGAAACTGAAATAATTGTGGATTCCCCGCTTTTTCATAGTACTTTTATACCTTTGGATAGTGGAACTACGAGTTTTAATTGGTTTAGGTGGGAGTTACGAGCTTTGCTTTTCAGTTATTTGCAGGAGTAGTTTTTCAGAAACTTTGACGACATTGGAGTTTCGGGATATACACAAATGATTTTTAAGAGAATTTATTTCATTAATGAGCTTAAGGTTCTCCATTTCTATAAGATGGCATCAAAAAGTAATTTTTGACAAAAATATAGCTACGAAATTATTTGGGAAAGTAGGAATTTTAGTAAATAGACATTATACATTGCAATGCTTTATATTTAATTTTTAAATGTGTAGCTTACCTTAAAAGGGGCTAGTGGCCAAGCGTTCCGTGGATAAATTCCATTCTTAATGTGATAGAATGTAAATTTATTACATTCTGATTTTGGAGTTTTTTTTTTTTTTTTAATTTCGCAGTTTGAACTAGGAAACTTCCGATTGAAAACACAACCGAAATACGTACATTCATTTTTATTTGTTTCAAAAAACACTTTCTTTCAAATCTTTTTCAAACACTGTTATTTAATGATTCTATGTCTTGTTTTTGTGTTTTCTATATTTAGATTTTGTTTACACTGAATTAGAAAAAAAAAAAAAAACAACATTCAATTAAACGCAAATAATCCAAATAAACTGAACAAATTATAAAGGAAACCCGATTGTTACACTAAAACCATGTCTGACACTGACAGTTGAACGAAAACAAAAAAGTTCTGTTTGTTTAAATGAAAATGATCACGCTGAGTAAGTTCGGTTTGTTTAAAAGTAGTGTACCGAATCGATTACAATTCATTTTAAATAAATATTGATGACTATCTAAATATGTTTATGTTGGTAATTGGTTTGTGTAAGCATTATGTGTCGGCTATAAGTCGGTTACATTCATGACAAGTACCTATATACATATATAGGTACATGATATTTTTGGCGTTTGAAAATCGAATATTGCATAAACAATTATTCCGGTAAATGATGTGTGGATGTATGCGTGATAAACAAATAAGTAGTAACACACTTCGAAAACAAAAATCCATTATCCATACCCAACTCATGAATTATTTCGATGTCTCGCTATTTTTTCTATTCCTTGTGTCGTCATATTTTGCGCACTCATGTAGGTATACATATAAAACAGTAAACACAATAAAGAACGAACATAGAAAAATGAATAAAAAACTGTTAATCGTTTGTACACACGTATTTATACATATGTGCGTTTGCAACGGGATGTACATATTAAGAAAAAAATCATTATTGACTGACAGTGAGGTGCGGCATGCCAGGCATAGCTTTGTTATGTAAATAAAAGAAAAATGAATGAAAATGAAACCATACTGAATATTGGAGGTCATTTAAAGTGAATTGATTTTTACTCTCAATTTTCGGAAAGATGCATTTTTTAAGATGCAACAGATTTCTTATAATGATAACTGTTCAATTAAAGATTATATTATTTTTAAATTGTAATTTTGTTTCAAACTATATGTGTGTTGCCGTACGTACAATGCTGTTTTTACTAATTCTTATTAATATTAACATAAAGTCAGTAAAAACATGTAGGTACTGGCAAGAAAACGTTAGCTGTCAAGTATCTGTAACTTGTTATTTGAAAGGTAAACATAAGTCATAATTATACATAACCACATGATTTTCGTAAATTAGTCTCTCTCAGTTTTAATACCAATTTTTTTATTACGGGAACAGACCTAGCTACTATTTATTAGCACTTTTCTGAACGGAGCATTTTTTTTTTTTTTTTTACCAACGAACAATCAGCATAGAAAATAAAACAATTCATGATCCAAATAATATTCAGGTTCGTGTAAAGCGTTTACTTTTTATACAAACCAATGATGATTAAAAAACATCTGGTTTAAATAAAAATTGCCTATTATTTCGATAAATTTCATATTTATTAAATGCTACAAAAAGAATTAGGTATTTCCCGAAACCGCAGCTGTGGCTTGCCGTTTAGCGCTAATAATTTGGAGATTTTGCGTAAGACCGTTGACGTAATTTATGTTAACGTTAGGTTATATCAGGGGTATTAATGCAATGTCGGAAAGTCGTCATAAACGTTGTAATTGTAAACGTGATAAAATTACGACTGTCAAAATTTATATGGGAAGATTTCCCATATTAAATTTAACAACAGTTTCGGAATTTTCTCACAGGAATCGGGTGTATAAACTGAAATGGTAGACGTTGTAAACTTTTGAAATGCTATTTGGCCATTTAATCAGTCACAAACATCAAACGAATGCACTAATTTGAAAACAAATTATGGCAAACGGAAAGAGAACAATAGGAACAAAATTCTATCAATAAATAACTTAATTAAGATTCAATTCAGTGGGTTACCGCATTATTTAGTGGTACAATTTTAGGGCCCCTCATGAAACATCGTCGTAAAATAACAATCTTTCGCACGTAATTGTTGCATGAATACCCTTATCATTTCTTAATACAAAATTTAAAAATTCTAATTAGCCATAAGTCCATGGGAAATTGTCACACGGTATGACCAGAGATCAGAAATCATAAAGATCACAAATAACCACAAAAAAGGGAGAAGCGACTATAATCTATATTTTTAGAATTAGAGTGCTCCTGGGTTATATATTCTAATTTCAAAGTAAATAACAAATCTATGAGCCCCGAGTCCTTTTGTGTGGAACTCTTCTTCGTAGTTTCTATCAGTATTACTTTTTGGTAGTTAATATACATGAAAGCATATTCTGTACACTTCGTAGAAATAGCCCAATAGAAATGTTCACTTGATCAAAATATAAATTCTAGATTCAAGACTTATAAATAAATCTCACATGTTAAAAATATATGACATTCCTAGCATCGCCAGATACTATAATATGTAATGTATTACGTAGTATCTCGAAAAAAAAAACAAATTCGCAATAGTGTTTTTATTCTCTATTTCTAACGTCAGAATTGTACCATCAGACCACGTGTACACCAGACTATCTTCGTTTTTACCATTTTGAGTTTTTCTTCTATATCTTCCTCAAAACACCCACAACGTTTTATGGGCGGTATTTTTAAAAGAAAAAGACAAACAGCTGACTCACAAAATATACACAAAACTAAAATAGAATACATAAATAAAATGAAATACCACAAACGAAATGTATGTTGTATTCAGATGAAATTTACGGTATAAAAATAAACGTGTTTACGGCATCGCTTCATGAATACGTCTAAACGAGCATTGTGATGTAGGTATCTTCTGTTTTAGTTTTTTTTTATGTTTAGTCGTTTATCTTTAGACCTGAATGTTAATGCATGTGTGTGGGATATTGTTAATTTAATTTTAAAATTAGTGCATGGCTTTTTTGAATACGATTTGTGTATTCTAATGAGTTTGATGTGCAAAATATACGAGCAGACTTTTATCCTATTCCATTCCATTCCCCTCACTGATTCCCAGAGTGGCAGTTTTTTTTTTATTATTTTCGACATACATTAATAGTTATGTCTAGTTAGTGTTTTTGTTTTATATTTTTGATTATTTCACTCCAGCGGTTTCATCGCATACTATCTCAATGTTTATTTATATTTAGTTAACTTAAATTAACAAAAAAAAAAATCAGGCACACCTTTGTTGTCGTCATGTTTTTTTGTCACCGATTTCGTTAGATTTTGAAGAAAATACAAGACCAATGTTGTTTTTCTTTTAATTTTAGTTTATCCAACAATGCCACATCCGCCTGTGTCGCTGGGTAATTCAACGCCTCCAGCATTACCAACATCACAACCACAATCAATACCACCACCACCTCTGCCACAATTATCATCTGCTTCTTCAGTCACACAGTTAGCACAGAGTCCGATGGCTAATTTAATGTCAATTACAGAGACGTTACCACCTGGTAGTCCAAGAAATGGCCCAAGTCCACCAGGACCTCCACCACCAAGAACGGCGTCACGGGGAAGTCAACATTCGCCAAATAGTTCAGGTAAGCCATTTTTTTTTAAATATTTGTAATAACATTTGTTTGTTAAACGTGATTTGTCTATCCTTACAGGATCATCCTCCGGTCGCAGATCCTCCGGTTCAAGGCATGTATCAAGCACCACAGTCACAAGTACGGAGGCCCAATCAAATCAAGGACCTCAGGTGGGATCTGCATCAGTTGGTGCTGGTTCTGTTGGACCAATGCCACCCGGTTCGAATGGCTCGGATGCTGGGGGTGGAGGTGGCGGAGGAAATAATGGCGGCCCAACTGGTAATGGAAATAGTGCTAACGGTGGTGGCCCACCGGGCAATGCAGTACCCACGTCAGCAGCTCAACCACCAACCTCAGCGCAAAGTACAACACTGAAATGCACGTTATGCCAGGAAAGGCTGGAAGATACACACTTTGTTCAGTGCCCATCAGTTAATCATCATAAGTTTTGTTTCCCCTGCAGTCGCGAAAGTATTAAGAGGCAAAATGTAAGTATTATACATAGTATTATGATTCAAAATGTTAACATAAAAATTTAATATTTAATTTTTATAATAGAGACAATGCTTAGAATGTCACTCTCAGTAAGAGAAATATATAACACCATCTCTATTGATAAAGTATCATTTAACTAAATATTCCCAAAACGAAATTCGAGTTCTGGTACCTATCATTAGTGTTTGGTGAACTTTTGGAAATAACTGTAAACGTTTGTTACCATCAAACCACGATTGTAAAAAAAAAATGGCGCCAAACAAAGGCCACCTGAAACATTTGGCTTCAAACCTTTGTTCTTAAAATCCAACTTAACTTACCTTTTTAACTCAGCTTACAATCTAGACATATTTTAAGCATTTGTAAAACGGTGTTTAGCATATTTAGGCAAATTAATTTAAAATGCTTTCTTAACTTCACGATGCGATGCTAAATTTATCCACATACATAATGTAGAAAAGTTTCTATATTTTGCACGAACAATCAAAAGCTTTTTGCTAAGTCATAAATTTTAGAAGCATATCAACCACAAAAATAACCAACGAACAAATCAAACGCTAGAATATAACCTCGAAATTGATTTATTTTCAATTTTGACTTTGAATGTTTTTTTTTATAGAACAATTCAATTCAAGCATTTTTTTTACCAAGGAAGGGGATTCTATCTTCCCCCGTTTCGGCGGAGGGCGATTTGATAGAAATCTACTAAAACTGAAAAAAAAAAAAACATTACAAAATAACGGTTCTACGTACAGTTAGGTATAATACCCATTTTAAAGGCAATACTTTGTGCTCTTAGCTAATTGTTAAATGAAATGTAATCTATGCATAGTTTTCAAAAACAAAAAATAGAACACCCTCCCAAAGTAAAACAACTTCTTGTATAAAATTTTACTACAAAAACCCGTTACCCATTTTTGGCGCCTAAACTATCGTAATCTTCCCCATGGGATTTATAAGGTATGGCATTTTTGAAAGTAAAGTATTATCTAAATGGCCAACAGTAACATTAAACTTTGCTAACCTTATGCCCGAAACACATAAGCACATTACATATTGTAACAAAAGCAAAAAAGAAAAGTACCCTCACGCTTTCGCAAAGAAAGTCTGAAGTATTATAGAAGAGACGTCAAACAAAGTGTATCCCTCCTATAAACTGTTTTGTTATAAAACCTCCCAAGATTATTTTTACGAACTCAAATATTAAAATTAATCTGCAAAAACAAACATATTTCTGCGTATGTATAATGTGAATAAAACAAGCAATACCTTTGTTGGTTTCTGTCAAACTCATGGGCTGTCATCTTCTGACCTCTGACAGTTTTCACATTCTCACCAGCCGAAATTCTAAGTGAATAAAATTAATAAAAACAACAACGAAATTTTTTTTTTCTTTTTACAATTTACTCAGAAAGTTTGGAAGGTTTCATATCAAAGTTTATTCAAATTTTACTCTCGCGTACAAGACTATGCGGCCCGTTTTCGTTTAATATTATTTAAAGTTATTTTTACTGTTCTTTAGTGACACAATTTTGTTATATATAGTCTCCCTTTATTATTACTTTTTTCCACAAAGAGTCGATTCCTAACACCAAATTTGAAACACTTCTCATGACTCTTTTTGATTTTTGTCAGACTTTCATGCATGGTCCATGCGGGAAATAAAAACGTACACTTTAATTTCTGAGGTAATCTTTGAGACCGATGTAAATGGTATATCAGGGCTGAGAAAACAATTGGAATGTATAAAATACTAGATCTAAAAAGTGGCGCAGACAATCTTTCAATACTTACGCCGTGTGTCTATTGGGTTTATTTGAAACTAAATATCATTTTTCAATATTTTCCCAAAAGAATTGCAAGTAAAGTCCTTTCTTTATAATATCTTGTAACATAAAAATACCAAATAGATTAGACAGACAGCATTGAAAAACCTTAATTACTTTTTTATTGTCAGGGAATAAAATGTTGTTGGTCATGGTTGGAGATATCAATCCTACTTTGTTCAACTTAAACAGATTTCTCATACAAATGAAAGCGAAACAAATGTAATCAAAATTAAATAACATTTTCTTAAGCTTTTTATCTTAAAAAAAACTCAAATTTAGTTAATTAAACATAACAGTTTCTGATATAAAATTAATGTTCATTGCTTTTGGTTGAATAATCTAAATGATTGCTTTCCCCCACATGTGAACACTTGTTAATGAGGAGTAATTCACGAGTGTGCTTTCCATCTCTCTCAATCCTGAGTAGGTAAACCAAATTTTAGTGAGCTTCAGAACTGGTTAAAGTGACCAAAATGCGTCTTTGTAGCTGAAGCTTCAAGCTGAGTCAGAAGTTAAAAACAAGCCAGCCCCTCCTATGCGCTTACACAAGAAATGTATCTCTTTTGACAGCGATACAAGATACCGACTACAGATACGCTTTTTGGGTGGCCCCTAAACATTTTGAAGTCTTTATTTACCACGCGAATGTCAAAAATGTTCCTCTTGCTAAAGCTTTAACACAATTGCTACACGGCCTTACCTAAGTGATTTTACTGTCCGGAATGAACCGTGCACCTAATAATTCCATCAAGTTGCACACTTCAAGTTGGTCGAGTTCGGTTTTTGCTTGTGCTAGCCACTTAATGCGGGGAACAACTTTTCAATGATCGGATATATTTAGTGCCGCTTTATTCACTATTGTTCAACTTCCCCAAAACTCCCAAGTTGGCTAACTTCGAAGATGATTTCAACTCGAGAGTTGAACGAGACGTCGGTCGGACGCAGTAGAGGAAGACCTCGCTTTAAGTGGCGCACACAAGTAGAAATCGACCTCAACCGGGATAATTGGAGAGACATGTTGGTTGACGCCCAGGTTCATTCCGGACTGTAGCGCCACTTAAGTAAGTAAGTTGAACGGCAAGTTGACATTTTTTTTTACTATTTCAACTCCCGCTTTGAATGTTAAAATTCGAAAGTTGCTCGTACTTCGTACTTGCTGTTTTAAAAAATTTCTTCGGATATTTGTGACTGATGACACAAATATGTCAGTCTCAACTTTGGATTTGACTGTTTTTCAAAAGCAGATAAGTTTTCAAAAAAAAAAAAAGTGGTGGGTGCGTTTTGATTATTTATGCAAAAAAATATATAAATAATGTCGAATTGGATTATGTATACGAACGTTTATTCCGGAATTTGAAGGAATCGGTGTCTAAAATAATAATGATTTTTCGTTATTGGCCAAAAATGAAAATTCTTTTTAGGGATACTTGGGGCAAAACTAATTACGTGGAGTTTTTGCAATCAGTTATAGTGGTACATATATAAATATAAATATAAATGACCAATAAGAATGAAATGCCCGGACATGCAATAATAATCACAATAATAATTGATTTGAAATTTGTACTAATGATACGAGTCCAATACCTGCGAAGCAGCGACGATGTCGTTTATTTTTTAATTCGCAGCGGATACCGTCTGAACGTTTAGGGAGAACCACCTCTTACGATTTCTAAAAATTTCCGGATCAGTAACACCTGAAGTGCTACCACAAGGGGAAAAAATTGCGTACAAGGGAAAAAAACTCGTCGCGTCGCAAAGAAAACAATAACAAATTCTGACAGCAAGAACTTGGGAAAAGATGTGCGTGCATGTTGACATTACAATTTTGCAATGTAATTCCAGACCGATTCCAGATTCCAGTCAAATTCAAACACTAACACATCCGAAGAAATGGGTACTTGCTGGGTATGGTAGAACATGAATATAAGTTGGTTTGGGAAATTGAGTAAAGTTTGAATGCTTATAGTGCTTTCACACCGAAAAAAAATACCTGAAACCTTTATCGAAAACCGAAGTTTTCCCATACATTTGCAGTTTTCAAAAACATGTAGGTTACACCGTAATCGTCTCAAAAACACTTCGCAGACTACATCTCGTTGAAGGTTGGTGGGACGAACACACCTTTTCATACATTCTACATGTGTTCCACGCGTCCCACATAACAGCTGCTGAACTCGCTGTCAAAATAAATGTATTTTTTCATTTCATTTCAAATGCAAAACTATAATATAAAGGAAATTGCAAAACAAAAAGAAAGAAGATTTGGTGGACACGAAGAGTACCTGGTGGACAAAAAATCGGCAGACAAAAATTACGAACTCACCTTTTTCCACGTAATTCTTTTTTTTATATTGAAGTTTCTGAAGTTTCACAATTCGCATAAGCATTTGTTTGACTTTTTTTTTGTAGCGGCGGGCTTGAGAGTCGAAAATTGGTGTCAAAATCATTATATTTGTTTCCGTCTCAGTTTCAAATGCTTATATTAATTTCAACATATTTGAATAATTTTATTTAACTAATATAATTTCACACACAAATTTTGCATCTGATTGAAATGTCAAACGCAATCTGGTCAGAGTTCGGTCTGAAAGCACAATTGGTTTTCGAAAACTTTTCGCGGAAAACTCAGTTTTTGATTTCGTATGTAAACACTATTATGCTTTCGTTCATTTTTAAAGAAAAATTCCAATTGACATTTCATGCTTTAAAAAAAATAGCAAAATAGGCGTTTTTAGGGAGAGTGCGTAGCAGTTTTGCTACTTGTAATAAAAAAATCCGTTAATAATTGTCGTCCGTTTCGAGAAAAAAAAAAGATTGATAAAGTCGCTGAGGTTCCATTTGTTGAAATCAACACGCAAGCATCTTGTATTGTCGTCTTTTAACAGACAATTTTTCTCCGTCTTCTTCATCTTTGCTGCTCGAGGAAGGTGATGGCCAATTCTCCCAAAAAATATAAAGCGCGAAACATATTTATTTATTAAACGCATTTTAATTTTAATATATAATACATAACACAATTATTTTCGATATCTGATGTCAATAGTCAACAACTATAGTAAATAAACAGAAATTAAACAAAATCATAAGTTTGCTCGGAAACTTTTACTATTTCGGGGAGTTGAGAAATCAAAAATTGACCAACGTTGGGTTTTCTCAACTTCGTGAGTTGAGAAAGTCAACTTTGAGTGAATAAAAGCAATTTCTAAAGTTGACAACAAAAATCCCCAAGGTGTGTTCAACTTTGATTGAATAAAACGGCCCTTTAATCGTCACCTGGTAACTGTAATGTTTCGATTAGAAAAATACTACCTTGTAAAGTTTGAAATATTGATAAGGTGGGCCAAAAGAAGTCATCCGATGGTGTGGCTTGTGCAGTGTGTGCCGTTGCTCCGTCCTGTTGGAACCACTTGTCCTCCAGTCCTACTTCGTCCAATTGCGGAAAAAAAACGCGCTTAACAAGGCCCTATAGCGCGCACCGTCCACTGTTGTCGTTTGACCAGCGGCGTTCTCAAAAAAAAAAATGGCTCGATGACTCCTCCAGCGTGAACAGCGCACCATGCACTAACTTTGAGCGGGTGTAATGGCTCCTCGTGCATTAATCGTGGGTTTTCGGTTCCCCAGAAGCGATAGTTTTGCTTGTTCACGTACCCGCTGAGGTAGAAATGAGCCTCATGGCTCATTATGATTTTGGTCGAAATATCGTCCACTTCGATTATATCTCGTTCTTGTGGAGTGTATCGCTCCATGGCTTGTTCTAAATCTGTCTAGTCCACAAATGTCAAAACAGATTTGGCATTGGCGGCCATTTGCAAAAATAAGAGCATCTTTCAATAGGGTGATCTCTTTTGGCCCACCTTGTATGTACGTATGAAACTTCAATACCTATGTGCTCATTGTCACAGCCAAATTTGTTGTATTTTTTAATATATCCTCTTTAGATTTAAATAAATAAACAAAAAAAATTCTAATCTCAATACATTTTTTTTTCTAGGTCTCCGGTAACGAAGTCTATTGCCCAAGTGGTGAACGTTGTCCACTGGCCAATTCAACAATACCATGGGCATTTATGCAAGGTGAAATCGCGACGATCTTAGGCGAAGAGGTCAAAGTAAAAAAAGAACGTGAATCTTAATGACTCTTTTACTCCAAAAAAGTTAGGAGAATTTTGAAATATTTTAAATAACTGGACAACAACTATAAAAAATATATTAAAAAGAAAACAATCGGAAATGGAAGAAATTTGCCACAGCACAAATTTGTTGATGCATGTAATACAATAAGTGCACTACTTTGATATTTTTGTATTATTAAAAAAAAAGTTGGACAAATCGAACAGAGCTCAACAAAGTTGTAGTAAACATAAAACCAGAAATACTTTTTCTTTATCTGGCTAAATACACACTAAAACAACTGGCTCTATATCGATACATAATTTTTTTCTGTACACAAAATGAAAAAAAAGAACGAACAACGTTTTTTTTACAAAATAATTACACACGTTTTTTGAATACAAATTGAACTTTGTAACATTTTACAGCAGTAACAAAATTTGTTATTGCAAAATTACCCGAATAAATAATATATAATCAGTATATATATAAAATATAAAATATAACTTAAAATATATTTGATGGAAAAATTTTGTGATATTGCTACAAACATTAGAAAAAAAAACAACAGAAAATAAAAATTATAAAAAAAAAACAAAAAAAAATGGATAAAAAAATAATAAAAAAAATAAAATGTGTAATAATATTTTAAAAATAGCAATAACATATTTGGTAGTGAGAATCCTGTGTCTGGTGTTTAGGATTTGGGATTCGATAATGATAAGCTTAGACCTCTGAATGTGTATTTTATAAACTGTAGTCGTTCTTATGTTTTTATTATTATTTTTCTATTTGTATTCTATTCTTTTTAGTTTTAGATATATTTATGTGTAATGAATAAGTGAGAACACCTCAAAGAGGTTGGATAGTTTTTTTTTTCTTGCGTTTGTCTTAAAGAAGAGAAATTTGTAAAATAAATGTAGGTTCACACCTGTGAAGAGCATATTTTTCTGAAAGGTTTATCTCACATTTGATTCGTTTAATGGGATTTTTTTCATTTTTGATGTCACGGGGGATGTGTATGCTGTTTTATAAAACTTTACAAAACTTTGAATTGGGGCTTCTTTTTATAGAATACCACTTGAATTTGATTTTTTTATTTTTAATAAAATCTTTCATTTCTGATGTCACGGAGGAGCATGTGAGCATGTGTCCCTAAAACTATGAATTCGAACTTAAATTTCAGTTTTATTTTTTTAATGTGACCGTTTGATGTCACCACTTCTGTTGGTTATTTCATAGAATACTACTTCAAACATTTTTTTTTAAATCACTGTAACTTTATTTTTTAAATTACTGGAATTGATTGTGTTGACAAGACTTTGGATTACTGGTATGAAAGCGTGGTTAGTGGTGCAAATAGCGAACTATTATTTTAACTGATTTGAAGTTGAGATTTAGCGCCTTTTGTGTCATATTCGTGAAGAGAAACCTTTGCGTTCTCCATTTTGTAGTAGTTAACTACCTTCAATTCGACGTTGACAATTTCGATTGCCATGTAGATCGGCAGTTCACAGCCACTTGATAAATAAAGAAATGATAAAAATGCACGTTTCTTAAGTCACTTCATTATAATGGTATATCGTTTGTTATTAAGTGTTATTTAAAAACAAAAATTTCAATACAGATACTTAATTTTCGACACCCCTGATTTTTTACTTTTTTCTCATTGAACAACAAAAATGTGACAAATATTAAAAAAAATAGTTTGTATATGTACATAATAATTTTTTTTGTAAATATTTATTGTTTAATAATTGGCCAATGTTTGGGAATACATAAATCAAACAATTTGAAATTTTATCAAGAAGAAAACATTAAAATTGTACAATCAGTCGTTGTTTAATCAATTTTGCAAAACAAACAAACTAAACATGCATTCAAATTTGAATTAGGGATATCTTAACTTTCTGTTCGTAAAGAAGAATAACAATTACATTAATTTGTTTATTTACTTTTAAATTCTTAAAGAAGAAACATTTTTTTTTAGTTAGTAAGTTATTTTATTATTGAAAAGAAAATCAATAACTATTTTTTTTAGAACAACAAAACACACTTGTACAAAGTTTAATTTTTTGTGTGTTATTATTTACTATATATTTTGGTTTTGAAAAAAAAAACAAAGAAAAAGAACCTTAATAAACAGAAATAATACATAAAAGAATTTGAAACGAATTACGCATTTTTATTTGTTTTATTTTTTACTTTGAGTTATTATTTGTAAAACGAAATAATCTGGTATCTTAAGCAACCCACAATCAACACCAAGCAAGGTTTATCTGGGCATTAAAAAATGAGAAATAAAATAACTGACAAATCGTAATTCAATCACTTTTACTAGACCACCTACCCAGGGCGAAATTTAAGAATACAAATATTTTTAGCCCATTCATTGAAGAATGTCATCCGATTTCAGCGCCATCAAACTAAATGAGATTTTAATTTGAAATTGAATCCATCTGATTGGTCCATTGTGCGTTCATATTGCCCTGGTATGTCTACATATTTTCTCATTTTCAAAATGCTGTAAAATGTTGCGTTCTAGGTCACCTTACTATTAAGATGTAATCTTATTTTTCGAATGCGGTCAATGTCTAGTGATCAGTAAATAAAGATACTAAAATGTTCATTAAATCTGTGTCGTATAAAATAATTCAGATTTGAAAGATCTTCAAGTCACGTTTATGAGGCTTCGACATCATCAAGTCTTTATTTATCTCGAAGCACGAAATACTAGAGGCTAAGCGTTGAGCACGAGCTTAGGGGATCATGTAGAATTAGAAAACTGAAAGGAAACATGCACTACTGAGGAAAGTAAATTCAAATTCAACTTCACAAGTTACGACACAGTTAATGAATGGATAGCTCTCAACTGATTTTTTTCTGCGAAAATATATATTAGGGGCTTTTTATTTTATCAGATAAGCAATGTAGATCAGGAGAAAAAATAAACAAATCAGATGATCTTGATTCGGATAAAAAACAAGTTTACATTAAGCGGTCTTATCTCATACATACTATTGATCATGTGGATAGAACATAAAGGCCTTTTATAGGTGAATATTTTTTTGGTCAATTTGGTCCATTTGGATAATATCAAAACAAATGGATTGTTGTTCATATAAATGAACACTGAAAGTCATTATTCATAACCAAAATTCCAAGGTACGTGTGAAAACCATAGAGTGCGCATTTCATACAACGAAATTTTTGTATGTGGGGTACTGATATTGATACCCCAGTGTTCACATTGCTACCTCAGCATCAAACAAGAGCATAGCCGACGCAAACGATCGACGAAATTTCGCAATTACTGTCCGCGTCTGAAACGGCTACATTATTGTTAGCGGTGATGCGAACTCTATGTAGTTCTATACTCTTTGGTAAAACACAGAGACAGAATTTTCTTCCAAAACGCATAAGTGGAAGAAAACATCAAACAATCAAATGCGTAGCTTTGACGTTCTATTATCTTTTTGCTCTTCTTCTTTTGTATCAATTCAAATATTTCTCACAATTTTCTGAATAAAAAATAAAACCCATACAGGAATCGAACAGGAACTACAGTTACAAAAAATCGATAATGAAGAGACGGACACATTAAAATGTTATCAAACAAATCGTAATATACATATAAAAAAATCTCAAATTTGCCGTTCGGAGTCGGCATAAAACAGGAGGTCCCGCCATCGTGCAGGAAGTACGCACGACAAGAATGGTTGTGAGAAAGCTCGGCTCTGGGTACTAACGAGCCTGTTGCGCTAAAAATTTGTATTTTTTTTATTTTAGTTTTACGTGGTAGGTCCACAGAATCTTACTTTTTTAATGTGTAAAATAACAATCGGTGTCCTTCAAACTCCAAACTTATTTTGACAACGAGTCAAAGACAAAATATGCAGGTATATTCCCGTACTACTTAATACGCAGTATTTTGGAGTTAGGATGAAGGGCCGCCCATAATGCGTATCTGTAGCGGGTATCAGCTAAAGCCCGGTTTTTCCGTGTTGAGTTAACTCTGAGTTAACCTAGACTTAACTAACCCCAGAATAAATTTAATCTAGACTAAACTCATGAAGCAGTTTTTGAGTGCGGAATGAAATTCGATTGCGAGTGTGGTGATTTCATTTCATTAGTGCTACCTCATGATTTATGGATTTTGCTTTCAAAAAGTAATCGAAATGTATAGAATCTGCAACAGCTCAGTTATCAGCTGTTTGGTTTATTTTTCCCCAAACAAGTGAAAATGCTTTTGTGGCGATCTTACTAGTATTTTTTTCTTTTTAAAACAGTCAAACACAATATTTAAAACAGTTTCGAGTCGCTGGGATATGAATTTTAATATTTCGTTCACGTATTTAGTTCCTAAAAATTTGATAAAATGTTCACACAAATAGAATTGAAAATAATTGGTTGTTTGGTGTTTTATCATCTCGACCATGCCACGTGACTAAAAATGCAATGAGGATAGTGCATCGGCAAAGTTAACTTCGTCAAACTTAAATCCGGAATATAAAACATATGCCAAAATACTTGTGAATTTCTAATACCAGCTGACAGTTTACTAATATTTGTGAAAGGGTATTTTTTTCCTTTCTCATTTTTTTCATTTACTAATTTTCGGATACAGGAACGGTAATAAATAATAATCAGTTAAAATATCATATTGTACGATAATGTACCCAAACTTCTAGATACTAAGGCCGTGTGTCAATTGCGTTAACATTTTGGCCAGTGGGTCATTTTTGACATTAATATGGTGCAGAAAAGTCAAAAATTAAACAGTTGACAAAATGTAATCATCTTTTTTTTTTACTCAGTGGATCATTTTTGACATTAATATGGTGACAGGTTAATAGAGACTTCAAAATTTGAATCTGCTCAACAGTTCGATAAATTTTATCCAGTGGCTAATTTTTGACATTTTGTATACCTGCTAGAGAAGTGACAGAGATGGAAAGCACGGTCATGGATTATTCCTCGTTACCAGCGTTCTTATGTTGCGGAAAATTAGTACATCATTCAGATTATAAAATAAAAAGCAAAGAACATGTATTTGATATCGGAAAATGTAATGAATGTTATAAAGAAAACTAAAATTGGATTTTTAAAAAAGATAATAATATTATGATAACATTTGTTTCGCTTTATGTGGGATATGTTTAACATGAAGAAAGTAGGGCGGATATCTCTAATCATGAGCACAAATTGTACAACAATATTTCGTTTACTAACAATAATTAATAATTGAGGGGTGTTTTATGATTTTTATGGACTCTGTTCAGTATTTTTTTTAATAAAACAAATATTAAGAAAATAATTCTGTTCCAATTCTTTTGGGAAATTATTGAAAGTACTTTTTGTTACTCCTGCAGAAATGTCAACATTTAGCCAGTGGATAAAATTTAACCCCAATTTTAAAGCAATCGACACACGGCCTAAATGTTATTTTGGTTTACACTTACAATAACAATTGGGAGCAGATATTGTTGTTGTCTTTTAAAAATTGTATACACTTTTATTTTGATTTTTATACAGTGCTTAATAGACAGTAGACGTGACAGAAACTGTTTCCCTTTAATTTTTTCTTGTTATTCCACTTATCGAAAAATCTCAGCTGTGAGGAAAATCTCTTTAAGGACCTTTGAGACGTCTATTAACGAGGTAATAAACCTGTTACAAATTAGTTTAGCGAATAGATCCTATTAATGTTCGTGGAATATTAGCTTCATAAGATAAACTTAGAGCGCAAGCCCAGTACGGGCTAACGTTTCCACAAAACAATCAGAAACATTACTGTAATTTCATATTGGAATAGGTATCTCCTAATGCCTAATTTGGTCATATAAATGTACATTTAATTACAATGAAGTGTTTTTTCTAGAAACACATTAAAACAGTGATGCCAATATCAAATAAAACATTGCACTGTACTGAAAGAAATACCAAATAAATGTCACCTAACAAAATTTGTTGGTTAACCAACGAAAACGTAAACGTTGTATCAAATATTATAAAGTCATGCAGATGACGCACTGCTTACAAGAAAAATTGTTTGATGGCGGGTCGTACTGGCACAGCCCGCCATATGTTTTGATCTCGTTTCTTATGTGTGCACGTGCATACCGGAACCGTGAAGCTGGTGAGCAAAAGTTTCTGTTTTTTTTCTCAATGCGTCATCTGTATGGCTTTATAATCTTTGGTTGTATCAAAGATTATAAAGTCATACAGATGACGCATTGCATACAAGAAAAATTGTTGCATGACGGGTCATACTAGTACAGTCCGCCAGATGTTTTGATCTTGTTTCTCATGTGGGGGCACACCGACCGCCCGTACCATGAAACTGTTTCTGTTTTTTATTCTCCATGCGTCATCTGTATGATTTTATAATTTTTGGTTGTATGTTCCTAACTCTTAGCTATTGAATCTAAAAGGATTTATGGCTTATCGCAGATTGTCACTAAAGCATCTTATATATCGTAATGCTTGCTTCGTAATCTCTCTGAGATAGCAATTTATAAACGCGTTGCAAGGAGAGCATAAAGCCATACACTTTAATTGGGCTGCATAAGCTAAACGCGTAAGGTGTTTTAAAGTTTATTTTGTGTATTTTTTTTTCTTCGCTTGAAATACGCTTTATGAACCAAGATACTGCCAGTTTTTAAGACTTGACGATTTTGTTTTGATTTCGCATTTTGATGATAACAATACTAATTATAGACAGCGCACTCTATCGAATTTTCCCAAAACTACTCTCTGGATGGGTTGAGATAAGTTTTTCTTGACAAGACTCAAGTGATGTAGGTCTGATGGAATTGAAGAGAATGACGTCAACATATGTTTTTTTTTCTAATATTATTTTCTTTTTGCGAACGATTAATCTGGTTTAAGCAAACGACTTGTATGCAGAAAAATGCAATAAATTTGTTAAGTAGCTTATATTACTGCTACGAAAAAAATTTTAAATTCTAAAATAGAATGATAAACTTAACAAAACCACCAAAACTTTATAATAAAGATTCTCTGTTTTTAAATAAATTCACATTTTGAAAAAAATAAAATAAATAATAATGGCGAATAGAAACAAATCATCTTTATTCATTGCTAAACTATAAACGACAAAAAATAAATAGATTTGCAATATTAAATAAAAAACCTAAACTCAAACTGTAGCTAACTGACCTCCGCAAGTCCAAAACGAAACAAAATAAATCAAGACAAACAAACAAATAAAAACTTAGCTCGAAGCAGTTGGTTTTTGAAGCAAACAATTGGAACTCAAAACTCGCCATATGTTCATGTAAATATGTGTATAATTTTAATTCGAAATCAAACAATTTAATACTTAAAAAAAAAACCGAAAAAATTTGAAAAGATGTATTTTTTAAAGAAAAACACAAAGTTCATAAAATATTTCATAAAACCAAAAATACTTAGAAAAATTATATAGTAATGCAAATATCTAGCAATGATTTTCCATTGGAACCTAAATAAATAAATAAAAAAATATACATACATCATTTTCATCTTAAATTGAAAACAAATTCAAATGGAATCAACACTTCCATGTAGAAAACATTGGTAACCGTGATAAGCTTGGGATAAACTAAAACTTAATAACTAAATATTGTGCATTGTGTAATCAACTGTATGTAAATTGTAATAGGATCTTTTTGTAGAACTAAATATTTTTTATTTATTTTGTATCTATCCTCTTGGATTGGGCATTTAAAAAAAGTAACGTATTTGTATTATGGAACTTAAAAAAATGAATTAACATAAAGTTTGAGATCTAATGAATTAAATAACGAATGTGCTATTGAATTATTAATATAAAATGAGAAAATACTTGAATGAAAATTTAAAAGAAAACAAACGAATAAAACGGTTAAAAATTACAAAAAAAAAGAGCAAATATCTTTAATTCATTGTTTGATTGGGCCCTCATTCCGTAAAGTGGTTATCCTTGGACGATAACATTTCGACGGTATACATATAGCATCACGTAAGATCAATAGTCGTTTTAGCTGTCGGTGATATCACTTTATTCGCTTCACGTAAAACAATGGACGTCAAATCCACAAACGCTCATTGAGCAGTTGCTCATTAGATCTCGACTTCCGTCTGAGTGATAGTCGTTTTCAACGTTACGGAATGACATCCCAGGTTCGAATTAAGAGTATTGCCTAAGTGAGCAGCCCTCACAAAACTGAGGGCTTATCATTCCCAATAGCGCTGCGAATCGTTTTTATTGGCGGATTTGTATCTATTTTTAAGTTCTCAAAGGCGATTCGTTTTATTATAAGTGAAAAGAAAACTGCCAAACACAAACAAAAATAAAATGACAAGCTGATCTACCTGTCATTTTTTTGGGAAAATGATATTAGCATTGGAAAAATCGTCACTCGCTTTTGATGATTACTGGAACGGAATCGGCGATACAAAAACCAGAGATGAAGTAACCAGAGATAGACTACATTAAGTCCAATACTTACTACTTACCTGATGAAATATAGTAAAATAAACTATTGCAGCTGGTAGCTGTGCGTGACAATCCCAGCCGATTGTCTTTTGGATACAGATTGCTAATCACATTATCGAGATTGAATGTGCACGCTTATATCCCTGTATTGAGTCCATATTGTGCATAAGGTTTGAATAGAAACTTCTGCTGCTTTAAGCGAAAGTTATTCCAAATCCTCAGAATACCATCCATCGCCGATGTAAAGAATTTCTCGTGTGTCGAATGCCAACAACCAAACCAATTTCTCGAATCCGTTCCAACCAAATATCTTGGACTGCGGCACAACGAAGCCATGTTGCCTTTGACCGAGTAGTCCAAAGCACGATTGGTATTATTCACACACTGCTGGATCGTACGAAAATTGCGCATTGTGTTTGGTTGCCGAACAAAAATACACTCGCGCTTAAACAATTAAATTTATAAAATAATTTTGTCAATTGCAAATTTTACGAACAGCACAATTTAAAATGTATTCACCTCACGTATTTATTTACATAGGTTTCCATCATGAAATTGTTGTTGTTTTTGCAAGATGGCTGCTCACATGTATACACCAATAGGGATTTGAAGTACATAACTAAGTAAAGGCGACACGTAGGATCTCAGAAGATGAAGGGGAAGACGTACGAAAGATTCTTATCTCTTCCTTACTTGATCTCTGACCAAAATTGTGTGTGATTGGCTGTTACAGTAAATCCGTTTGGGTACGCATTGTGTGAGCGTAAAATATAATAAACTTTGAATATGGATCTTCGCCACACCATTCGTGTAATGAGAAAGTTGTTAAAAGATGAACAAATTTTGACCTTTTCGATTTTCTTAACGAAGGCGTACTGATGTGAGTCAATTCCCTGCCGACAGCGGAGATTAGACAGTTTTCATTTTTCTTCACACAAAAATACCCGGACGGATAGGACTAAAAACAGTACCCACATTTTTAGCCGCCTGGCTTGCGATTTCGCCTTAATCGAAGAACAACTACTACAATACGGTTAGTTTTCCCTTTACTGTTCTGCAGTTCTGTCAAAATGATCGATTGTCCAATGAAAACAGAGCTTCATCTAAGATATCTTACTAAATCTGAAATTCGCAACATGGACATTTATTTTTATTACACCTGTTAGTTGTCTATAGATGGGTATCAACTTAGAAAATGTAATGAAAAACTTTGAAAAATAATTGTGTTTAGAAACACATGTTGGGCGGGTGGTGTGCACGTGTACACATGAGAAACGAGATCTAAACATATGGCGGGCTGTGCCAGTACGACCCTCAGTGACTTCTTAAAATGTTACTTAAGCAAGCCTGCACCCGTTCAGCAAAATGAGTGTGTTTATTAATGCAACAAAGAAGAAAGACGGTTGGACTAGCGCAGATTTTCCATGTTTATGAAGACATCCTACTTGTGCGCACCACCAAAGGCGAGGTCTTCCTCTGCTGCGTCCGACGTCTGACTGGGAATCGAAGACTCTGCAAGCCGGAGTATTGGTGTCCAATCGTTCTATATGTCCTAGCCATCTTAAACGTACAATGTTTTTTTTTTGACTAGGGGCATGTCGCTGTACAGCTCGTATAGTTCTTGGTTGAATCTTCGTCTCCATTGCCCGTTAATACGGGACCGAAAATTTATCGAAGAATTCTCCTCTCGAATCGACCAAGGATTTCATCATCCGCTTCACAGGATAGGGATGATAAGGGTCTTATTTAGGATCTCCTAAGTAGTTAGTTCGAGTGAGGGCTTTACTACTGAATTGCCTTCTTAGCCCGAAGAAACAGCGGTTGGCAAGAGTAATTCTTCGTTTAATTTATGACGAGATGTTGTTGTCAGTGTTAACAGCGGAGCCGCGGTAGACAAAGTCCCGTATTTACTCAATGTTATATCTGTCAATGGTGACGTTATTTCCAATTCGTCGATGTTGTGTTGACAGCATATACTTAGACTTGCCCTCATTTACTGATAAACTTATTTTTGCCATGGGAACCATAAGAAATGTCGTGTGAAGTCTCACCATAGACTATAAATCTGGTACCACTACCAGAGGTAGGCCCCTTAATTACCATATCACTGTGGGCACAGTTGGGCCTATTCTGATTTATTCCAATTAGAGCTCACTCATGATACCGGACTTTGTGTTGAATCCTAGTAAATCTTTGTGTGGGCTGTCAGATATGTCCCCTTCCTCAAGGTTGTGATTACCATAACCATACATATGACGCATTAAGAACAAAAAACAGAAACTTTTGCGGGCGGGCGGTGCGCACGTACACACATGAGAAACGAGATCCAAATTATATGGCGGGCTGTGTCAGTACGACCCGCCATAGAACAATTTTTCTTGTATGCAGTGCGTCATCTGTATGGCTTTATAATCTTTGGTTCTGCTGATTCTTCGTCCTCGATGCATAAGATGTTTTTTGACTTAACAATGTCAAGTAAGGAACCCTGCGTCAGTTCGAATCTGAGTCCTAGTTAGATGTAGGAGTTGATTCGTTCTTGTGTTGTCTGCTATCTTAAGTAGTTCAGTGATAAAGGTAAGCCCCTGGTGGGAGTATCTTGGTGGCTGATAAATACCCAATTCCGCAGGAACTTGTGGATTTCTAAAGTTGGCTTTAGAATACAAAAGTTGTGGATAGACTTCGATCTTTACCAAGGATGAAGTTCGTGTCTAAAACACTCGTTTTTTGAAAACTATAATATTATGATAAAAAAAACAGTTGATCCATATTTTAATGTACATAAACTGTTATGCATTTATGTGAACAACATGATAATATAGTTTAGACAAATAGTAGTAAGCAAGTTAATCTTCGCCGGGTGGCAATGGCTGACTGTGATCTGGTATTATAGAGTCTGTTGGATCATCCTTTTCCTTCTTGATATTTTCCAGCAACATGTATCCACCAGAATCGTCCTATAAAGACAAACGAAATATAATACCAAATTCAAATCGTATATTATAAACAAGTTTACCGTTATAAGCACGTCCAACGCATTTCCAGTCAATATATCCATTGTTTGTGGTGAAATAATTCCAACTTGACTTTCCTTAATGGATTGTGCGTACTCGAGCAAGGGTGCCCTTAAATCCGGGCACTGATTCAGTGCATCCTGTAACTGTGGTAATGGCAGCTGTATAAGCACTGGCAGAGATTGTGGTTTCAGTCGTTGGCAACACTTTAGGAATCCCTCCCAGATAACTTTGTGCTTCCATACATGCTTCAATATGAGACGTTGCAGCAGCCCAATTATAAAGTTTGACATTCTTGGATACAGAGCCAGACTCTGGATGATTGTTCGCATAAGCAACGTAGGTATGGGTACAACATCGACTAGCTGTTGAAGGCAGGCGCCCAGCGTCTCCTGTGTGTATACGTCCTTTTCTGCCAAGCACAACGATGTGGCTTTAACAACATACTTAAGCTCACACTTATTCTGATCTAAGGTGTGAAGCGATACCAAAATCTCACTCGGTGAGATGGGCATTTTTTGATTTGCATATTCTACGCCAATGCCCAGAAGCCTGTTGAAAACCTCTTTGACCACTATTGGATTTAGTTTAAGCAGCTTGGGTAGTGCGGTAAGAATTTCAGTTTTTGTCAGACCACTTAGCACGGGAATAAGCAGGCGAACATCGTTGACTTTAGTCTGGTACAGATCACGGACTTTCTTTACTAGATCGGCAGTTGGCATAGACCGTTCCGAGAGAATGTAAATTATTCTCGTCACTAGAGTTTCAACACCTTTGGGGCATTCTTCGATTAGTTTTAGAACAGTTGGATTCTCAATGCCCAGAGTTTTAATGGGCGTTTCAATAGAGCGAAGAATAGTACGTTTCAAGTCTGGGGAGGTTTTGATATAAACACTGCAAAGGTGATCGAGGAGGTCTGAAATACATAAGTTTGGGGGTAAAAAATAAAAACATAAACAAAATTACGTGCATTTAGATGTGGCTACCGAATTTGATTCAGTGGCATATATGATATGATGGTATTTTTTTTACGAAAAGGCAGAATAGTTTTTGTTCTAGATTGGTCACTGAACTGCACCACTCGAAAATGTGTGTAAGCGTAAATATAGCTCGACAAGTCGGTGGACTACATTCTCATTGAATGATCATTAGAATTAGCAACTGAGATAAACCATTTTTGTTTAGATCAGATTTCAACGTTAAGCAAGAGTAAATAGTATAAAACTACATATTACGCATTTCATACAAGGGAAATTTTCCATGTGGGGGGTACTGATATTGATACCCCAGTTTTCACATTGCAACCCCCAGCATCAAGCAAACTACAAAATGTTAAGCTGTCGAATTATGTTTTCGGTCGAAACTAGGGCCTTACTCACTCAAGGAATAAATTAAAAAGGGCAACTGCGTTTGGGTTTAGAATTACTAAACCCGCGACAGAAAAGGGCAGCCGAACAAATAGCGACGGCTTTAAGCACCTACAATGTAGACATTACTACCAGCCGGGAAATATGTTGGGATGTACAGAGCGAGAGATTGTTGATAAAGTAAAGCATTTTCAGTGGAACATGTTTTAGAGATTTCGAATTGGCTCATATAACAAATAACGATGTCGGCGAACGTATGCTGACAAGTTGCTTAAATGCATTTTGACATTCGCCCGACGATAACAACTGCAATCACAAAGACTGTCTTAAATAGTGTCATACCGACAGGGGTTAACAGTTTTTTTTTTTTTGAAAACTTAACAACACCACGACAGAATCTATTGTGGAATAGATAGAGAAATAAGTGGCGAAAATAGGCAATTCGCCACTGTCAAGTAAAATAGAAATGGCTCGAGACTAGGTTCGAAAACTAGCAGTCACATGATCTGAATGGTATAAGAAAAACAACATCTAAACCGACAAAGGTTTGAAGATTTCAGAACTAGCTATAGGTGAATCGATGCCTTTTTCTATTTCACAGATGTAAAGGATACCATTTATAGGGACACAGAGCAATGTCTGGTACGTCGCATAAATTTTTCCGTCTATACAGAATTACGATCAAGAATTGTCTGGTCCATCAAAGTCAATGCAACACCACCAACACAGTTAACAAGGGGAATACCAATTATTGCAAATGAACAGACTTCTCAATCGGCACCTATGACCAAGAGGTGGAAAGAAACTTTATCTACATCGGGACTTTGTATACTTTCTTAGAAATTATAAAGTCAAGAGTAGAATTGCTGACCCTTCCGGCTAAAATGGCAATTAAAAATGAAGCCCATTTTGAGTTATTTTTCGAGCGCAGTTATTTAAAAAGTCTTTGCTCATGTTTGCGTTGGAGAAAAGTCTGAGAAAAGTCAGGAAACGGAGATTCAGTCTTTCACTAATAGGTGCATTTTGATGACAATCCAGTACTCTACTAAAAAAAACGTTTACACGTATTACAACAACTTGTTCGTTTTTTGTTGTTGCAATGCGACTGGTAGTGGACCTAACCCGGTGCTAAAAATGTTGGAGTCGTTTCAGACGCGGGCAGTAAGTGCGAAGGGGAAATTTCGTCGATCGTATGCGTAGGCTATGCTGTTGTATGATGCTGGGGTAGCAATGTGAACACTGGGGTATCTATAACAGTACCCCACATAGAAAATTTTCGTTGTATGAGATGCGCACTCTATATAGTTCTATACTCTTTGATAGTAGTTACTGACAATCGCCGACTGCTGGACGGAAGGCAAGAAAATCGAGCTTGTATTAGCTACTTTCGCCAGGAACCGCCAAGACCTTCGCACAACGCGCACACCAACCGACAGATGCTCGCAGCCAAGAACGAGGCCGGCTAAAATGGCAATTAAAAATGAAGCCCATTTTGAGTTATTTTTCGAGCGCAGTTATTTAAAAAGTCTTTGCTCATGTTTGCGTTGGAGAAAAGTCTGAGAAAAGTCAGGAAACGGAGATTCAGTCTTTCACTAATAGGTGCATTTTGATGACAATCCAGTACTCTACTAAAAAAAACGTTTACACGTATTACAACAACTTGTTCGTTTTTTGTTGTTGCAATGCGACTGGTAGTGGACCTAACCCGGTGCTAAAAATGTTGGAGTCGTTTCAGACGCGGGCAGTAAGTGCGAAGGGGAAATTTCGTCGATCGTATGCGTAGGCTATGCTGTTGTATGATGCTGGGGTAGCAATGTGAACACTGGGGTATCTATAACAGTACCCCACATAGAAAATTTTCGTTGTATGAGATGCGCACTCTATATAGTTCTATACTCTTTGATAGTAGTTACTGACAATCGCCGACTGCTGGACGGAAGGCAAGAAAATCGAGCTTGTATTAGCTACTTTCGCCAGGAACCGCCAAGACCTTCGCACAACGCGCACACCAACCGACAGATGCTCGCAGCCAAGAACGAGGCCTACAAGGGTAAACTGCCATTGAACTTTACAGGCAAAGAAGAGAAGAGAAAAACGCCGGAGAGGTGCCACTCCAAAAACGTTGTTCGCAAGTTTTACCAAACTCAAAGCCAAGGGTACAAGGCTCGAACAGAATCCTGTCAAGATGAAAAACACAGTCGATGCTGAGGATATGGAAGAACCACTTCTGCAGACTATTAAACGGCGATGATAAACAACATTCTGCTGTTAGGCAGAACGAACCATTCAATATTAGCAATGACAGCGAAAACTGCCAACCATCCGAGCTGAGTGATGTGAGGATAGCAATGGCCGTGTTCCAGATTTTAGATTTCCCAAGTTAACTTTGCCGGTACCCTGTTGCCATTAGTCAATCGACCATGTCACGTGGTTAAAAATGCTCGATTGACCAATGAGAGATCAATCAATCAATAGTGTACGGCAAAGTTAACTTTGTATAATTAAAATCCGGAACACGTCCAATATCTAAATTCAAGCTTAACAAGGCTCCCGGAAATAAAGGCCTTAACGCTGAGCTGTATAAAGCCGCAGAGATGAATTGTTAAGTAACACCCACCAACTCATAAGCCAAATTTGGTCGGAAGAAAGTATGCCTGAAGAATGGAACCTCAGCATCGTTTGCCCGATCCACAAAAAAGGACCCCCTCAAAACTGCGCCAACTACAGAGGCATAAGTTTCCATCTGAAACCGTTACTAACAACCTGATCGGCCCTTATCAGTGTGGTTTTAGGCCAGGAAAGTCCACAACCCATGAAATGTTCAAACTTCGGAAGATCATGGAAAAACCCAAAGAACTTCAAATCGATAACCACCATCTATTCATCGACTTCAAAGTCGCATACGACAGCATTTATAGAGATGAACTATACAGAGCCATGTCTAGCCAACAATAGTCTGTTTATGTAGGATGACGATGAGGAATTCTAACTGCTTCATCAGGGTCGGAAACGACCTTACCGACACATTCGATACCAAAAAAGGATTTAGGCAAGGCGATGCGCTGTCATGTGACTTCTTCAATTATATTGTTGAGAGGATTGTGCAAAACTCCCAAGCCAACACCAGGGGCACAATTTTCCGCAAATCGGTTCAACTACTAGCATACGCTGAAGATATTGATCTCATTGGTGGGACTCAATGTGATGTCATAGCCACGTCATAGTATAGAGAAGGCAGCGGCATAAATGGGTTTAGCAGTAAATGAGGGCAAGACTAAGTATATGCTGGCAACATGAAAGGACACACAACATCGATGAATTGGACAGAACGTCACCATTGACAGATATAACTTTGAGGTAGTACGGGACTTTGTCTACCTCGTCTCCGCTATTAACTCTGACAACAAAATCTCGCCAGAAATAAAACGAAGAATTACTCTAAGAAGGCCATTTAGTAGTAAAGCCCGCACTCGAACTATCAAAAGCGGATGAAGAAATCCTTGGTCGATTCGAGCGGGAAATTCTTCGTCCCGTTTGCGAACTATACAAGCTATACAGCCCCAAGTCAAAAAACAACTCCGCATTGGACGTTTAAGATGGTTACGATCTGCGAAATTTCCCCTTCGCACTTACCGCCCGAGTCTGAAGCGGCTAAAAATTTTCAGCTGTAATGCGTACTCTATGTAGTTCTATACTTCCTGGTATTAGTTACTTTCGAACCACAAAATTCGTTGTCCATTGGTCCTGTGTAGGAACATTTGAATTGACCAAACAATAATAGCTTTTACCTCAGCTTTCGGTATATTAAATTCCCCTAAGCTCTTGGCAATAACTATCGTAATAGTCCTCGGCAGACAACTGGCCCATTAGCTCAGTTGGTTAGAGCGTCGTGCTAATAACGCGAAGGTCGTGGGTTCGATCCCCCCATGGGCCAAACTTTTTTTTTTTTTATAATTACTATAATAGTACTTACGTTCTGAATGCGGCAACAAGGCCAGGAACGTTGACAAGCAAATCCTTGCCAAGTCTTCTTTCCAAGCAATCTCTACGTTACTGCGCACAAACTCTTCACCGAATATCTCCGGCGGTGGGGTCTCCTTGATCAAGTAATTCAACCAGTTGATGGCAAACTCTTCGATTTTGGTTGGCAGCACTTTATTGACCGCATACAGGACACGCACGTGTTCCAATGCACGTTCACGCAGTGCGACTTTCTCATGGACACAAAATGTCAAAAGAATTCCAACCAAACGCTGCTTCCTAGGTGGTCGAAGTATGGCCAACTCTTTGACCAAGTCGATACAATAGTTGCTTGTGTCTTCGGCGTAGCACATTTGAATCAACTGATCCACGGATCCATCGGAGAGAAGTGGTGCCTCCAGATACACCCTGCGGAGAAGGATGAGTTTGTCTTTGTAGTCACAGTTGGTACATATCCCACTGATGATTTGATCGAGAAGTTCATTATATGCATGATCTGGGCGATGCTCGGATTTGACATATGAATGCCTGGTGAAGCCCTGCAGCAGGCAGTACTCTTCGTAGAGCCAAGAAAATGCCAAATCAATGCGACCTTTAATGTCCATCATGATAAATTCGAAAATGAGGAAGCGCACGTTGTCAGGGAATGTGGCTGCCATCACGGTCAAAATTTTTCGCCGTTTCACTGAGACACCACCTGCTATACACTGCCGCTCGGCGCTGAGAATTCTCTTGACAGCATCTACAAGGAATTTTGCCTTTGTGGCTCTGGGAAAAGGTTTGGTCACCTCCTGCAACTTAAGTGTTTTGGCACGCTGCTTCATGTGCTCCAGTAGAGCTTGTTCTCCTCTAACACGCTCCATATTCTCACGAAGTTTCTTTGTTGCTTCATCCTTTCGCAGTTGATCGTCGGATACACTAGACATATCGCACATTTCTACGTCAATGCTGTCTGTTACCAGTAAAGGTTCAATGTCCACATTTCGTCGTGCCGGTTCATTTGCAAACACGCTGGCACCGGGTCCGAGTTTTTTCTCAGTCATTTGAGCTCCGAGAAGGCTGGCGATTTTTGAAATCTGCGAACTGAGAGGTGTCTCCCTGACCGGAACATACTCCTGGAGAAAGTGTTCAGGCGCTTCAATTGGCAGGTTTTTCATGTTAACCAGAACTATGTTAACAGCAACTTCGGGGTTACGCAAGTTTTCTGCAATGTACTTCTCGTTGACTTTTGTCGACTTGGAGATCTTTCTCTCCAAAAGGTCGTAATTTGATTCCGCCTCTTCGGCAATTGTGTCTTTTGATATATCATTTATGTCCAAACGCATTTTCTTGCTCAAACTATGAGCTGCGGTCTCGACAATTCGTTTCTGGCGTAACGTAACTTCCTGCTTGTCCATTTTTGGTGTTGCGCGCATTATTTCCGACTGTGATGCTCCTAAATCTAAGAGCATACGCTTGATGGCGACTTGGAATTCAAAAGAACCTCGATTTTTCAACATGCCCACCAGTTGCATTTTTAAGCTCTTTCGCACTGAGCTGACTTGGGAATCGGTTAGTGTAGGCGGAAGGTTTGCATTGAGACTTTTGAACGCCTCCACCACCTGTCCCATGAGGCTAGGACGCATTTTGGCAATGGTGCTTAAACTACCAGTGCAAGCAATCAAATTAACAGATGATATATGCGTGGCAGCGTGAAATTTTAGGAGAATGTCGAAGATATTCATCGCTTCCTCTTCGAGTTTTCTGCGTCGCATGATCTTAAGTGTGAGCGGTATGTCTTCCAGGGAAAAGTCATTTTCTCTCTTTTGGCTGTCCTCATCCGGGTATGTTTGTAGAATTACTACACCTTCAAGGAATTTTAAAGCATTCGTCCGTATGCCATCGTTGTCATTGTCAATCATGTCGAGAATTTGTGCCTTCACTAGACTTAATACGCTCCAGGCTTGCTCTGTGCTGTCAGTGATTTCAGCTCGTGTGCAAACCCACTGTAATCCGTTTTTGTAAATGGACCCACATGCCTGAATGACACGTTTAATAACTTGTGCTGAGGAGTCTCGCAGCAGCATTGATATGACGTTCACTATCTGTGGCATGAATTCTACTTTCACTTTGCTACAAGTGGAATTTATTTTAATTGTTAAAAATAGAATGAATTATTGAAGATTCTTACCAGATTTGTTCCATGAAACCAATTATTTGCTTACGAATCTCTGTGTGTACATCATGGGCGAACGACAAGATGTGTTCTATGAACTCCTCCACTAGTTCCGGACATGTTCCAAGTATGATTTCTTGAATTTTAGCCAACAACTCACATTTTACTTGTGTTTCAGCGACCATTATCTCATTGAACCACTCGACCACCTGAGAAATAGATTTTTGTTTTATTCCCTAAGGAATACTGGAGCAACATGTCATACCTTTGAACGAGCGTTGGCCGTTCGCTCATCTGTGAAGAGTGTTGAAGTCTCAACGTCCAGGAACTGGGTACGCCCAAGTATTCCAGACATCTTCAGTGTGTTTTTTGTTGTTCAAGCAAGAGGACTTTCTTCTAAAAATACTTGATACAAGAAAATCGAAAATCTCGGAAGACAGTTTTTGCGGCATTTATATTTGACAGCTGTCAGAGAGAGCCGTAGACATCTTTTAAAGTTGCCAAATGGGTTTGCATAAACTTGAAACAATCGAGCAATTATTTTTAAATATCTGTTAAGTTCCCTTATAAATTACTTTATCAATCCAATTATTTACTTAGCATAGGTAAACTTTTTTTTTTCGTGGGCTGGTGAAAAGTTCCTTCTTTTACCGCAATTTATAGCTTGGTTTTTTGTTACCGGGCCAAATCTAAGGGCTAAGTTCTTTGAAGACGCCGCAATAAATTTGTTTCGCTTAGAATTTGGAAGACCGTTGTGTTAAAGTGTCCCAATAAATGTTTTTTTCGTTTCATCTTTAACTGCGAGAATACCCAGATCTCTGCGTAGATCTTCATTCTTTATATACCACGGCGCATTGACCAATGATCTTAACATTTTGTTTTCAAAAGTTTGTAAAATATTTAGATTTGTTTCACTGGTACAGCCTAATAGCTGTGTACCATATTTCCAGAATTTTTTCCATATTTCCAGCACTTGCTTGTATAATAGCAGCTTGTTACTAAGGTTAAGCTTCGAATATTTTCCGAGTAACCAGTACAGTTCTCTGTATTTATTTTTAAGTTCTTCGCATTTCTTTTTTACATGCGACTTCCATTTTAATTTTGCATCGAGTGTCATTCCGAGATATTTCGCTAACCTTATTGAGAAATGTTGGCAAATTGTTTGTCCTTTTATACAAAAAATCTACATGAATCTACTTGCTCTCGTTAAGTGCAATCCGCCAGGATTTTGTCCATTCATTAACCTTGTTATTGTTAAGAGCGTTTTGAAATTTCATATCTGTTTAATCTATTGTTGTGCCAACTGCTAGTATTGCTGCATCTTCAGCAAACGTGGCAACTATTGTGTCGTTTGTTTGTGGGATATCACGTGTAAATAGGGAGTACAAGAGTGGCCCAAGGACGCTTCCTTGGGGTACTCCTGCCGATATTTCTTTGAACTCCGAATATTCGTTTCCAAGTTTCACACGGAAGAGTCTATTCTCAAGATACGACACAAGAATTTTATATAATTTTTCAGGCAGAACTTGTCTTAGTTTGTATTGAATGCCTTTATGCCAAGCCTTGCCAAAAGCTTGCGACACGTCAAGAAATACGGCAGAGCAAGTTTTCATTTCTTCGAAAGCTTTCACAATTACATCAGTAATTCGATGGACTTGGTCCACAGTCGAATGTTTACTTCTAAACCCAAATTGATTACCTGACCATCAAGTCATATCTGATCAATTATGCCATGTAAGCGACCGAGTAATATCCTTGCAAAAACTTTTGATATTATTAGAAGAAGTGAAACAGGTCGGTATAATTTTATTTCAATTGGTGAATTTCCTGGTTTGATCACTTCCGCGACTTTCCACTCTACTGGTATGTATTCTAATATAATTGCTGCATTTACAATGTTTAGTTAATGCTTTTCGAGGCAACATTTTTAGAAGTTCTCCTCTAATCAGGTCATAGATAAACTTAACTACATGAATACGATATTTTGTAAATTTTCTTCAATTTCAAACATACACCTATTACCTAATAGAGGACACCGCAATCATATAGTGACGGGAAAAATGCAATAAAACAGAATAGAAACATGACAGCTGACAATTTGCTGTATGTAGAGTTTTTCTACGGTGTGGCTTGCGGCGTTTTTTTAATCATTTTGATTTGGTTGTGATTTGCTTTTTCTTGTATATACGATTAGTATAATAAATTTGTTAATTTGGAATAAGATGTAAAATATAATACCAATAAAAGAGTTTAAAAGAATTCCTACTTTACAAAGATGTGGCACGAGGCTCGTAGACAGGAGCGGAAAATTCGTGGCATGATTGTGGATTATAGAAAAAGAGCCGAACGCAGACAGGATTTCTATGAGAAAATTGTAAACTTCTACCAAAAACTAGTCGTTTTTTATTAACTATTTTTTTTTTTATGTGTAGAAAGCAGATCCAACCCAATTTATTCAATTGCATGGACGCAAATGTAAAATACATCTTGATGCTGCAGTAGCAGCGGCTGGCGACGGCGCCGCTATCATGCAAGTGATATTTCGGATTTTCCGATGAAATCAAGAAAATTTCTCGTTTTCTAGTTTGCATTTGTGGATGTAGACTAACTTGAGCTTTTTATTGCAGTGTTCCATGGCAAGGACAGAAGGACAATCTGATCGATCGATTCGACGTGCGTGCACATTTAGACTATATACCGCCTGTTTCGAAGATGACGGTAGCGGAGGACATTGGACCCGATGAAAGGCAGTGTAATTACGAGCGATATCGTATTTTAGCACAAAATGACTTTTTGAACCTGCCAGAGGAGAAGTTTTTGCATCAACTTTACTTGGAAGAGCAGTATGGTGCAAATGCTCAGCTTGAGGCCGAGCGAAATCTGGGGAAAAAGAAACAAAGTGGGGCCGCAATTGCGTATTCATACGACGATGCGGATAATTCGACTCCGTTTAGTCATATTCCAAGTACTACAATGCAACAGTGTGACGACGACAACGATTCGGTGGGATCTGAAATCGATATGGACGTATCTATTGACATTACGAAACTGGACACATCTCAGGCGCATGAGTTGAATTCATGTGGGAGAAACTATGGGATGCTCAGCAATGATTTTTATTCGTACCTCACTAAAGATGTGGACGAAGCTGATGCTATACGCTTAGCGCGCGAGGAAGAGCAAGAGAAAATGATGCTGAGTGGTAGAAAGAGTCGAAGGGAGCGTCGTGCACAGAAGGAGAGACGGGTAGCCGGGAGGCCACTTAGCCCACCCAGTTATGCTGCTAAAGAAGAGCCGGTAGATGACGCAAAAGACAATGATAGTGAATCAAGATCACCGTCACCGGAGAATTCGGGAAAAATCACATACATCACCTCGTTTGGAGGTGAAGATGAACTACAACCACACGCGAAAATACTGATTAACATAAACAAGGTTATCAAACCCCGGCCAGGAAGTTCCTCACACGCAGGTCATATAACTTACGCTCAAAAAGTAAAAGAAAATTTGGACAAGTTGAAGACAGCGAATGAAAGAAGATCAGAACGACCAAAACAATATCAATTTCGAAGTCGTAGTCGGAGCAGAAGTCGTGCCTGTTATCGTCGGAGCTCAAGTAGAACACGGCGAAGAAGAAGCAGAAGCAGATCCCGCGGCAGGCGATATCACCGGTCAAGGTCCAGGTCTAGATCGCGTCGGTCCCGATCTCGCCGTCGTAGGCGATATAGTTCTTCCTCGAGATCATCATCATCGCTGGATAGGGGAGCTCATCGCAGGCACTCGCCACCACCTCCCAGAAACCGATCATCGTCGAAACCCAAAATGAAACCATGGCCACCTGACAAGCCCACAGAAATATTGCAACAACCTCCACCAGTTGTAGAGCCCCCAGTACTCCCTCCTATGATTCAGTATCCAATTCTACCAATTCAACGAAACAATCCAGCACTACAGCCAAAACCAGAGCCAATCAAACAGGTAGAGGTTCCTCAAGCACTTCCAGAGGAACCACCACCTATCAAAAGGTACTATGGCCGAAAAAGGCCTGGCGACAGTTCAGACTCGGATGTCGAGGCCGGCAATTCAGCAGATCAATCAGACGATGACCATAGCAATGATGATGACCACGACGATCAGGGGCTAATGGACGTTGATACATCGTAAGTGATTCGCTTCCCACTCATTTATTTCCTAAAAAAAAAAAACATCCTTTCTTTCAGCTCCGATAGGTCAAATCCATTTCCGCACTCATCTAGCGGAGGTGGTAGTGGTACTGGTAAACAGAATAGCAAAAAAATCCTCTCAGCACATGGCACAAATATTTCTAGCTCTACCGAGACCAAAGTCAGTAAGAATAACATCTCTCTCTTTTGGCATATGCCTGCCTTGTTGTTTCTCTCTCTCTCTTAAATCTTGACAAAAATAGATAAATTCCGACCGTCAACGGCATGATGACATCCGAAAAAAAAAACAATTAATTCGATTCCCTAGCGCCAGGGGTTTCGTCACAAAAAAAAATGCAGTCACACGAAGCCCCTTTTCTCCTGTTAATGCCCCTTTTTAATATTTCAAAGTTACTATTTACAGGTGGGAACGAGTAGTGGCAATGGAAGTGGCAATAAAATGTCTCTAAATCCGAGGGAGAGGTTGAAGCGAAAAATGCAGATACTTCTAAACAAGCAATGTGAGTTCAGAGAGACTATTGTATTAAACAACGTCGTTCTAGCATTTGGCTTTCTTTCAGATAAAGCCGACAAAAAGGCAGAAATTGAGAAAACAGAACGCCAACAGCAACAGCAGCAAGAGCGCGAGGATGAGATGCGTGAATTAGCTCTAAAGCTGAGGCGAAGGTTAGTAACGACAGCATACATGGTATAATGTTACTCAAATTGTTAATTTTTTTTATAACAGACAACGAGAGCTTCGGCACAAGTATGGCACTCCAAAGTCGAGTGACGGTGGCAAAAGTTCAGATGATGAGTCCACCATCGCCAACGATTTGGTTAAACTCAAACACAGAAGCAGATCGATATCCCAGACCAGTCACAAAAGTACACGCAGCAATCATAGACGCAGTCGTGATCGGGAAAGAACACGCTCAAAGCGAAGTTCGAGTAAAGGGAGACACCGTGGACGATCACGAAGTCGAAGTCGATCGGCGCACAGGCAACGTAGAAGAAACTCACGTTCGAGAAGTCGAAATCGACGCAGCTCATCTCGAAGGCGGAATAGAAGTCGGGATAGATCTCGTGATAGGTATCGTGACTCTAGAGATCAACGCAATCGACATCGCAGAACAAGATCCAGATCTCGAACAAATACCGGAAATAGGTACAAAGAATCGGATCGTAATCCTCCTGCTCAATCGAGAAGCTCTCAACTTGAACGTGGATCAAATGCAACACAAACCAACGACAATGAGCGAATTAATCGCAATAGAATCGTTATATCCGCTCCACCAAAGTTGAAAAAACTCGTCGACTATTAATTGTAAAAAGAAATTCTGCTGTACATAAACATAAATAAACGAAAAAAGTTACGTCATTTGTCGTATGTATTTTGTCCACCACCAGTGTTTCTACGTCATCGACGCTCTTGACAAAACCAAACATCCTCAAAGCCAAATCTGAAGTACCTGTATCGTGATCTTTTATGATTTTAAGCGTGTACGATTCAGAAACGTGTATAAAATGCAGCACCCTAGTTGAGCTTGAAAAAAAAGACAGTAGTTAGAACCCACCACCACTTTAAATTCTTCATATTCGTGACAAAGGCTGATCATGGAAAACGAGAAACACGTAAAAATATGTGGTCAAACGAAGAGAAAAAAAAACGACAAGTTTTCAAACCGAAAAGGGGACTTGTAAGCGAAAACGATAGTAGTTTTGTAAAATCTTGTTGCTGTTTTGAATTTCAGATTTATAGGTATATAAGGTAAGATGAATATGTGTTTACGCAAAATCAAAATGGTAAAGTAAATGTCCAACTATGCCTACCTTTATTTTGCAATTCCATTCTCCATATTTATAAATTTTTATTAACGTTTATCTGTTTACAATATTTCTTTATCAGAAATGTAAAAAATAACTCAAATAAAACTATAATATCGTTTAATTTTACTGATATCTAAAACCATTGACCTATGCATGGACTGCTAATAGCCAACTATGTTCCAAAACTACACACACGCCACTGTTTCACTGTGGAAAACTAGTCTACAGTAGTGTGAGAAAGCGATGCAATGCGAGAAGCTTTTGGGTGCGAGAAAACTGTTCGTATTCATGCACGCGCGTCACGCGCACAGTGGAGCGACTTTTTATGCAACAAATGCATGCACCTCAAAACCTCTCGCCTACTTCTCGCACATAAACTCTTCTGACCACCTTTTCAAGCGATTTGTGAAACAGGTAATTGTTTCGAAAATACGACCATTTAAAGTTTTTGAGAAAAAATATCAAAACATCTGATCACGGATTGAGCACAGAATTCCATTTGGAGCCTTAGATTGCAGAATTTATTTGAAATCATTCTTTGCAGTTTTCCTTCTTTTGATTATATGACGCTACAGTCGCTGTGGAAACCAACTCTTGGTACAAGATGTCGCTCTTTTGTTAGCATGGTGCTATGAAAATTAAATCTGCTATGGTGCAGAAGCGTATGAAAATGACTTTTCTCTAGCAACCCAACTAACAATTTCGCGTCGATAAAGCACAAAAGTAGCTACTTTTTGGAAATTAAAAACATAGTACTTGACAATGTAACGTTTAGTGGAAATGAAATAATAGCGGACAAATTTAATAACTTTTTTGTGAAAAGTGTACAGGACAAAGGGGAATCAATTCTCCATACTCTATATGTTAACAATATTCAAAGAAACCCCTCTGCATTGGTTTTTAAAGAAGTATCGTCAAATAATACTCAAGAAGTGATTGAGCTAATAAAAAATAAAAGAGACTTAATTTCTTAAGCCTTTATCTTTTCAAAGACTCCTTCCATATTATTGGTGAACCTTTAAAGATAATAAGCAATAAGTCATTTAAGAAAGGCATATTCCCTGATACTTGGAAGGAAATACAAGTGCGAAGACTTCCGACCCGTTAATGCCATGCCTGTCTACGGGAAAGTTTTAGAAAAGTTGATGCAAGCTCAACTGAAATCATTTTTTGATGAAAACAAGTTAAAAATTGAAAATCAGTCAGGCGTTAGGGAACAACATTCTTGCGAAGGTGCAATTAATATGGTGATTGGAATTTGGAAACAAGAATTAGATCTAAAAAATTGTATTATATGTGTCTTTCTTGACTTTAAAATAGCTTTCGAGACTGTTGATAGAGATATTCTTCTAAAGAAACTAGAGCAGTATGGTGTTCGTAACAGACCACTAAATTGGAGAAAGACATACCTACTAAATAGAACGCAAAGAACAAACGTGAATGGTGTAATATCGAACAGTATTACTGTTGATACCGGTGTCCCGCAAGGTGTAAAAACGATCAAGTACAGTGAAATGTCCTTATTTGCAGATGATGCGCTTTTATTCATTTCTGGTAAGAATCGTTTCAAAAATGCAAGGATTATAAAGGATTTCAACTGTTTAATTCTGTGCCAAGTCACACAAAAGAAGATTCTAATATTCATTCATTTAAAAGATCAATAATCAAATCTGTAAAAAAAAATTAACTTTAATACGTTCCTAATTTTTTCATCCGTTTTAACTTAATTTATTTATATGTTAAATCTAATTATTTTTTTTTTTTTTAATGAACTTGTAAGTATTTTGTAAAATTGTTTATGTAAATGGTGCAAAATTAATTAAATAAAGAACACATTTTCCATAAGACTTCATACTGGTCATATTGCTGGGAGGGAAATGTCTACTATTACATGAAGTATAAAGTCTTATGGAAAATCATAAATACTTCTAATAAGCCTTACAGAACAAAATTTGTTTGCTGTAAAAGGCTTTATAGAAGCAAATTTTAGGCTTCGCAAAAAGTCTATTTACCTTGTCCCGATCTTCTTGCAAAGTTTTACCGAAACATATTAACGTATGTTACTTGTACACACATCTCCGGAAGTTTGAAAACAACCTTACCATCATAACTTCGTTTATGCTTGTGAATAATTTCCTGCATAATGTCTTTAACATTCTTTTACCCAAATAATCAACTGCAAAAATGCTCAATCTACGAGCACAATTACTATATAAAGCCTACGGAAAGAATTGCTTGTGGAAATTAAATTTTAGTGCCTTATAGATGAATAATATTTAGCTAGGAATGTCTATACCACTTTTATGACAGATCGAAGCAAAATCAGAAATTTTTGTATAACCGACCTCTTGTCTACAAATTCTAATCCAATCCAAATACTAAGCAAAATAAATTCTGAATTCATCAGCAAAATAAAATGGGCTAAGAGTCTAAGAGAGTGGAATGTAATGCTTTCAAAGCGCAATGTTGGCTTTTGTTCATCAGAGGGAAACAAAATTCTGCAGCCATTTTTGCCAAGTGCCAGTCGTCATTACTAGCATCGAATTTTAACTAGAACGAAGTTATTTCAACGATATTCGTCTTATATAGCGAACTCCTTAAGGGCCGCCCAGAATGCGTATCTATAGCTGACGCTTGCAACTGAGTCAAAAGTTAAAATCTTGCAATGTGAATCTGTAGCTTAAAGTTGAATAAATAGCAACATCATACAAGAAATGTAACTCTCTTTTGACAGCGATACAAGAAACCAGCTACAGATATATATTCTGGGCTGCCCTTTAGTCGTGCTTAAAGATCGTTGCAACGACCCTTGCCTTACATTTTCCTGTACCACTTTATAACACGAAAAACTAAAACAAAATACCCTAGATGCGTTTCCACCTTTCAACAACTTAACCGTAATAATAATAATAACAGACGGGCTCAGTGGCGCGATGGTAAGTGCGATGAACTCCCGCGCAGAAGGTCTGGGTTCGATGTAGCAATACCTAAATGATTTTTCACTTTCCCTCCTCTCGTGATGACCTGACAAATCATCCGAGTAGTATCAATTGTCATGAAAAGCTTATTTCAACTTAGCCGTTCGGATTCGGCATAAAACAGGAGGTCCCACCATCATGCTAAAAAGGTACACACGCACACATGAATGGTACTAACCTGTTGCCTGTTGCGCCATAATTTTTTTTAAATAATAACAATAATACTCGATGAACGCTAATCATTCGCTCTCAAGATTGTCTTCGGGGTTACGGAGTATTTTAAAACGTATAGAGATTCGTTCGTTAGCCCAACTACACATAATATGTTGAATGGCTTACCAAACTTGGTCATTCCACCCCATTACAATTTGCTGACATTTAAATCATCCTAAACATCCTTGATTCCAGCAGTATGTTATGGGTGAACAAAAAAAAATTAAATGAAAGATTTAGCTTTGCGTTTTAAAATCATTATTCGTTTAGACTAACTATACATCGAATATTTATCATGAAGTTACTTATGAAAACGTATCAATGCTGTGATACATACATATCGTTCAAGATAAAATAAATGCATCTCTTGCCAAATTTGTTATGGGATACATATCTCGAGTGGTGGAGTGGAAAGCATAAACATTTCCTGACATCTTATTCAGCATTATAAGATTATATGATCTTCATTCGAAGGATACACAAATCGCACATCACACTTGGGGAGTATTGAATTACGATAAACAATGTCCGAGCGCGGGAAATGAATTTATGATTTGAAATAAACTGACTAGAAGTGCTGACTATGGTTAGGCATAATAAGTGCGCTGCTGATTCGAACGTTTTCGATTGGATAAAGAAGCTATATTTTTGTACCTAGATTAATTTGTTCGTTTTTGATTAGAAAACAAAAAAAAACACTTTTTTTATCTAGATCACTTTTGAAAAATATCGATTTCAAGTGACATTTATACCAACATGCATCAAACACAAACACATATGACAACTGACTTATGTCAGTTTATAGTTTGTATTTCGCATTTGTGTTTGTGTTTCATTTAGTATTTTGTTAATTAAAAAAGATTTATTTAAAGAAAAATTTAATCAACATTAAATTAATTGTTGGAATATTCTTCCTCATCATCTAACGTGTGATTTTTTTCAGCGTAGTTTTTTTTTTTAAATCGAAAAAAGTCTCAAACTTGCCTCAAATATTCAAAATTGTTTGTATTTGTTGTATGGCAACGTCTTGATGAAACCACATGTTAACCAAGTTCAACTCAGCTAACTGGGACAAAAAAAGGAGCGTATCATGGCTCGATATCGTTCGCCGTTGAAGGTAACGTTTCGCATTCACGGTCTTCTTCCGTGACCACCACACCAAAATCTTACTAAGTGGAAAAGTAAATGTCAAACCCTTAATATATAATTCAATTGTTAGATATAGGTATATAGAATTCTATTTACTTTTACTTATTCAGAATAATCAGCCCTAGCGATGTATCCGTGGGATGGGAGCGTAAAATTCTCCGATTTTGTATGATTCGGAGGATTTTAGCTTCGAGGTATTCATCCGAAAAGCTTTGCGGAATATTTCTCCGACAATTTATACAATTTTGTAACGTATCCCGGCAAATCGCATTGAAGTGAGTTCAAGTGCATTTTTCACGCAAACATAAAAAACGTTTATTGGGATACGTTAAAACAACGGTCCTTCAAATTCTCGACGAAACAAATTTATTGCGGCATCTTCAAAGAACTGAGCCTTTAGATTTGGCCCGATAATAACAAACCGCGTTATAAATTGCGATAAAAGCAGGAACTCTCAAAGGAAAGTTACCTGCCAAACATTTATTACTCGTGGTGGTGGTGGTTTTAGTGGGTTAAAGTCTCACACTACTTTGGGCACGTGTTCATCGTGTCTTTTGAGATTTTCACCAGCCCACGAAAAAAAGGTGCATTTTTCGTAAAATTTTTGACAGTTAAGTGCAATTTTTCCTCCGACACAAACTTTTGGCGGAAATTATTTACGGGTTGTAGTGAATTGATTTTTATTCCAAAGACACATACCGACGAAGTATGCGTTGCGGAAAATTGCCCGCTCGACGGATACCTCGCTTGGGCAGAATTATTCTTTATCCGTAAAGTAAAAAATAACTTAAATAAACCTATATTATCGGGTAATTTTACTGAAATCAAAAACATCTTCATGACAGGTTGTGTAAATTTTCAACTCGTTTCGTCAGTCATTTCGCCTTTAATGTGATGTGACTTAAATGGTGGGTTGAATAATAAGATCAGTGCACCGGCAAAGTTAACTTCGCAAAACTGAAATCCGGAACGAATCCAATGTGATCAATTAAATTTGTCTCATCCATTGTCATAAGTTCATTCTTCCACAGCAAGAAGATAAACATAATGAGCTGCCAAATGGCACACTAACACACAAAAAAAACACGGTCACTTTGTTCCAACAATATACTCCCTCTATATGAAGTCTGGGGAATAAAATTCCAGCATACTAAAGGCAGAGGAAAAAATAGGAACAAAGGACAGAAAAAACCACAACAAAATGTGTGTATAAACACCAAAAATGCTAGTTTTCAGCCTCTTAGTTCATTCAATTGAGGAAATTCACTCTCCTTAAACCAAGACCTCAGTGGCGCAAGTTGTAGGCAATTGGCTCACTAGGCACGTGGTTACAAGTTCAATCCCCTGTTAGGGAATAAAAATTGTTTTACAGAGATTGAACGTTCAATTAGCGTCGCTATTGAAGGAATCTGATGAGGACACTTGGTAATGTCCGAAACAGCTTTAATTCTAACCAAAATAGTGTTGTCGTCGGTACACAAGTTGTTGCTGTAATTTCGATCGATTCCTAACAGAAATTGCCAGGGGCTGTTAACCCAACCTTAAGAGTTAGAATCGTTGTTACACCTAACTAACCCTCTATTACACAATCTCTTTTATGTTCGATTGGGACGAGTAAAAATCTGAGTGCAAATCTGAAAACCACAATCGAAAACTCTAAAGTACATCGCGACAACATCAATCTGATAGCCATATCACTTTTTTCAGTAGTGTTATTGTACCTCGGCAGCACTTTAAAACTACACAAGTCTCCACTCTCCACGAATTTTTTCCCAATACCGAATCAACGTGCTGTTTTTTTTCTTTCTGCAAAGATCCATCGAATATATCACTGAAAAATGGCTCAAAAAAGTGTAAATCCATTTGCTGTATTAAAAAGCATTTACAACAACGAATTCCAATGGTAAATATCCGATCAAGTCCATTCAAGACACTCGACAAAATTGCATGCGAACCATTTTGACAGGTCACTAGCGGTGCTCTTTCATGTTCATCCGTCGGCCTGTTGTCAAAATGTATTATGTGCACTTGAATAATTGAAAAAAAAAAAACAATAAATTTTAGAAACAAATTTTTAATCGCAGGTCGGTGGTGAAAAGCTTTGGAATATTCCTGCTTGGCGTTCGTATCGCCAAAGAGTTTGTTGGCGTAGAAATAATGCCCGCCATTGCAGCGCATTAGACAACACATACGGAAGTACTTAGTATATAAACACTCTTGTTATGCATTAGGTGTGCTGTAGGCTAATAAAGAACAAAAAATTTACTTGTTATAGAAAACTGAATATCGTTGCGGTTTTAATGATGAAATTAGCAGTTTTTGTTGTGGTTTTGTTGCTTTTTGGGGTGTCATTTGTGAATAGCTTGGGATTCCTGTGGAATCAACCGAAACCCAATATTCTGCTTGTTCTGACCGATGATCAGGATGTTGTGTTGCATGGACTAGTAAGTATAATGGGAAAACAATATGCCTCTGATGCTGACAATTACACATTTGACATAGACCCCGATGGTGCATGTGCAGCAATTGATTGGGACCAATGGAGCGACATTCTCAAATGCGGTAGGAAGAACGGACTTTTAGTTTATTGGTTTTTACAGGAATTTCTTTGTTTGGTTTTACAAGTTTACAAGCTCACCAATTTGCTGTCCATCAAGAGCTTCGATTTTGAGCGGCATGTATGCTCACAATCATCGTACCGTGAATAATTCCATATCTGGCGGCTGCTTCGGTGGATACTGGCGAAGGAAGATTGAACCCAAAGCGTTGCCCGTTGTTCTGCAGCAGAATGGATACGAGACATTTTTCGCTGGAAAGTACCTCAATCAGGTAACAATGATCTGAAAAATATTTCTTGTGTAACATTTGACAACATAGTACTCGGGGATTGCTGTACCTCCTGGATGGAATCAATTTTACGGGCTTCATGGTAACTCGCGTTACTACAACTATAGTCTCACCGAAAACAACAAAATAGTGAACTACACCGGGAAGTACCTTACAGATTTGTTGGCAGAGAAAACGATTACATATCTAAAAAAGCGTAGGGTGGGATCAAAACCATTTTTCGCCATGATTGCACCCCCGGCGCCTCATGCGCCCTTCACCCCAGCTCCCCGACATCGAAACAAATTCGCTGGTCTCAAGGCTCTGCGTACAAAAAATTTTAATGTTCTTTCCGGTGAACTGGGTATGAGCGTCAATAGATCCTCCTCCCATGTAATTATATATTTTTCTGCATTCTAGATAAACACTGGTTAGTAGCGTCTGGTCAAGAACTTCCCAGCAATGTAATCAACACGATCGACACATACTTTCAGAATCGGTGGGAATCACTGCTGGCAGTCGATGAAATGGTTGCAAACATTTTCGCAAGTCTCGACAATTCCGGAGAGCTAGACAATACATACATCGTATTCACCTCTGATAATGGTTATCACGTGGGCCAATTCGCGCAGCCATTTGACAAGCGCCAACCCTATGAAACCGACATTCGAGTGCCTTTCCTTGTGCGAGGCCCTAATGTGCCAAAGAAGTCAGTAGTCACCGCAGCAATTACCTTGGTCGATCTAGTGCCAACGTTTTACGAATGGGCTGGAATTATACCCAAGGGAAACGAAGATGGCATATCGTTCAATGCATATCTAATGAATCCAAAGTACAACCCGCTCTTCGACAGGGGCTACCATCGAGAGATACTCATTCAACACTGGGGCGAAGGCAACGTTAATACATACAATTCCCAGTGTCCATGGAAGAAGTCTGATCGCTTAGCTGAGTGCACCTTAGATGCAGATTGTCATTGTCAAGATTCATGGAACAACACATACGCGTGCATACGTCACTTTCGATTCGGCACCAACAAGTTGTACTGCGAATTCAAGGATCATGAGGTCAGTAAAGGTCTTACTATGCCAATGATATTGCTATCATCTATTATACAATTTTTCAGCAATTCGTGGAGGCCTACGATCTGGATGAGGATATATATCAAATGAATAATCTCGGCTACGAATTGCTGCCTATCGAACGGGCGCTCTACAGTCTTGCACTCCAAAATTTAACCACATGCGTTGGAAGTTCTTGTAGAATTTCAAACATCTAAGCTTGTTCTTGAAGTGGTAGTCAGATACGAAGTAAAGAGTTGTGAATTATCAGTAATGTTTTACGAGTTTTATTGTATGCCCAGGGGTTGCATGTTAGTTTTTGCTGGACAAATGTTAGTAACAATTCAACCCAGTTTTACCGCATCAACTTTTTATTTGATAGAGAACTGTTTCAGAATGTGTACCCCAGCTAGTAACTATAAAATGGCGGAAATAATGAAAAAAAAAAAACAAAAAAGATGCTAAATTCTTATATACTTATCGTTTATTTATTGACACTATTGCAGACAGTTTGTTACGACAAAGAAAAAAAAAATACGGAAATTCATTTAAAAGGTCCTTTTCTGCTAAGGTCGTATTAAAATAAAATACAATGTTGCGTTAACGTGCACTGTATACCCCAGCGGTACACATTTACACTAGAGACGGTGTCAAACCTCTAAATATATATATACTTCACTTGAGATTTAGAACTTGGTCTGCTTAAGAAAAATATACAAATACATAATACAAATTTAGTTAGGGTTTGTCGGTTGAAAGGAAAAGAGAAATTGAGCGCTGCATGTGTATTTCGATGTACCTTTATACACTTCAGACGCGTAATGTCCCTTATTGAGCCTTCTCCTTGTTATCAGATTTTTGTTCGTCTTCCGTATTTGAAGCAGTATGCCAGGTAAGTCTCTCCTCGTAGAATTGAATAACAATTTGGGGACACCGAACGTTTGCCTGTTTCGCTGGCACCAGATCCGCCTCGTCGCTTTCTTTCCATTTCATAAGAAACATCAGTTCTCCGGACGAGTCTGTGGCGCCAAGAATTCGAGATGGTTCCAGTCCCCGGTCAAAGCCGAGCGATTTCCGCGTCTCCTTATCGGACTCGTTTGTGCTTTTTCGTTTGGCTTTCATCTCGCTGACTGGTGTGGTTGATTGGCGCTTTTTGGCGCCACCCTCTACAAATAAAAAGCATACAACAAATAATTAGAACCAAAGTCATTCAAAGACTTTACGTGCAATTCGAAGTAGGTTAGTACAAAATTCGTTGCGCTGTCTTCTCTGTGTGCACGATCATATTAGACGTTGTTTTACCTTTATCTTTTTCCTTACTTTTTAAGGAATCTTCAAATGCCTGAATTAGATCAGGACAGTCCAGATTCTCGACGGGTTCCCAGGTATTATCACTCCGCGAATATCCCTTCCATTTCAAGAAATATTCAACCTGTAAAAAAATTTTTAGAATTGGTAGTTTTTTTTTTGTTTGTGGAATTGGAAGAAACTTACTTTGCCCTTGTTAATACGTTTGTCTTCTATACGTTCGACTGAGAATTCTACAGGTTCGGCTTCGGCTGGCTGATCACCACCCATCGTTTCTGTTTGGGTCTGAATTTTAACTATTTAAGGAAAACCTAATGAACACTTGCAAAATTATTTGCAAGCTTAAATTTATGTGAAAAAATTCCTGTTTTGGAGCAACGAATTGAAAGGTTAGGTGGAGGATAGTATTTCTTGAAATAATTGATTTTTGGGACTTACGATTCGGTTCTGGATGGATAAAACTCTTTTATAGTGATAAAACTATATTTCTTGGTGACCAAGCGTTGTTTTGATTGTAAATTTGGTCTCAAAATTTCTTGGCAAGTTTTATACAGATCTGCGTCCTTTTCCACTCTTAAATTATTGCTATGGGTGAAGTTGGATGTAGTTGAACAGTTTAGTACACAGACTTGGCGCTAGTGCGGGCATTTGACGACGTTTGCATTAGGTAGTTCTGTTTGTTAATTTTTTATGTTCATTAATCAAATATCTTGCTGCGAAGGAAAAATAAATGTTGCTACATTGCTAACTGTTATACCGCATAGAAGTAAGACCATCAAACAACCGAATATGCTCTTAATATAGGTATTTGGTTTATTTATATTTATACTTTGTTATAAACGGTTGTTAAAAATCATAAGGCCGTGTGTCAATTGCGTTAATAGAGAGAATAATTGTAAATAGAGACTTCAAAATGTTAACCTGCTCAACATCTCCCTAAAATTTATACAGTGGGTAATTTTTGACATTCGGTATACCTACTGAGGAGTGACAGAGATGGAAAGCATGCTCATGGATTATACCTCGTTCCCAGTGTTCACATGTGGCGAGAAAATAGACCACCATTCTGATTATTTTGTACCAGAAAATGTAATGAAAGTTGTAAACTAAACTAAAATTGGATTTTTGAAAAAGATGGTTTCACAATTGTTATTACATTTGTTTCGATGTATTTGAAATATTTTTAACATTAACAAACTAGGGCGGATATCTTTAATCTTGAGCACAAACTGTACAACAATATTTCTTTTATTGACAATAATTGATAATTAGGGTATTTTTGATGATCTTTCTGAACTCTATCCGGTATTATTTTTTTATTACATGAAATTATAATGAAAAGAATTTTGTTCCAATTCTTTTAGGAAATTATTGAAATAATTATTGGCTGAGACTCAGGGTCAAAAAGGCTCAATCGTTGGTTGAAAAAAATCGTCAAGTGTATTTTTGTATTTTGGCAGTTGTGTTTCACGGTTTAATTTATTCAAATGGTAATTCTTTTTTACCTACAGACTCAACAATGTAACAATGTTAGTGAGTCAACATACGTCAACAAAATATTATTAAAGTGTTGAAAACAAAGTAGTCGCTATGGATTTCGCAACCATAAAAAGAATCTCTTGGTAACTCTGCCGAGCAGTGACACATCAAATTGTAATAGATTTCCTTCTTTTCGGTATAACTATTATGGGTGGGGAAATATTATATGATTAAGAATTTGTGCGACACTGAATAAAGGCTGTATAAATATTTATGCACTGTATATAACTATACAAAAGTTGAGATGTGTTTTAGTGAGTTCTAATGAATAAGGGGAAAGTTTATATACAAATGATAAAAAATTGTTTCGCTGCGGTATAAAAAGTAGCACGTGTTCCAATTGCAGATCCCTTCAAATCTTACGAATTAACGGAACGGTTGTTTTCAGAAAACAAGTTCTCCTCTACCGAGAATCAAAAATCACATCGCTTTCTCCGTGACGTATGCCTATGATCACACACGAAGTATAGTTTAGTTTTGCCAAATTATAGAAAATACTCACATTAATTTTGTTATTGATGTTACCCGGCGTCACCACGAGCAATATTTGATAGCTTACTATCTGTCACTTTTAATAGAAAGAAAAATTGATAGAATGCTATGAAATGTATAGTGGGCATTTCTATTGCTTACTATCTCAAACAATCTTACAATTTCAAACAGAAACGATAGCCCATAGCATACTATCCATAGAAAGCAATTGACATTTGACTGAGCAATACATAGCAAGAAATTTTTCATAGAATACTATTTGAGGTCTCCACAAGCAATTTTCATAGAATGACACATTGCATGCTATGAAATATTGCTCGTGGAGACCCCGGGTTAAGAGTTAAAAGATAAACATTATGATGATTTTAAGAACATCTATTCCGGAAGGTATGCATTTGAACTATAACGATTTTTCGTGATTTTGTCGAAAACTGAAAATTACGTTAAGGACTAGTTCGGAAAAACGAATTATGTTGAATTATTACCAACAGTAATAAATTTAATATGTATATGTATAAATAATTTCATTCGATTTGTCAAGATATTGACAATTTTTCTTAAATGGTTGTTGCAACTAGTATATATTCATTATAAATTTCAAATGAAATAAAAATTGTTAGAGCGGTTTTTAAGAAAATTAAAGTTTTGCGTAGTATTCATAATAAAATGGCTACGAGTGAAAAAAATGTCCGGAGCGCCGCCCAAAACTTATAGTAAAATAACAGCCATATTAATAAACAAATACTACTTCACTAATTGTCTAATCTGTTCATTTAACTTTTAACTAATTAAGATTTCTTATTAATACAAAATAAATGCGCATGTAATTGATGATCGATGTTTAGTGACCAATCTATTACAAAAGGAAAAGAACTGCAAATTGGACACAAAAATAAATATAACAAATAAATAAAACTTCTTATATAATTTACTGTGGGAACTTTGTGCAGAAAAAGTCTCAATTATTTAGAAATAATGTGTTTACATGACACCAACACAAATCGACTTACGACATACATTTGAATGTTAAGACAATGTCGGAAATTTTCAACACAAGTGGGGTGTGCCAACTGTGATATGGGAAACGTAGTAAAATCCTGAAACGCTCTTTGCCAAACTGCAAACAAACTTATCTATAACGGAAAAAGAACGAAAGGAATTATTTGTATTATTAAAAAATCCAGTAAAATTAGACTGAATTCAATATGTTTTATGACATTATTTTGTGATGCAATTTTAGGGGCGTTCACGAAACGTCGTCGCAAAGTAACAATTTATCTCACGTCGTAAACTTACGAAGATGCATGAACACACTTTTTGTTTTGTGTAATATCATTAACATTATTTTGTGTTCGGTGTTCCAGTCGCAAGTTATTTCCTTTGATTTGAAGAAAAATTAATATAATCGAAAGAAATTGTTTGCAAAAATTAAGACTTCTAAAATTGCTAAGACTTGATAAAATTAGTATATATTAACTATTAAATATATTTTTGCCCATATTACTATTATTATTACCGAGTGTAGCATCGATTGCAAAAAAGCCGCTGTATACCAAGTGCAATGCCGATTTCAAGAATTTTTTGTTAATGGCAACTCCTTCAAAAGTTCGCCTGGCAGTAAATGTCAGAAAACGTTGAATCCTCCTAGGAATTTCGTAAGTTTTTAACGTTTTTACTTCATTTATATTCATTAAAATGCAATAATTATAAAGTTAAATCTTCGTTTTGTTAATAGCATTCAAAATATTTCACATTTTTTACATAAAACCAGTCGAAAAGTGCATTTCAATTTTGCCCACCTGATACGGTGTGGCATCGTATAGCCAACATGGCGACACTTCATCAATTCTAACCTCATTTCTGAAATGTATGCAAAATTTCATTGAAAATTGAACAATTTTTTTCTTAGCAGGCTAATTATAAAGAAAAACCCGACATGTCGAAGTTCTTCGCTACCGGTGGGTCGGATTCCGAATCTGAATCCAGTGAGGAGGAGGTTCAAGTACAAGCGTTTGGAAAGCAACAAGCCTATGCAGTAAGTTGAAAACAAGATTGTGACGAATGGCTAAATTAAATTAAATTTATTTATTCAGTTTAGTGACGATGAAGTCGAAGAGAAACGTGTGGTCCGCTCTACTAAGGAAAAGCGTTATGAGGATCTGACGAATGTCATCAAAAACATTCGCAATTACAAGAAAATTAAGGATATGTCTAGCGTGTTGACCAGCTTCGAGGAACTTGTACGCGCTTATACAAAGGCGCTGCCAGTTATTTCGAAGGAGGAAAACGGTATTACACCAAGATTCTACATTCGATGCTTAGCTGAGCTGGAAGACTTTGTTAACGATATCTGGGAGGACCGTGAGGGTAGAAAGAACCTAAACAAGAACAATTCCAAATCGCTGGGTACGTTGCGTCAGAAAGTTCGGAAGTACATCAAAGACTTCGAGGACGAGATGACTAAATTCCGCGAGTCTCCGGATCAAGAGAGCGAAGAAGAAGAAGAACGCCCTGAGCCAGACTCTGAGAGTGAAGAGGAAGTTGTTGCTCCAAAGGCTGTGTCATTCAAGAAAGACATAGAAAAGGCACCAAAAGCTCCAAAGTTAGATGAGGATTCTGATGACTCCATTGACTGGGGATCGGACAGCGAATCCAGTGAATCATCTTCGGATGACGAAAATCAATATCAAAGTATGCGCGAGCGTTTCTTGAAGACAAAGGGCGGCGACAAGGAAGAAAAGGACGATGAAGAGAAGAAGAAGAAGGAGAAAAAAATTAAGGAAGTTAAGATCCGACGCAAGCGTGAGGAGGATGATGAAGAAGGTGAATGGGAGACCGTTACAAAGGGATCCACCGTTGAGAAGCCAAAAATGTTTGCCAAGGATGCTGAAATTGACATTAACTTGGTATTGGCGAAACTAAACGAAATCATGTCCGCCCACGGTAAGAAGCGTACCGACCGTCGTCTGCAAATCGATTTGCTTTACGAGTTAAAGGATATTGCTGAACAGAATAACCTCGGCAATGCTGTTGGAGTAAAGATTCGCTTTAGCATCATTTCGGCAATCTATGATTACAATCCCAAAATTTCTGAGCCAATGAAGTTGGAACACTGGACTAAGCTGTTGCAAGTCATGCAGGATATGTTGGGCGTACTTTTGGCAAACAATGACATTTTTATGATGGAGAATATTGCCGAGGAAGCTGAGGAATATTCCACATCGCCCTACTACATTCGTGGTTGTTCTCTGGCTGCCGTTGAGCGCTTAGATGATGAGTTCACAAAGCTACTAAAGGAATGTGACCCACATTCCAATGACTATGTTGCCAGGTAGGCCAGATTTATTCTCCTTCCCATCTGATTGATTAATTGTTTTTTTTTATAGACTCAAGGACGAAGTTGCTGTAACAAAAATTATTGAGAACGTTCTGAAGTATTTCGAACGCGTTGGTAACAATAATGAGACTTGCAGAATTTACTTGCGCAAGATCGAGCATTTGTACTACAAGTTCGATCCTGATGTATTAAAGAAGAAGAATGGTGAACTACCCGCCACTGCCAAGACATCTGTTGAAGTAATGGAAAAGCTCTGCAAATTCATCTACTCGAAGGACGACACCGATCGTATCCGTACGCGTGCAATCCTTGCCCACATCTACCATCACGCCATGCACGACAACTGGTTCCAAGCTCGTGATTTGGTTCTCATGTCTCACCTTCAAGACAACATCGATGTGGCAGATCCTTCGACCAGAATCCTTTACAATCGTATGATGGCCAACTTGGGTTTGTGTGCTTTCCGCCAAGAAAATGTCAAGGATGCCCATCACTGCTTGGTCGACCTAATGGTGACTGGAAAGCCAAAAGAACTGCTCGCCCAAGGACTATTGCCTCAACGTCAACACGAACGATCCGCTGAGCAGGAGAAAATCGAAAAACAGCGTCAAATGCCATTCCATATGCACATTAATTTAGAGTTGTTGGAGTGTGTATATTTGGTATCGGCCATGCTTCTAGAAATTCCATACATCGCTGCTCATGAATTCGATGCCAGAAGGAGGATGATCAGTAAGACTTTTTACCAACAGCTCCGATCTTCTGAGCGCCAACCTCTAGTTGGACCTCCTGAGTCCATGCGCGAACATGTGGTAGCTGCTGCCAAGGCAATGCGCTGTGGCAACTGGCAAGCCTGCGCCAACTTTATTGTCAACAAGAAAATGAATACTAAGGTATGGGATTTGTTCTACGAAGCCGACAAAGTTCGCGAAATGCTTATCAAGTTCATCAAGGAAGAAAGCTTACGTACCTACCTCTTTACCTACTCGAATGTGTACACTTCTATTAGCATCCCATCGTTGGCGCAGATGTACGAGTTACCCGTTCAAAAGGTACACTCGCTCATTAGTAAAATGATGATCAACGAAGAGCTAATGGCCAGTTTGGATGATCCTTCGGAAACTGTAGTCATGCACCGCTCCGAGCCATCCAGGCTACAAGCCTTGGCTATGCAGTTCACTGACAAGGTCACCAACCTGGTTGATGTCAACGAGAAGGTCTTCGACATGAAGTTGGGCAATTTCTTGCAGCGCGGCAACATGGGCAACCGCGACCGTGGCTACAATCGCAATCAAAACAACCAAGGTGGCAACTGGGGCGGTCAACGCAGAGGCAACCGCAACCAACAAGGTCGTCAGCAACGCAATCAGCGTGATCACCATCAACAACAGTATCAACAACAACAGCACCAGCAGCAGCAACAGACCATTGAGGAAGAGTAGACGCTACCCAACTCTATTTTACACACCAGCGCATTTCTTTTTTCCTCCGATTACCCAAGAACATAATCACTCAATAACTAGAACAAATAATGTTGAAAAATGGTAATTACAGATCATGGTGCGTTTCCCGGCCTAAGGTGGGACAAGACAAGTGTGTATGTGTCTGTTCTTCCTTAGGCCGGGATAAGGGTGAAACACATGGATCTGATGGGTGTTATTTATAAAACTTTCTTTACTTTTTTATAGTACGATTCTAACTCTAAAATGTTTTACCTGCTAAATATAAACAAACAAATAAAATTCAACATAAAAAGCTGCGCTTAAGATAACGTTTTTAAATAAATTAACAATACACGAGTATATACATTCGTTCCATGTGAATTGAAACAAGAAAATATTTACAAGTGTAGAATTTAAAATAAAAAACCTAATGAAGACATATACACAAAGTAAGTATAGTCCGCCAAGTACGAAGAGAATGCTAATAACATTTCCTTCATAACTCTCTCTCTCTTGGCAGGACATCAAGATATCTTCACTCGCTTGAAAACATCAACCATTAAGAAAATTATGTGTGGGTAAGTGAATTTCTTTTAATTTAGTTTTATATTTAAAGAAAAGTGACCTTGGATGTCACTGAAGGTAAATGTAGATCTGTACCGCAACTAATACTGTACCGCAACTAATACCCCTTTTTGGCTACAACCTGCATGCTCTTAACTTTTCCCTGTACAGTAAATTATTTTTTTGTAGTGAGGATACTTGAAACGAAGGAATATGATAAAATATTTATGGTGTTGGGCGATGTAGCCTTAGTTTACTTAAGTGGCGTTACAGTCGGGAATGAACCTGGGCCTCAACCAACTTGCCTCTCCTATTAGCCCGGTCGTTAGTTGCGCACTCCGAGTTGATTGAGGTCGGTTTCTACTTCTCTTCTACTGCGTCTGAAGTCTGGCTGGTATTCGAAGACTCTGCGAGCTGGAGTTATGGTGTCCATTCGTTCTACATGTACTAGCCATCTACAACGAAGTTTTTTGACCAGGGGATGTCGCTGTACAGCTCCTTTAGTTCTTGGTTGAATCTTCGTCTCCATAGCCTATCAATGCCAACAAGGCCGAAGATTTTTGGAAAAATTTTCCTCTCAAATCGACCAAGGATTTCTTCATCCGCTTTTGAGATGTTCTTACAACGGGTCTTATATAGGATCTCCTTAGTAGTTCGGGTGAGGGCTTTACTACTGAATTGCCTTCTTAGCCCGAAGAAACATTGGTTGGCAAGAGTAAATCTTCGTTTAATTTCTGACGAGATGTTGTTGTTAGTATTAATAGCGGAGCCGAGATAGACAAAATCTGTCAATGTTGAAGTTCAATCCAGTTCGTCGATGTTGTGTGTCCTTTCGTGTTTTGCCTCTTCCTTCTCTATACTAGCAAACGTGGCTATGACATCACGTTGAGTCCGACCAATGATTTCAATATCGTCGGCGTATGCTAGTAGTTGTACAAATGGTGTTGGCTCGGGAGTTTTGCACAATCCTCACTAGAATCGTGTTAGAGAATCGTCACATGACAGCGCATCGCCTTGCCTAAATCTTTTTTGGTATCGAATGTGTCGGTGAGGTCATTTCCGACCCTGATGGAGCAGCGAGAATTCTCCATCGTCATCCTACACAAATGGACGAGTTTGGGCGGTATACCAAAACGAGACATGGCTCTGTATAGTTCGTCTCTATAAATGCTGTCGTATGCGGCTTTGAAATCAATGAATAGGTGGTCGGTATCGATTTGGACTTCTTGGTTTTTTTTCCAGAATCTGCCGTAGTTTGAAAATTTGATCGGATCCTGGCCTAAAACCACACTGACAAGGGCCGATCAGGTTGTTGGTTAACGGTTTCTGGCGTCCACGTATTACGGCAAATAGGATCTTGTAGGCGATGTTGAGGAGACTTATGCCTCTGTAGTTGACCCAGTTTTGAGGGTCTCCGTTTTTGTGGATCGGGCAAACGATGCTGAGGTTTCATTCTTCTGGCATACTTTCATCCGACCAGATTTGGCTTATGAGTTGGTGGATGTTACTTACCAAGTCATCTCCGCCGGCTGTATAAAGCTCGGAAGGAAGGCCGTCATTTCCGGCAGCCTTATTTAGCTTGAGTTTAGATATTTCTGTCCTCACTTCACTCAGGTCGGGTGGTTGGCAGTTTTCGCTGTCGTTGCCAATATTGAATGGTTCGTTCTGCCTGACAGCGGAATGTTGCTCTTCATCGCCGTTTAACAGTCTGCAGAAGTGCTTCTTCCAAATCCTCAGCATTGACTGTGTCTCAACTACGATATTTCCTTGTTCATCTCGACAGGATTCAGTTCGAGCCCTGTATCCTTGGCTTTGACGTTTTACATTTTGGTTAAACCTGCGAACATCGTTACTGGAGTGGCACCTCTCTATATGCTCGATCGCATGCTTTTCTTGCTCTTTTTTCTTCTTTCTGAAAAGCCGGTGTTTTTCCCTTCTTCTCTGCCTATAGAGCTCAACGGCAGCTTTCGTCATCACCTGTAGCTTAGCCTTGTAGGCCTCGTTCTTGGCTGCGAGCATCTGTCGGCATACCTCATCAAACCAGGGGTTTTTTGCTGATGGAGGCGAGAAACCTAGCACATAAGTTGCGGCTGATCTAATGGCTTATTGGCATTTTGGCCACTGTTCTTCGACATTCATTGCTTGTGGTATGGTGTTAATCGAGAGGTTAAGGGATACGCGTTGCGTGAAGGTCTTGGCGGTCTCTTGCAATTGCAGTCTTTCGACCTTCAATTTTATCATTCTTACCTTGGCTGCAACAAGTTAGTGGTGCGAATCGATGGTAGCTCCTTGGAATGTTCGGAGATCCGAAATACTTTTCTGTTGCAATGTGATCAATTTGGTCAAACTTTCGTTGATCTGGAGACCGCCATGTCAACTTATGGATATTGAGGTGAGGAAACCGTGTGCTGGCTATAGTCGCATTCGTCCGTTACCAGACGTGTTGTCGTTTATGTTATGTTTTCCGACAATACTGCTAAAGATGTCTTCTCTTCCTACCTTTGCGTTAAAATCTCCCAGCACGATTTTAACATCGTACTTCGTTAGTCGCTCATAGGTTTTGTCAGGAGCTCATAGGAGCAATCCTTAGCGTATGTAGGTGAATTTATCCTTGGTGCGGATTGTTACAATGCGTTCGCTAATATCTTGGAAACATAAGACTTCTTGCATCCGAATAGTCGCTGTTTCTGTTCACTATAATACGTTCGTAGTAGATGTCACAGTCTTTCATCCTTTTTTCGCCCGGCCCATCGCATAGTATGTCCTGGATGGCAGTAATGTCTGCTTTGTAGCAGTTTAGGGCTTCCGCTAGTTATTCGCTTGCACCTCTCCTGTTTAATGTTCTCACCATTGAATCCCGCTGACTTCTTTTTCTTTATGGGATCGAAGATGCTCTGGAGTTCCACCTTCGAGATTAACAGGGAATAGACCCACTTCATTCGGAGACTATGGCGTTTGCCAAGTTTTCGTCATAAAATCGGGTGAAACCACGGTTCTCAGATCGCCATTGCGTTGTGTCGTTTCTGAGATAGAAATTATGGAGCATCGCATTGTTTACCAGGACGCGGTTTGGCGAATGCTATCATTCACCTTATACGCTTCCTGAAAGACAGTCCTACTGCCTCCAATTTCTCCTGAGGATCTTCAATTACATAGAAATCGTCGTCAAAGAGGGCTTCCCCGGATCAATTCCTGCTGTCAAAAGTATGTTTGTATTGTCAGTTGTTATTTGAAGCTTATTACACGGAAGAAACAATTGCCGCTGTAGAGCAAAGTGTTGAAGAGCACCCGAATGAATCGATGCGCCAGGCGCCACCGTGCACAGCAATTGAAGCTTTGTCCATCAATTTTATGGAAGATTTTTGCGCAAACATATTGGCTTACGACCTTACAAGACCCAGCTTGTGCCGCGAGACCATGCGATGCGTCGTGATTTTGGTGTATGGGCCGAAAATGAGATTGATCTCGATGCTGATTTTCATCCCAAAATTTTGTTCAGCGATGAGGCTCATTTTTGGTTGAACAGCTTACCGCATTTGGAGTGAAGGGTATCCACATGAGACCCTTGAGACGCCATTACATCCTCAAAAACTGAGTGTTTGGTGCGTTCTATGGGCTGGTGTAGTCATTGGGACATACTTCTTCCGAAATGATGCTGGAGAGTCAGTTACCGTTAATAGAGACCGGTATAGAGGCATTTTGTTCCCGAATTAGATGGCATGAATGTGGATGGTATGTGGTTCCAACAAGACGGCGCTACATGCCACACAGCGCACGTCACAATCGATTTATTGAAGAAAACATTCGATGAGCGCATAATTTCGCGTAATGGATTTGTCAATTGGCCACCAAGATCGTGTGATTTGACACCATTGGATTATTTTCTTTGGGGATATGTGAAGCCGCTCGTCTACGCCAACAAACTAGAAATGTTAGCGGTCTTGGAAGCCAACATTCGTGGCGTTATTACCGACATTCGGCCCCAAATGGTTCAAAATTGGACCTCTAGACTTATTCGAACCAGCGGCGGCGGCCACATGCCCGAAATCATATTTAACCATTAATGCCATAAAATGTTCCTTCAAATAAAGTCAAATTGATGGACATTAAAACGATTTTTTGTGTTTTACTTCAATTCGAAGTTCTATACCTCCTTTATATCTGAAACAATCAATCATAAATGACAGAAGATGCATGGTGTCCCCTTATTAAATGATTATCCATATAATTGATATGTAAATATATACAGTAAACAAAGCACATCTGTGGCAGCAAGAGGACTCGATATTAAAAATGTTTTGCATGTCATCAGCTATGACCTGCCAACGAGTATTGGCGAATACGTCCACAGGATTGGCCGAACGGGCCGTGTGTTTAACGATGGCAAAGCGACTAGCTTTATTGATCCCGAGCAGGACAGCACTCTGGCGGCCGACCTGATGAAGATACTTAAACTTGCCGATCAGGAGGTCCCCGACTTTTTGCAGAATTGCATTGGTGTAGGAGGTGGCAACAATTTTGATAACAAGTTTGGAGGCCGAGATTTCCGTAATGTTAAGGCAAATGTCGACTTTGTGTCGAACAGTGGTGGCCCAGCTGGACTCGAAGAAAAGGAGTATTGGTCTTAAATCGCATGTTGGTGTATATTATTTTGTTGACAGCTTAGAATTATAACATTACGTTGAAGTTGAGGTGTTCACACACATTGGCTTGAAGCCGTATTATTTCCTTTTTTTTTGTACAAACTATTATTTTGTACGTTTACTTGCAACAAAAATCAAAACTGCGTATTTTAGCCTTTAACTCCAAAATTTAATTAAGTTGACTTTCATATTTTCAAGTGTCAATCGGTCAACTGACAAAATTCAGAAGTGGGATGCTGAGCTTCGAAACCTGCAATGGACTATAAATACGAGGATTAACTCCACTACCAAGTATTCACCAATGGATTTAGTCTACGACTTCCCCCTACGCGACATTGGAGGCAACAAAATTCTAGCTGCATTGCACGATGATGACGATTTTAACCTAGACAAGCCACCAATAGTCCAAAGGCGCGAAGAAGCTATAAACAACATCGATACAGCACGCAAGTCTTGGAAATCCAGATTCGACGCTAAGCACAAGATTCCGCATCAATACATGGAGGGAGATCTTGTCTTGATCGAAAGTGCTATTCCAAGCACAGGTAAATCACGTAAATTAGAAGTCAAGTACAGAGGACCATACGTCATTGCTAAAGTCTTACGTTTTGATCGATATGTTATCAACGACGTGGAAGGATTTCAATTGAATCAGCGAAAATTCAGCACCGTAGCAAGTAGCGACAAACTCAAGCCATGGTGTGAATTGTATCACGATCACGATGATGATGAAGCTGAAGATGAAGAGGAGTAACTCGGGACGAGTTTCAATCAGGAGAGGCCGAATTGTCACCAACGTTAACGGTCACCAACGTTTCTCTACCCATAATTCATCATCATTCTATCCCTTTCATCCTACACTCCTTTGTCCTTGTCCTACAATATTCCTTCATTTCATTTTTTTTCTTTACCTAGAATATAAAAGTCAGTTGTTAATTGTTATTCGGCCGCTGTACGCAAAGGGTGAACATTATTTCAATAAAAACTTAAAATAAATTCGGTGTCTATCTATTTTCTTTTTGTTATTTTTCACTCGGTCAACTGACACAAGTTTGCTGTGAATTTACAGTAAATTGATAAATTAAATAATAAAAAAGAAACTTTCTGAAACTAAAAAAAAGCTGCATTCAAATGATAAAAACATTTTTGTATAATAATATTTATTTTTATTACTCAATATATTATCTTTTGTTTTTTGAAATACATAATAATATTATATATATATTTTATTTTTTTTTATTTTGTCTTCTTTTAAAGAAACTATTATCATCTGCTGTTGTTTTGTTTTCATTTCAATTTTATATATACAAATAAATGCGCAACATTCTTGTGTTAAAATTATTTCTTTCTCATATAAGCCATGTTGTCCTTTGGTTTTTTTTTCTTTTAGTTTATACTTTTAAGCGGTTGTTGTTTCTTTTTCGTTTAAATCATAACATTGTCATTGTGTGTGCTTTAAATGTTTATTAGGTATGATAGATATTAAGACAAAGTTATATAAATGAAACTAAATGCAATACACACTACTAGTAGATATCTAATCATATTTAATGCAGAGAGTAATATAGTAGGCAATGTTTATCTATAGGTATTAATATTCTCAAAGCTTTTATCTTTTGTTTCATTAAAAATAAAAAAAAACAAAACAATTTTTTGGTAGTAAAATGGAAAAAAGGTTTTTATTTTATTTTTTTTGTTTGGATATGCAAGTGCATTTTTCTCGTAAACGTTTCAATCGGCAGTACGTTAGAATCTTCGCAGTTTATTTCAACCACTGGGGATATGGCATAGGTGAATAATTTATTGCAGGACTTCTCATTAGATTGTAAGTTAAAAAAAAATTCAACTATATCGAATAATATAACATTGCAATGAAATTCATGCCCAAAAATTAAATAATTCGTTACCAACTTAAAAAAAACGTTAAAATTGAAAACATGCATTCAAAGTGTTTAAGTATATTACTTTTTAAATACATTTATCATAAATATGTATATAGGTTCCTCTATTAAATTGGTCTACGCATTCTATTAAAGTGTATTAACTTTATAGTTAGCTCATTAGTGGTTATAGGTAAATGACGGCATTTATAATAATCTGAACTTAAACAGAATTTTTTTTTTTATAAATAGTTGAAGCATTTTTTTTTTTTGTAAAATTGTTATGTTTTTATTATGTTGTGGTATACATCAGTTGTGTACATGTATATATATATATATATATATATATATATATTTATTTTATTTTTGTTCTTGGCTTAACGGTACGCATTTGAGTAACATTTTAAACATACGAGTAGAATGTAGAAGAATTTGCAGTTGCGCTTTATTATACTAATAATAATTTTTATTATTATTACTTTTATGTTGCTGTTTATTTACTTTTTTTTCTCTTACATCGTCGTATTTTTAGGTTTCTGTTTTTATTTTTTTCATTAATTTTACGTACACAGTTTTTTTTTATTGTTTTGTAAAATAATAAAAAAATATTTGTTTTTAATTGAAATCAAAAAAACACTTGCTTAATATTGCAGCATTCGTTATTTTGGTTTGTTCATTAAAGCGCGGAACTTGTTTTTTTAGTGTTTTTTTTTTGTATTTTATTTATTTTTGTTTTTATTATTTAGCTTACATTATTGCATTTGTTTTTTATTTTCTCTGTGGTATTTTAGTTATGAAATTAGATGAACGGATTCAAAGGTGTATTTAAAGTTTTTTATACCAGTATAAATAGTGTTCCCCATCTTCCACCATTAGTTCGTCGACTCCTAAAATAAAGAAAAAAATGTTTACAAAAATATTGAAGAACAGCTAAAGTTATCAGAATGTTATATCGTCAGCTTAACAAGAAAATCTTGCAACTCCATTTTCGGCAAAAAATACTTTTTGATGCCATCTTATAGAGAGTTGGTAGGCGCACTGTTATGCAAGACCTCGTAGGTCCTTAATATTTTTAAATCTCATAAAAATCAGTTTGTTTATGTTGCGTAGCTCCAATGTAGTCAAAATACCTTAAAAACCTGTTAACTCCGATAAATTACTGAAGAGCAAACTTCGTAACTTCCGCTTATAATAACCAAAGCTCTTAACGAGGTGAATGAGTGGACAAAATCCACTTAACGAGAGCAAATCGATTCAGGTAGAATTTTCGTAAAAATGGACAAACGATTAGTCAGTATTTCCAATACGGTTCGAGTCTCGTTTGCAAATGAAGCGAAATATCTCGGAATGACACTCGATGCGCAATTAAAATGGAAGTCGCATGTAAAAAAGAAATGCGAAGAACTTAAAAATAAATACAGAGAACTGTACTGGCTTTCTCGGAAAATATTCGAAGCTTAACCTTGATAACAAGCAAGTGCTATGGGGTTGTACCATTGGAACGAATCTAAACATTCTAAAAACGTTTGAAAACAAAATGTTAAGATCATTCGTCAATGTGGTATAGAAGGACCGCAGAGATCTGGGTAGTCCCGCAGTTAAAGATGAAACGAACAATTTTGCACGCAAACGTAAAAAAACGTTTATTGCGACACGTTAACACAATGGTCCTCTAAATTCTTGACGAAACAAATTTATTGTGGCGTCTTCAAAGAACTAAGCCCTTAGATTTGGCCAGATAATAACAAACCGCGCTATATATTGCGGAAAAGAAGGAACTTTCAGAGGAAAGTTACCTGCCAAACATTCAATACTCGAGATAAACAAATTGCTAGATAAGTCTCATACTTAGTTGTAATACAAATACAAAAAGGGTAGTTTTAGCGGGTTAAAGTCTCACACTACTTTGGGCACGTGCTCATCGTGACTTTCGAGATTTCCACCAGCCCACGGAAAAAAAGCTTGTAACCCCACTATCCAAAGCCATAAAATGGAATGGAAAAGCCAGAAACTCCCAATTTTTTCAATTTCAAGTGTAACTGCCTGGCAAAAACCGGACATCAAACCTCATAACTCCAAGGGTAGAATAAAAAAAAAACTCGTAACTCCAGTAAAATAAATATAAGTAGTGTGATGAAAAAACTGTTTTTTTTTGTTAAAAAAAACGCGATTTTTAGGCCCTATCCCATAGAGGCATATTAGTTTTGATACAAAGTTTGTAACATAGAAAAATAATTTAGCTAGATATACCTCAAAGTATATGGATCGACTTAGAATCGCTAGCTGAGTCGACTAAGCCATGTCGACTGTCCGTCCGTCTGTACGTGATAATTTTTTTTGAAATGCCGCGTTTAAGCGGCTTCATTAGGGCCGAAAGGTTTCCTACATTTGGCCAGTCGAGGGTTGATACAAGATAGATCGGCGGTTCCGCTGAACTGTGTACAGGCGGCTGCTATACGACCTAGGCGTCGTCGCTCAGACGAAGGAGAGCGCCTGCGGTTCAGCAGGAGTATGTCCGATTGGGACCGTCAGAGTAGGCTGCAACAGGAGAACATGTTGTGGTGATTAACGTAGCTATGGATAGTTTTAACCGCCCGAACTCTTGCACATAATTAAATTTGACAACAACATCTCGTCAGAAATTAAACAAAGATTTACTTTTGCCAACGTTGTTTCTTCGGGCTAAGAAGACAATTTAGTAGGTAGTAATGCCTTCACTCGAACTACTAAGGGGATCCTATATAAGACTCTGATCATCCCAGTCGTGCTCTAAAAATTGATGAAAAAATCCTTGGTCGATTTGAAAGGAACATTTTTCGAAAAATATTCGGTCCAGTTTGCGTTGACGGTCTTTGGAGACAAGGATTTAACCACAAACTATAGGAGCTGTACAGCGACATGCCCCTAGTCATAAAACTCTCCATTGGACATTTAAGATGGCTAGGACATGTAGAACGAATGGACACCAACACTCCGGCTCGCAGAGTCTTTGATTTCCAGCCAGACATCGGACGCAGTGAATGAAGACCTCGCCTTAAATGGCGCGGACAAGTAGAAACCGACCTCAACTAACTTGGAGTGCGCAACTGGAGGCAGTTAGCTAAGGACCGGGCTAGTTGCACAGGCATGTTGGTTGAGGCCCAGGTTCATTCCGGACCATTCCATAGCCCGTCAACGCAAATGGGACCGAACATTTTTCGAAGAATTTTCCTCTCGAATCGACCGCTTTTGAGACGGTCAATGCTTCACACCGTATAGCAGGACTGGGATGGTCAGAGTATTATATAGGATCTCCTTAGTAGTTCGAGTGAGGGCTTTATTACTGAATTGCCTTCTTAGGAAGTAGAAACAGCGGTTGGCAAGATTAATTCTTCTTCTAATTTGTTAAGATGTTGTTGTCAGAGTTAATAGCAGAGACAACAAATTTTAATTGATTATTGAACATTATTGGGTGATGCTTTTTCAATGGGTTAGCATTACCTTCATTACCTTCACACTCAGGTGTACACAAATTGGTTACGAATTCCGCACAAACTGTACAGCTTCCTGTCAAAAAACTAAGGCCGTGTGTCAATTGCCTTAAAATGCGGGTTAAACTAATTTTTGACATTTCTGCAGGTACTTTCCATCTCTGTGAGCCTTCAGTACGTATATCAAATGTTAAAAATTAGCCATTGGATACAATTTAGCGAGCTGTTGAGCAGGTTAAAATTTTGAAGTCTCTAGACACCATACTAATGTCAAAATTTATCCACCAGCTAAAATTTTAACGCAATTGATACACAGCCTAAGTTTAAATATCAATGGTTTATAAGTTGGGTAGATATTTTCCGTCAGATCAAGAGCATACCATCTGGTTGAGTCACAAGTCGTAGCAAGTAGCGAACTGACTTCAGGTCATGTGAACGGCGATTACACGGAAAGACCATTCATGGATAGAATGGTGATGGTTGAAGTTGTGTTTGAAATTAGCTCCAAAAGAAAAGTTAAAGTGCTATCTAAAGGCATATATACAAATTGGAAACACTGAAAAGGGATTTGTTGGCGTAACAGGCTCGTTAGTATCCAGTTAGTATCTTGACAATTGATACTACTCGAATTATTCGTCAGATCATCACGAGATAAGGGTAAGTGAAAAATAATTTTATGTGTTGCTTCAGCTGGGAATCGAACCCAGGCACAACTGCGCCACTGACCATTTGGGACATATTATTCTGACGTCATTTTGACATTTAAATCTTGTGCGACAAAACTTAGATCTTCCTAATTTGCAAAAGCATTCATGTATTTTCGTCATTAGTGCATATTGAATTTTATTACACTATGTAAGCATTTCCAAAAAGTATAAATAAAATGTAAGCGTAAGATTACATTTTCTTTCGACTTTTCTGTAAAAAAAATCGTTTAGTTAAAAAAAAGTGGATTTAAGGAAAACAAAAAAGGAGAAGGATAACAAATATATCTCTAGATGAATCGTAGATATTGCCTTTTTTTATTTCCCTATTGTCTAATAAAAATAAAAGGGTTTTTAAAAGTGAACATGGCAGTCGGTGAAATTCGAAATTTGCAAATACTCTATATCATCAAATATACCAAATTTTGTTATCCCGGCTCAAAATGTAAGGCTTTCAACTGTTGCATGGATATGTTCCGCTTAATTATTTCCCTAAGTCGAAAACTAGGTGTTAAAAATAATATTCCGCAATATTGTGATTGGATATAGAGTAATACTAATAATAAGTATTAACTATTAACCCAAGCCTCGATGGTGCAAATGTAAGTCACTTGGTTCACTATTTGTGCGATCATGAACGAGTTCAGAGTTCCTACTATGTCATGCTTAGGCTGTTTAACATCTTTTTTGTACACCGTGACATCTTTGTGCATTTTTTCAAAACATAGTTTCTGAAAGTACACTTACGTAAGCAAAGGGGTGAAGTTTTTGTGTTTTATTTTTTTATATAAATGCATATCCTTCAAGGGTAAAACCATTCGTGCTTAGTCACCATAAACATATTCACAGGAATATTTAAGTGCCCTCAAACTCCAGTTTTTTAAACTCACCATCGATTTTGTAGGAACATTTCATTACTCAATGTTTCCATTTGAATAAAAGCGTGTACACTCACACTATATTATGAAGTGCGGATAGCCCTAAACAATTCACCTAGTCATATAATTTTGTCAAAACTTAATAAAATATTTATATACCCTATTAGTTTTGTTTGTATATTTAATAAAGCATTGTCGATCTAGCCTTGTCTGTCTGACCATCTGTATATGTCACCGAAGTTTGAGCCTTAAAATTAGCACAGGACGATGGAATGTCGGTATAAGAATACTTGGGAAAATCTGGCACAAGTGGAAAAGCATAAAAAAAAAACATTTTAACTTTAATTTTTCTTTATTTTTTTCATCGATAGGTGTGTTTTTGAGAAGACCGTCCTTTTCATAAAGACATGACTTGACGTGACGAAAGAACCAGTTTTGACTGATGTGTAAATTTCATTGGCTATCACTTGCAGTGCGGCCATCTCTTACCCACAACAACAGGCATGTCTCGAAGTTTTAGGCGTATCTAAGGAAAGCTGGGAACGAAAGAATTGCGGGTTGGGTTCACGCAGATTTTTTTTTATGTTTAGTTACGCGAAGTATTTCCAGAAAGTGACACCGGTCATGAGTTTTCTTTTCCTTCTCTGGTTTCCTATCTTATTTTTATATTTTTTATTATTTTTTGGCACGAAAAGACGTTTGTCGAGCAGGTGGTTTTTAGTGGTACCAACCAGTACCACGAGCAACCATAAGTGTACTGTGACCTCCTCACCTCCAATGAAGATGCCTCTGTGACCTGACCCTCACTCACAAGTCGAAACGTAGTTTATGTCACGGATGCACAGAGAATGGTATATATATTAGCATTGGTAGCATTTGCAGCAGGTGTATATTAACCGTCTACCACCATTTTACTAAGGGATGACCTTCAGTCTTGGTATAGAAAAAGTTATTGCATCTATGAAAAAATTTAAGAACAGAATCGGCCGCCTGTTCTAATGGATCATCAGAGTGCGCGAAGATGAAAGCATACCTACTCGATGACATCATGTCTATAACATTCTAACATCAACTTTAAATTCTTTAAGCCCGCGTTTAATAGCATCCTAAGCATGTAGCTCTATAGAGCGATGACCGAAAGTTACAGTTGCGCAGAGAATTGTATATATATTTTGGTAACATTTCCAGCAGGTGTATAGGAACCGTCCCACCACCATTTTACTAAGGGGTGACCTTCCCTCTCGGTATAGAAAAAGTTATTACATCTATGAAAAAGTTAAAAAGTTTGGCCGTCTGTTCAAATGGATCATCAGAGTGCGCGAAGACGAAAGCATACTCGATGACATCAGGTCTATTACGTTCTTGCATCGACTTAAAACTCGTTAAGCCCGCGTTTAATAGCATCCTAAGCATGTAGCTCTATAGAGCGATGACCGAATTCAGGATTTAATCAAAATCTATATACCTGCGTCGCATAAAACTGGAGGGCGCGCAATGCTACATTCGATTTGGAAGCAGTTCATCTAAACTAAACATACCGGGTTTCGACAAGGAGAAATCACGAGACTCCTTCAATTTTGTACTGGAACGGTAGAGCTAGTACGAACATGCAGTGATATCCAGCTATTGGTATACGGAGGCGACATCGTCATGATTTTTAATTTTCATCGTGCCGTTCTGGAGTTGTTTAAGGCAATTTAAGGAGGACAAGAATAGACCAGTTTTTTTTGGATTTTCATATTGGTTGGATTAAGGTTTTTCATATTCATACAGCGGGTTGTACAATTAACGGGTTATTTTATAAGCGTGTTTTTTTTTTAAATCGAATAAAACAATCAAATTTGCATAAATGTTGTCCGCGGCTTCGTTTCAAATGGTCAATTCGGAAGGTCCAATTTCGCGTCACCTTTTCGAGCATTTCGTCCTGTATTCCACGAATTACGCGTGTTTTGTCATCCTGTAAGGCTTCAATCGTGTTCGGCTTGTCCACATAGACTGACGACTTTCCATAGCCCCACAAGAAATAATCAAGAGGCGTAAAATCGCCAGGGCCATTTCGAGAGATAAGCTGCTGACCAAATGCATCCTTCAACATTTCCATTGTTTCACGAGCTGTGTGGCATGTGGCACCATCTTGATGAAACCACATGTCAACCAAGTTCAAATCAGCCAACTGGGTAAAAAAAAATCCCCTATTATGGCTCTATATCGTTCGCCGTGGACGGTAACGTTTCTTCCACGGTCGTCTTTGAAGAAAAATGGACCGATGATGCCACCAGCCTATAAACCGCACTAAACTATCGTTTTTTCGGGATGTATCGGTAATTCTTGTATGGCATGTGGCTGTTCATCACTCCAGATTATTTATTTATCCGTTAAGCCAGAAATGAGCCTCATCGCTGAACACAATTTTTCGATAAAACAGCGGATTTTCATGGAGCTGTTCTAAAGCCCATTCACCAAAAACTAGACGTTGTGTTACGTCATTCGGCTTGAGTTCTTGCACAAGTTGAATTTGTTAGGCTTTCAAACTCAAATCGACAAATTCGACTCAAAATTATCCATGTGGTTGAGTAACACAGGCCCAATTGCTGAGAATGGCGACGAATTGAAATTTTACGATCTTCATTAATATTGGACGCTACGACTGCAATATTCTCTTCGGTACGCAATGTACGCATATGAGTCGATGGTTTAATGACCAACAAAGTAAATTTGGTGATTACAGCATGAGTTGTTGATTCACCAGGTCGATTATGACGACCATCATATGGTCGTAATTAACGGTGCACATTTTTCACAGAGCACGAATTTTGATAAAATTTCAATAATTTGCAATCGTTGCTCGTTTGTAAGTCGTTCTATTATTAAACGGAAGAGTATACTGAACATTTTTCACTTTGACAGACGACGTTTGGACGCAATTACTAACCAGTACTGCCAACCTGAAAGACTTAACTCTTAAAAAACCACCCGTTATGTTTGCAAAACTGCAATAGTTTTGACATTTTGCTTATAACAATCTTTAACAATTACTACAGCATACAGTCGATCCAAGAACTTGAAAAAGTGGTTAGCAAATTGAAATTTTACAACAGTCTGGTAAAAAGTGATCGACAAACCTACAACCATAAGGTGATGGTTGCTGATTAAAATGTTGATATTCATTAAAATCATCCCCAATATCAATTAAACGACTACTACCTCCATCTGTTGCCATCTTTCCGTATTTAAAAGGGGGAACAATTAATTTTTGGTCATTACCCATTATTATGAACTCATTAAGTAACAGTTACTCGATTGGCATATGGCTCAACTTGTTTACACACAACAAAATCGAATGCTTTACTTAAAACGACAGCGAAAATAAAATCGATCGACCAACCCCACGTGTGCGTGTAAACCGTTTTAGCGCAACGAGTAGAAATAATGCAAACAACACTCAAAAATGTCAAACGTACGCAAAGAGGTGGTTGAATTCAAGTCACGGCCACTGAAATTATTTACCCGTAACTAATTAGGCAAACAACACTTCCCCCCTCCAATGTTTGTTGATCCCTTGCCAGTAATTAAACCTTTTCAATTTCTTAACAGCCGGTCACTAGCCCAATGGGGTGGTAGGTTTAATTTGTCCTTATGAATCTGTTACTTACCCACAGGTGCTATCAGCTGATTGCCTGGTGGATTATTGGGATCAGGTAATTCGGGTAAACGATACAGTAGCCAATAGTTGTACCTTTTAAAGAAAAAAAAAAAAAAAACACTTTAACTTGATGCCTTAAAAGTGTATCACTTAGAGAACCTACCCTCTGGGCTCTTCCTTTTTGCCAGCTAGCGTGTGAACATAGTGTCCGTTGGGCCATTCTCTTGCCTCGAATGAGAACCTGCGGGGAGATAAAAACAAACAAACATTAAAATGGACTTAACTACGAGAATTCATTCAATTTATTGCCTTACCTTGGGTCAATTTCAGCGGCTTGCGTCATGGCTTTAAAGAAACTCGTGTTCTTTGGGGAGACCAATGAAAGGGAGAATGCTTCGGTTACATTCGAACCCACCCAAAGTGTGTACGTGTACGAGACATTTTTCGTGTCGGATTCTTCAGCCGATGTCAATCCGAATGGTACTGCCAGCTTCGGTTCGCCATTTTCTAAACGAAATGTTTGTCTAATACATCACAAGTCATCAATTTATTTTCACATAGGTACCTGAGGCAGAGTCGCTGTTTTCCCGAATGACGTGATCGCACTGTAGTGCTCTAACTGCTCCGAGACCTTTCCAACCAAGTGCGAGAATAATATCTGCTGTAAGTCCCACACCGATGCTGGGGTCTTGTCCATCCTGTAAGGGCTCTTCGGTCCATCCACCGTCTGGTATTTGACGACTCAAAATCCACCAAGATGCAGCTGTCCTGTTCCATGAACCAGCCGGATCTCGTTCAAGATCCTGCAGAGCTTGCATTGCAAGAGCCGTGCTGCGCAATGAGCCAAAACCGCCCTTGGGATCCTGAAGACTAGCGAGCCCTCTTGCTGGGCGTCGAACAAAGTGCTGAAGATGTCTATGTCGGTGATCTGTTACTATACACCTAAGAGCCAGAATAACCATAGCAATGGTGTCCACACTTTGGTCGGTCACACCACTGGCTATATCGAGAAGTCGTCGAATTTGCCGTTTTCTCACGTGTGCCGCAGAACTGCATGCAGACAACGTGGTCAAAGCAAACTCGATATCTTGTGCCGGTTCGTGGTGTTGTAGTGTAGCTACCAAATCATGTCCATGGAAACGTTTTGGATCCTTGCACAGGGATCCCAATGCCAGAACATACCGTGCCAACTTATCAAGATTCATCGGTTTGGGCACCGCATGGTGTCTATCTAACATCGACAAAATTTCAATTTCCATTTCCTTAACAGACAAAGTATCTTCCAGCTCTTGAATCATCTGCAAATGCCCATCTGAATCGGTGGGATCCCTAGCGCCCGACAGCTCCTTCGCCAAGATAACCATATGAGTATCGTTTCCCCAGCCATAGTCGGGCGCACGTTTTTCCTTCAACCAATCAAGCGCCTTCAGTATACCTTCAAGTTCGCGCTTATCAGGCCCAGCGGAACCCAAAATCTCATGTTCGACAATTATCGGATCGGTAAGAGTGTCACTTGAGCTCTCCTGTGTTTGCGTTGTTAGTGGCGGCACTTGCGTGGAGCTCGATGTCGTTGTACCGGATGGTGTGGCTGGCGATATTGTAGGATTTGACATACTTGATGGCGACGCAGGAGAGGTACTCTGTTCGGGAAGGACGGGCGCAGAATTTGCCGTTGGTAGATTTTGCATTTGATTCGTGCTACTGCTGTGTTCACCCCCATTTATCGTATCGAATCCTAGGGGAACCGCTGATGGAGCGTCTGTCTCCACCGGCTGCTGCTGTTGTTGGCTGCTTAAGCTTCCGTTTTCTGCCAGGATTTGCGTGATTAAGATAAGAATTCCCACAAATGTCACGTGCGACGTTGGAATTTTTGTATCCTGTGCCATTTTTCTCAAGTCTTTATTCTGTCTGCGGAACGGTGCAACTAAAGAAGAAAGAACAACAAAAAAAACCCTGGTCACAAATAAGGAAAGTGCTTAAACGGTGGTACCCTTTTATGTGAACGACGAGGATGTGTGTATATGCACATCATTAAGGACGACGCTATTATCGCGCGAGAGGGGGTGCACAGAAAGGATGTATATCATCCACCCAGTCAGGGCATCCACATTAACTACAGCGTTAGGTATAAATGGAAATGGTGTGCAATGAATCGTAAAATGTGTCGCCGTCGACGTTGTCTGAAGTGAATAGCCGCGGGCAATTCAGGGTGATGATCAAGGATTTGTTATTTCTGTTCTGGTCTCTTTTTGTTTATGTGCGATGGGCCTTTCGGTTTAAGGTAAATTTAACACCCAAGTTAAAGGTTACACAAATTAGATAAAAGATTTATGATCGTGTTTAGGGGTTGAAATCAGTAAACTGGTGTTGCCGAAGAGACGTGTCTCTAAGAAGGACATTTGCTACATCTGACTTAATCAATTGGAGGGGGGAAATTCATCATAAATCTTTTTCAGTGATTGGATGCCAGCAAAGATATACACCATTAGATTGGGAGGGTATCGCTTTAAGGGATGTCCATGTATCTTGTTACGAACTTAAGTGGTGAGTGCGGTATTGTAGAATATTTTTGCCTGATTATACTGGCCTACTTTGAAGATTTGTTGTTACAAAATTTCTCACCTATTTCATTTTTGCGTTTATTAATAAAAATGTAAAAAGATTCATTTGGGTCAAATCCTTGTTATGGTTAGATTGTGGTTAAGGGATAGTACAATTCGACACAATCCCAAGAGAAATGGCAGAAGTCGTTTTGTAATTATGATAATCCTTTATTAGCTACACAAGTGGCACTTAAATACTCGTATGTTTGACATTGCGAAACGTAGTTATAGTGTACGCGTGTACCTTACCAGCGAGTCTTAAGGATGCTTTATACCAAACTACAATTTTGACAGGAAGCGTTCAGTTGTGCTGCTCAGGATTAATTAGCATATCCCATGGCGACAATATTGGTATTATGCCGAGGTCGCTACAAAGACAAATGGTGACCAACGACACAGTCTGTTCAATGCTTGTTACGTGATGTTACAGTCACTGAATTCAGCTGTCGTCTACTTGGAATGGGTGTCCTCTTGGGCGTGTAGAGTTATCTCCTTTCCTGTCAGAAGGAAATTACTCGTTATTTCATTGTGAAATTTGAAATCAATAGATACGAGAATCCAGAATTCGTTTACAAATTGAAAAGTAAATTTTACTAAGAGTGCGAGGACGAGGAGCATTCAAATTTTTGGTTGACTGGCTTTCAATTCTACAAGAGTTCAACTCACATTTAGTTCTTGAATACAATTCGTGCTACATGAGGCAGAATTTTAAATAAATTATTTCAATAATTGAAAAAATACACAATATACCCAGTTATTCCACTAAGCATGGTAAAGCTTAAAATGAAAAAAATATGTTAATTCACACATGTGAGTGTAGTGATGGCGTTAATAATTCGATTTGCAAAAAAAAAATTACATAAAATAATTCGTTATATTCACTCACGATACATTTATTAATATATCTACCAGTTTCATGACAAAGCTGAATAAAAGGGCTTGTAGTTGACAACTTATGGAGGGCCAGATACTTTTTTTTTAACTCAGAACCTAACCACCTATATATATTTATAGCAGACAAAATGTTGAATTTTTAACTTTATTTTGGATTGGAATTTCGGTATTCTACAAACAAATTTTCTACAAGTTTTTATTGATTTTCCACATTATCGTAAAAATTATTGTGAGCGAGAAGCAGGACAGAATCCTCCACGAAATTCTACATATCCAGCTTCGGCTACGACACCCTTTCTTATCAGCATAGCCTGCATGCGGAACGATCTTCGGCAGTCTTTATGGAATCTCCACGGAGACCAGAAACCGCTGTCTGTGGGCGTGTGTTACGTGACCTGTTGGACATTTTAAAATCTATGGGGCAAATGCAAGATGTCCTCAGGTATTTAATACATTCGTTTGTGCTTGTAGTAATGGCTCCAGACGAACTGTTCCTTGACACATCCACGAGAGCGTAAGGACAGCTAAGTTTTAATGACATGGATGTTGGGACTCGGGAATAGTCTCAAATTCTAGATATTTTGATGCGTGGAAAAAAAACAAAATAATTCCCTACTTGACTTTAAAATATTAGTGGTTCAGTGCAAAGATTTCCACTAGGATGCGCAGACAAACTTTTTCAGTTGTTAGTAGGGATACAACAATTTTGTATTTTAATACGAAAACACAATTTACCTACCTTTTTTTTTTCTGCGGCACCAAGTGATAAATCACGAACCATTTAACTATACAAAGATTATTGGACAGCAACGTACCCACAAGGGGCCTCATTGTGGTGATCAATTCATACAGGTCGTCTGATCAGATCCATCAGCGACATGTGGTTACGAAAAGATGGTGCCACATGCCAAGCACTGGGTAAAGGGGAATTTCAGTAATGATGTTATCTCTAGAAAAAGTCGGTTCGTTTATGCTCGCTTTTTATATGGTTAGGTTAGGTCGTTTATACTAACAAGCTTACAACATAAAAATATCTCGGAAACACTATCGAACATAAGATTACAAACATAAACTACCCCAAATTATTTGTTTTAGGTTACCACATTTGAAGTATGGTACGCGTCAAGAATTGTTAAATTATGCTATACGCTACGATTTAACTATACGCTACGGTGGCGAATGTGTGATATTTCTGACAGTTGAAAATGTTTCGAACATCAAAGCGGCGTTTACTGATCGAGGAAATACTCTCAAAGCTTTGTCACTCTACAATGCGCTTCATAAGGAATTATGGAGGACCTCACAAGCCAAGATTTGTATGCTAATATCAGAGATTATGAAGTCATACATATGCATAAAAGAAAAATTGTTCCATGGAGGGTCGTACTTGCAAAGCCTGCCGTATATTTGGATCTCGTTGCTCGTGTGTGCACGTGCACACCACCCGCCCGTACCATGAAGCTGGTGAGCAAAAGTTTAATTTTTTTGTTCTAAATGCTTCATCTGCTAATATGCAATCGCATTTCTCCAGAAAACTCCTACTTCGACAAAGGAAGCCGATAGCAACAGGTAAATAAAAGAGCTTCCGAGAAATAAAACCTCGTAATCGTGTACAATGTATATAGATGGGAACCCACAAATTTATAAACAAAATCCTAACACTAAAATCTTTACCGAAAATTTAAGTTAAACCAAAAAATCCTTAATTCTCAAACAAGCACAACTGATTAAGTGATTTTGGCTCTGTAGATTCCAGTTCTGAGTACCTGGTTTGGAGCTTTTGATTTCAGGGCTATCATTGTACCTAACACAGTATAGATAGATGTCAGCCTTACACTCGAGGAATGATGTTCGGAAGCTAGAATTAGAAGATCATAGTTGATATAAATTTTGCCCTGGGAAGAGAAGGGGACCGAATAACCGACTTTATTATGAACGACCGCCCTATACTAACCTAAAAAAAAAGTGTAGCAATTCCTAAAAAGGGAAATAGATACTATTAACAGCGTGCAATACAAAAAACTTTTAATTTGGAATATTCGCATCGTTTGCCTAATCCACGAAACCCTCTGAAAAGCGCTGATTCAGAGTCAAAAGTGTTGTCGAATTAGCTAAACGTCTTGTCTGTCACTATTGTAAAAGCATGAAACGTTCATCTAAAACCTGAATGGTACTTAGATAAATCTAGTCTTTACACTTCGTCGAATCCTGCAGTTCGAAAATAAATTCGCATTTTCTTTATCTATAATTTTAATTGACTGAATTAATCTATTTATATAATAGATGAGTTTTAATAAATATTTTGTAACATATTGAAATAATTTCGATAGACATATAAAATATAGATGGATCGACTCAAAATCGCTAGCTTGTCCGATTGATCAATGTTTGTCAGCCCGTCACAATTTTTGGCCCTTAACTTTTGAGCTAGTTTTGTATATTACAATATTCTTCCCTCATTTATTTATTTTATTTATTTTAAAATACTGAAGGAGAACGTCCCGTGTAATTTGTATTCATGTGCATACAATGAATATAAAAATTACACGCTACAAACCCAGAAAGTCTCTTTTTACTATTATCAACCATTATGGTGTTGAAATTTACGGAGTTAATACCCTGGCAAATTATCCAGGGAGATAAAGTCCCTTTTGTCAAAAGGAAGTATACTAGTACGTATTTATTGGTAATGATTGCCGATTTTATAGTTGAAATGATGTTAACGCCAGATTAAATGCAAATCAAAGAAGAGCATACCATTTTTTTAATTAAGAATTTTGACTCCAAATTTTTAGGTTAGACAAGGTTCTCTAACAGCGCAGGGATTCTCTAGCTCATCAATAGATTTATTACGACGTTGATGTTGGTAATTTTCTCTATATAATAATTTATAAACTTTCTATAGTTCTGATTAAATGGTGCAAGCTTTTCATTTCCGTGTTTGACTGATCGCAAGGATTTAATGGTATTATCTTCTTTTTCTTTGGTCAATCAGCTGCAAATGAAATCGTTTGCATTTGTTGCATTCGATGTGCAATTCTTGAGAAATAAAAAAAAATTGCTCTGGTGTATGTTCAATTAGGACATGAAAAATCTAAAACCATAATCGACATCGCTATTAATGTGTAAATTCAGTAAAGAATTACTGGCATCATCATGCTTATGACTTTTTGTAAAGTTTTGATTAATGCAAAAATGTGCATCAGTCCCAACATCAAGTAAATATTGACAGCAAAATTTTTGATTCCGAACGCATTCGCAGCTTTTGTGTACCGCATCAGCATTCGTAAACATGAAGTGTTCTTATTTTTGCAAATGGCCGCCAATGCCAAATCTGTTTTGACATTTGTGGATTAAACAGATGTAGAATACAAGTGAACAAGCCATGGAGCGATACACTCCCCAAGAACGCGGAATAATCGTATCTTTTTTTTTGCGTAACAATTCGTCTGTAGTGTTGGCGCAGCGCGAATTCCGTCGCCGATTCCACGGCCGTCCGACACCGACTGCGCCGTTTGACCACCAACCTTAAAGAGTATGGGAAGTATGGACGTTGTCAAGAGTGGCCGGCCCCGTAGCGCCCGTTGTGCCGAGAATATCGCCGCTGTTGCCGAGGATGTCGAGCTGTCGTCGGAAACATCGACCAGACGCCGTGCCGCGCAAAGTCCAGTCCTTGCATCAGCTGCTGCCTGTCGACCGCCAATCGCTTGTAACCTACGCCCAAGCCATCCTCAATCTCGAGGACGAAGTGGGCGATTTTTCGACCAAAATCATATTAGCGATAAAGCTAATTTCCACCTCGAGGGTACGTGATCAAACAAAACTATTACTCCACGAGTAATGCACGAGGAGTCATTACACCCGCTCAAAGTTACTGCATAGTGCGCTGTTCACGCTGGAGGAGTCATCGGGCCATTTTTTTAGAACGCCGCTGGTCAAACGACAAAAGTGGACGGTGCGCGCTATAGGGTCATGTTAACCGATTTTTTTCTACCGCAATTGGACGAATTAGGACTGGAGCACATGTGGTTCCGACAGGACGGAGCAGCGGCACACACTGCGCCAGCAGATCTTCCGAAAAAATGTAACCGCATCGGTGATATACGTTTAGTCAACAATTTTTGACAGCTATGTGTTGAATGCGTTGTCCGACGAAGAACTGCTGCGGAATCAATCGAACGCGATTGTATGCTTTTATATTTTATTGCGCAACTATTATATCGAAAGAAAATTTATTTCCAATTGGAACTGACTTTCGTTTCGGAAATTGATCAAAACGGATATCTCGATTGGGGTGACAGTTTCTTTAATTATTTTAGCAGGATTTTTTATTTTTATTTATTTTAAGCAGGATTTCGGTGGTGTCAAACGATGACATGTGTAAAGACAGGAACTCCCAAAACAAACCGAAATTCCTTTTTCTTGATTTCATTAATATAGATATCTTACCAAATCTGGCTTTTAAAACGCACCTAAAATGTTCGCTTCGGTGGCGTATGTGCGATATTTGAGTCAGGCGAACTAATTTTCAATCGTTACAGTTACCTATCGAGTGTTACCTGGGCTCTCATGGAAAAAATCCTTAAATAATATTCGTCAAAGTAAAAGAAGTTGACGACACCGATTCTCGTGTAATTATGTCTCTCGCAACGCTCAATCGTTTTTATTTTGAAAAATTAAATTGACACTCAAAAATATCGAAATGGTTTAATGGCTTAGCGGCTCGGGCCTCGGTGATTGTACTTTGAGGCGAGGGATTGCTGACTTAAAGCCCCTTGTAAAATAATATACATAATAAGGATGATTTGAAAAAGTAGAAAGTTGTAAATATTTTTTTAGAACTTGTTTTTTTTTTTTAAAAAAGTGAAAGATAAAATTATTAAACATAACAATCGTTGAAACATCATCGTTTCAATGCTACCATATGAAAGTTCTGTATGTTTTGTGAAGCAATAAAGTAACAAAGCTCTATAAAACTCATAAGAATACTTGGTAATATGAACCTTAAAAAAAGGTTTGAAGTGCAATTTTACACAAATTAAACTTATGGACCAGGACCATGCAAGTTTGGCACGATGTTTAATATCAAATAGAGTGATTTTTACATATTTAAATCCTTAAACGCATGAACTATATCACCTGTCAACTTTAAACATTTACCAGCCATAAAGCATTTTAAATAAGATAAAACAAAACAGAAAAAGAATTTTTTAGGGTACATGACTTAAGCAAACTACCTTATGACCCTTCGAACCACTTTTGTTTGTGGTCCTTAGTAAAAAAGTGCACTTAGACCATAAATGTGTACATTGTCATAGCACAAGGAGGGTTCCTTTCCTTTATTTACATTTTAGTTTCTTCAAAAATCGGTTTAAGTAGAACGACCATACAAATGTTGGAAGTAGATATTAACCGAAGTTAGTTTTTCCGATTTATAAGGGAGCGGGACACATTCAACGGAAGTGTCCTATTATGCAGAAATCGTAGGAGGGAATACCTAGTCGAATGAACACAGATTCAGTATTTCATGATGATGTTTGTTAATTTGGAGACTGTATCTCGCCTTAATAGAGGTAGCGACCTAGACCTGTTGGTGTCAAATGAGGTAGGGTGTATAGCAGCAGCCAAGGTGTGGCCACCTGTAGAGGATTATGAACAACTATAAATAGAGGCTTTGTAGTTTAGCAAAAGGCATAAATAAACATAAGTGCTTAGTCATTATCCGTTGGACAACTAAATGCTTGGTCTTATTCAAATCCCGAAAGTGACAACACCTACGTTTTTCACTACTGTCTTGCGAATGTCTGAGGGAAAACGGCAGACATGCTTAAGTACAATTTTAAGTAGTCACCGAATGTTGATAAACGTCAGACAAAAAATAAGAAATGACCGCGAAAGAAGTTGTGCTCGATCTTAATTGTGAATTAATAACAAAGGAGAAGAATGGATCAACCTTTTTAATGTCCCCTACAATGATTTTTTTCTTTTTCCCAGATTTGAATTCTTTTTTTTTATCAGAATTCTTTTATGAATTAATAGCTTAGTTTTCGGAACATACCACAGTGGAGCTTCTTCTTCCCTTAAAAAAGATAAATGTTATTGTAAAAATATAATTTATTAAAAAAAATGCCAATAAAACTGTTATTTTCGCACCTAAAATTTGTTTTCTTTATCTCCTGCGCTTTCTGCAGTCAAAAAAATATGGATGCACAATTTGCCAGAGGCTGATGAAACTTCTGACGTTTATGAACATATCTTCTGCACTTCATCTGGGTCTGTTCGATAAAAAATCTCACTTTATGAACACGTCTAACGCAGATCTTAGTTAGGCAGACGTTTATGAAAACACCCAGTCATAAGGAGCTTCTCAAATATGGGTCCTCTTTCTTTTTAAGAGAAAAATCTGCACTGATGTAGTTAAGATACATACTCTTCTGGTGGAGCTTTTTCTTGACGCGCAGATCTCCGTAATGTCCGAGTGTTCCAAGATAGTGTGGCATTGTGTTGCTGAGCAATTTCATTAAGAGGCCTGCTTTCATTATCTCAGATTTAAGGTTATCTCTTAAAGAGATCTAATCCCAGCTTTACTGTTGATATAAAACACAATAACCCTTCGCGATATCAGACTATTCTTCAATCAAATCACACCCTATTGATTAGGGATGACATCAATTTGAAAAACACTGCAATGGTTCAGCAGAATGAAGGAGGGCTTTTCTTGGATTTCTTTCAAAAAACGTACGTTCCACATCATTTGGCTCTTATCAATATATTATTTCAGGGCTCAAGATCGCTTTTAAAAGATCTTTAAAAAAGGGTCTATAGATGTTTTGGAAGGTTTGTGGGAAGGTTTGTCCGAAGTATGTCATTTTAAACATTGAATTTAGAAGGTCTTGCGAACTAAATCAGGTATTTGTTTCATTATGGAAAATTATTTTTTGTTTCAATTTAAAAGCAATGAGCAATGGAGTTTTTTTTCAGTTTTATTATTAAATAACCAGTATGTGTCTTTGAAAAGGTTTCACAAGCTCTTTATCTCGTATCTTCATTATATAAAACTACGGTCACATTCTGAGGACCATTCCCACTTTATTCAAAACGGATCAGCAAAATACGTAAAAGAAAAATTTTACAACTTTAGTTTATCATAACGCTTTCCATTTGTCTCCTTCTTCAGCCTTCATCAATGCCTTATCCAGCACACCATTTTATTACCATTGAAAAAGCCTTGTTCCATTTTGTGTGCAAAACTATAAATTATCCATTCTGCGTCATTCTTTATCATGTCCTTGCAAACATATTGTTCAATCGATTTTGCATTAAGCTAACCAATAAAAAAACAAGCCTCCTAATAACTTCGACCCGAAAATTTCACAGCAAAAACTTCCTCAGAATAGTAGTAAAAAATAACAGCCACCCTCAAACCTCAGACTTTTTAGACGTTTCCGGCGTCGTTGGCGCCAGCGGTCTTGGTATACCAACTCATTTTCCAACAAACTCACACACCGATTACCCACTCTCCCACCATTTGCATTATTCGCATCAAACAAAAACGACAACTCCCTTGCACAGAAAAAGGAAACAGAAATTGTTTCCCGAGAATATTTCCTCGATGAGTCGTCGTCGTCATCACCATCCTTGTCATCGTCCTCCAATGACATGATGACATGTGTCTATTCCTTGCTAGTCTGTTCTATCTATATATTTAAACTGAAACTGAATGGATAACTGTCTTTGCCTAGTTGGTTGACTCTATGTTTGTGTCCTAAGTTTTGTTGTTATTGACTACAGGACAAACAATGGAGTCCATTGTAGAAATGTTGGAAAGTATAACCATCAGCACACCCGGCTAGAGCCGGTTAACGGGTAAGGAACAAAGGATCGCGACAACGACAAGTATTTTTATTGTTGTTGCTGTTGCAAATGTGATGTGAGATGGTTTCAGTTACTTTTCGATAGTAAGGCTTGGTTGCCAAAAAATAGAGGGTAACCATGGGTTGCTATCACGAATACCACCTTGCAGGGTTTATTGTCGTCGTCTCATTGACTCCATGTACTCCTCCTCGTTACCGGTTCCTAGATGCCGCACTTTATTGATTTATGTTACTGGGAAGAGGATGATCTGACAAAGTGAATAAAGTTAATTAACGAGCCAGCAACCGACGATACTTTGAAGTGTTGGCACACCGAAATTTCGAATTCAGAACAAAGTCCTTCCCTATTGCATAAGATTGTGTCAATCAAGGCACTCAAATTAAATTATGTCAAATTACACAACGAAACCTCTTCAGAAGGACACTGCGGCATTTCACACAGAAAGCCATTCCATCGATTTTTAATAAAAAATTAATTAACATCCAGGACTAGCGTCGCGACGGTTGAAATAAAACACTCTTGAACAGCTGATTGCATAATTCCTATGATTCCCAGGATACTTGTACCTTTTCTACCTATTATTGGTGTCCTTTGAGAATGTCTAATTTAATTTGCATAAATCTATTTAGGCATACGTACGAACAATGGGACAGCGTTTTCGCTGAATTTGGTATTTCCTTAGATTGATATCAGTTTAAGTTTTTTTTTCCTTCACTTCTATTCCTTTAATATTGTCCTTGCTAATGTACGACACAACGACGGCGACGACAACGGTGGTTCTTTGTCACAATTTAGCTTTTTGAAGTTTATTCCTTTCACTTCTAATTAATCAATAATTTATTTATGTAACCACTTGCACTTATACACCAACACCTATGTACACACACCGTATTCAGCGAACCAACGAAAAAAAAGGATAAAGAACGAAAGTTATTCTAAAAAGATAGTTTTCTTCTTTTTTTTTTCGTTTGCCGAGTGGTTCTTTTTTTCGAATTATGCGAAACGTCGCCGTCCTCCGTGAGTAGTATTTGCGACTTAATGACGATACCGACGAATGATGAGTAGTATACAACAGAACAAAGGACAGCAAAAAAGGATATTTATGTATATATATATGTATTAATATATATATACATATTAACACTTTATATATATTGCTAAGTATATGTATTGTCAAGAACCACTTTTAAGCCTAATAACGTTTGAGACGTTGTCGTCCTTTTATTCCTAAGGAGATAATTTATCACACTGACAGTGAATGTGCTAGGTATATATACTTTTTGTTTGTTCCCTTTGCTTAAGAGGATACCACCCGCAATGTACTTATTGGAACATTGAACAACGACAACGACAACGGCAAGAGTGAAGTAACTAACTGACGTTTTATCCTGAAATTGTCATAAAGTGAAAAACCGAGGAAATTCCCTTTTGCGCTCCTTAATTGAACAACGAATTTCCCCCTATTCAGAAAATTGTCAGGCCTGCGTACTATTGCTTCCTCAAAATTGTTCACTCATCCCACACCACCCAATGGAGTTGGTGGCAGCAGCGCTCCCATTTTGGTACAATTTTCAATTCAATTTTGACATGTGGTACAATAGTACATTCTTATGCGATGTAAGATGGAATTTTATAAAGTTTGTATCTTAAGTTTTTGGATGCGGATAAAACGCAGGTTGTATAGAATGATGGGCATTATGAGATGTATCCGAGGCTCCAAGATAGACTCAGCCTCAGTATTTGAAGCCAGATTTTTTTCGCAACTATTCATGTGGTCTGCAGTTGTGTTGCTTAATCTGAATGGTCGAGTTACGATTAGTTATTTCATAACAAAATTATAACGGGTGTTTTTTTTTCAGAGGTTGGTTTTTCGAATAGAGATAAAACTGACATTTTGTGGTCAAATCGGGCAACTCTAATGTCATTTATGCTCAGTTTGATTTGCCATTTCATCATGAACAGGTTGACAAATGAACAACGCTTGCAAATCGTGCAAATTTTTTTCGAAAATAATGGTTAAATTCGCGAAGTTAACCGAAAGCAATTGGAGCTTTGTCCATTAACTTTATGGGAGATTCTTTGCAAAGATCTTGGCTTACGACCTTACAAGATCTAGCTTGTGCAAGAATTAAAGACCATGCAATGCGTCGTGATTTTGGTGTATGGGCCGAATATGAGATTGATCTCGATGTTGATTTTCATCGCAAAATTTTGTTCAGTGATGAGGCTCATTTTTGGTTTAATGGCCAGGTCAACAAGCAAAATTGCCGCATTTGGAGTGAACAGAATCCACTTGAGGCCCTTGAGACGCCATTACATCCACAAAAACCGACTGTTTGGTGTGCTCTATGGACTGGTGGAGTCATTCGGCCATACTTCTTCCGAAATGATCTCAGAGAGGCAGTTACCGTCAATGGAGACCTGTATAGAACCATGATAACCAACTATTTTGTTCCCGAATTGAATGGCATGAATGTGGATGAGATGTGGTTCCAACAAGACGGCGCTCCATGCCTCACAGCGCCCGTCACAATCGATTTATTGAAGGGAACATTCGATGAGCGCATAATTTTGCGGAATGGACCTATCAATTGGCCACCAAGGTCGTGTGGTTTACACCATTGGATTATATTCTTTGGGGATATTTGAAGTCGCTCGTCTACGCCAACAAACCAGAAACGTTAGGGGACTTGGAAGCCAACATTCGTGGCGTTATTGCTGACATACGGCCCTTAAAAGTGGTTGAAAATCGGACCTTTAGACTTGGCTTTATTCGAACCAGCCGCGGGGGCCACATGCCACATTAATGGCATTAAATTATCCTTCCAATAAAGCCAAATTGATGGACATTAAAATGATTTTCTTGTGTTTTACTTTAATTCTATGCCTCTAAAAAAACACCCGATATGTTCGAATGGTTTGTAAGATCATCATCGACGCGACGGTCCTTAAATATTTCTGGCAAACATATGAAAACAATAAAACCAATGAACCAATGGAACCTATACTAGTGCGATTATAGAATAATTTGGATAAACATCTTATCCACAAAAAAAGGATCTGCATTAAATTTTGCAAATAACTAATCTGAGCTTACTTTTTCAGATTCAGATTGTAGAGATCTTTAAAGCAAATGTCAATTGGGAAAGCCATGTCTTGATAAAAAAAAAAAGTTTCAACGGCAATCAAATTGATTTTACCTCGTACTCATGCTCGGGGTTGTCATGGGCTAGCTGTAACATCCTATTGGCATATGTAAGGCGCCGTAAATTGTCTGGTGCAAGAAGCTCTTGTGTCAACTGAATCTTAAATGGAAGCATTCGTTTCCTTGTGCAAAATTGTGGCCAAAGTTGTTCTTTGAAGACCAAGCATGGATTGTTTTGTGCACTTCCTTGAGCAGCAGTAATGTTTTAAGCCGATCTTGCAGTACGTTGTATTCCTTGCTTGGGCCTATCACCTACAGATCCTCTTTCTTCGAAATCATTCACTACACGATAAATAGTGCATTTTGTTGGCACGTTGTTTCTCCCAAAAGTTTCACGTAACTTCCTCATCGTCACAGTAATTGATGATTGATTTTGATGAAATGTTTTAACGATATAAACACGTTGTCTTATGGAATATTTTTCCATAATAAATTTGCCACTTGTCTACTTCACGACTTTCAAATATAAACTGTCAAGACTAATGTCATCTAATGTCATCGTCAAAGTAATCGATGGATGGTTTGATAAAATGTTTTAACGATAAAAACACGTTGGTTTTTCGAATATTTTTCCATAATAAATTTGCCACGTGTCTACTTCACGACTTTCAAATATGAACTGTCAAGACTAATGTTTACCGAAATTGCGGCCAAATAAAGTACCATACCTTCCCGGCGGACACCCAGTTTTATGGAACAAATACGGAAAGATATATGATTTTGATGCTTTTGGATAGCTCACATTAACAAAATGACGCTTATTTCTGATTGTGGATATTTTCAGTAAACGTAGCTAATATATATAAGCTAATATATACTCCAATAATAGGCTATGTAATCGTTGACTCATGGGCAATGTAGAAAAATCCTAGCTATTACAACAGTTATTATAACACTGATTGTCCAGGTCACCTTAACTAGTTCATATTCGATATGTTTACAGTATTGAGACTTACACCAAATGTATGCTTAGTCCCGGTTATTGTCCACGTTGTAAACGTTCCATTGAGACCAATTAAATCCTCCTGCAGATGTTGTATTTCGTGATACATAGGGTTTTCCATGATTGGGAAGGATAAATGGGATATGTAATGTTGAATGATATAAGCTTTTTAAATGTTTTCTACTTTAGCGTTTTGATTTTCTCTCATACTCCTCCTCCTGTAATGTAACGCTTACCTGTTAGCTACGCTTACGCGAATTTTAATATCATCATCACAGCATGGATTTATGGGTCCAGTTATGGAATTGAAATGTCACCCACATAGCTTTTTATAGGAATTATTGGAAAATTCCGTTTCAGTTCGTTGGAATGGCAATCATGACTTCACTAAAATAAATCTTGATCAGTGAAAAATAGGAATTGATTTTCTGCGAAAACTATAATTCAAAATTTAAATATTTTTGAATAATCATATTCTAAAATTTATAAGCTTTGTATTGACACCAACTCGCCAATTATTGAATTTATTAAAAAAGCCGCAAGAAGCAAAAGAAAATTTACAAGATCAAAACTTTTTGAATTTTTCTTTGTCTGCAACGACATGCCTGTGTGGTGTATAGTGAATTTTGCAGAGACGATCAAAAAACGGCGTAACCATGAATAAAAATATGAAAGAAAATCTGGGTTAGAATTTTTAGAACTTTATAGAAATTTGCCGGTTTTAAGGGATGTTAAAACTGCTGGTTATTGCAATCATGTTTTAAAATAAATAACCATTCCTTGCTATAAATAATTTATTTTTGATACAGCACAAGCAGCATCCGTCATTCTTCCGACCTTACGACCAGGACGAAACGATATAAATTAATGTCTGCGTAGATTGGCTGCACCGTATGTTGCGAAGTCATGATTGTACAGTCGTAAGGTCTCCAATGACATGTATGCATAGTGTATGGGACCTATTAGTAGTCCAACGCACTAACCACTTAACCACGGCACCCGCTAAATCAATAAAACGAATAAATAGATTGATAATATAATTTTTGGTACAAAAATACTTTTTAAAGTGGGAACTCCGCCCGATGGGCCTGACGCCTGATTACTTTGTCGATGGGTGTTGCAAAATATATTTGTTGTCTCTCTGTGTGTGCAAATTCATGTGTAATTTAAGGATTCGACTTTAAATGCTCTTCGAGCCATGGCTCTGGCATTGTTTCTAACAGTAGAATGAATGCCTTTGGCAGCAAACATTGTATACCTACCCCCGCCGTGTCAGTCAACCTCCGGCTAAACGAGGAAACGGCATCTCTTAACGATTAAGGGAAATTAAGTGCTCGTATCTGTTTGGTGTATTTTCGTTTTCTTTATTATTATTTTTTTTTTTAATTAAAATATTTTTCATTTTTATGTTGGATGGTAGTTTTTCCTGCATCCTGTTTTGCTTTATCCGTTAGATTTTTGAAACTGAATCAAGATGACCAAGTACGTGGCAATTGCACCACTTATCTGAAAAGACCAAAAATGTTTTTATTTCTCTGGCAGTGTACGTTCTATTAGTCCACCTACAGATGTGAGAATTTCTCGGTCCACCCGACACAGGCCACAAGCGGAAAAGGTTGCCTTATCTGCGAGTAGTTGTTGCCAAAACTTTTGAATCTATAAATACAAGGGGGGTATGAGTACGATAAACGAAATCGCTTTGGTGTTAACTAATTTAATTCAATTTAGAGTGATTCATTGGGTGGGAGAGAATCAAAGTAAAAGCAACCAACCGTCCGAAACAGCCGCACAATATTTGTGGAATATAACATTATTACCGAATGAGTTAAATTGACTGGAAAGGGTCGGATAAGGGTACTTAACTTTCAAAATCGGTATTTTTGAAACGAAGGATAGTAGATATCTATATATGTACATATAAATGTGGAGGAAGTATATATAGACTAGAAATATCTATATCTGTTGATGGATCGACTGGACATGTGTAATATTCGAACGGAGATATCCTGGGCATTAATGTTGTGTTATTCGCAATCAATCGATTTTTTTTGTATTTGTTCATCGCGGTGGGATTGCACTTAATTAGTGATTCTGGTAACGATTTTTATTAACCTCGCTCTTATATTGATAAACGTGCAGTTTTCATCCCCGGAAATGGCCTTACTATGATTGCAATACGTGTGTCTTATTGGCATTTTTGCTAGAAAAAGTTGCTTTCAGACTCACTAACAACAAGTCTCAAGTATATTTATTTATTATGATTAAAAAAAAGGAATCTGTTGAAAAAAAGTTTATTAATTATTTGGGTACACAATTTGGAAATTTATTTATCGTCCAAATGTTAACTTTCGGTAACCTTCGCGCCACTCATTTCGTGAAAAGCAAAATTTCGTAAAGACTCAGTGATGGTTCCTATTTCATGAAATTCGGTTTAATTTAAGATTTAAGATAACCCCACAGGCAAAGTCTACGGATTTCAATCAGGACTCGCGGCCACCAGCAAGAAACCCCTGGTTTGATGAGGAATGCCGACAGATGCTCGCAGCCAAGAACGAAGCCTACAAGGCTAACCTGCAGGTGAAGACGATAGCTGCCGTTTCTCTATAGGCAGAGAAGAAGGGAAGAACACAGGCTTTTCAGAAAGAAAAAAAAGAGCATGAAAGCGATCGAGGATATAGAGAGGTGCGATGGAACGATGTTCGCAAGTCTTACCAAAGTGTAAAACGTCAAAGCCAAGGATACAAGGCTCGCACAGAATCCTGTCGAGATGCACAAGGAAATGTCGTAGTAGAGACACAGTCGATACTGAGGATATGGAGGAACCACTTCTGCAGACTGTTACACGACTATAACGAACAACATTTCGTTGTCAGCAGAACGAACCATTCAATATTGGCAACAACAGCGAAAGCTACCAACCACCCGACCTGAGTGAAGTGAGGACAGAAATATCAAAACCCAAGCTAAATAAATGACGGCCTTCCATCCGAGCTTGATACAGCCGGCGGAGATGACTTGGTAAGTAACATCCACCAACTCATAAGCCAATTCAGGTCGGAAGAAAGTATGCCTGAAGAATGGAACCTCAGCATCGTCTGCCCGATATACAAAAAATGAGACCCTCTAAGCTGTGCCAAATACAGAAGCATAAGTCTCCCAAACATCGCCTACAGGATCCTATCTGCCGTAATATGTAAACGCCTGAAACTGTTTACCAACAACCTGATCAGGCCTTATTACTGTGGTTTTAGGACAGGAAAGTCCACAAGCTATCAAATTTTCACACTCTTATAGACCCTGGAACAAACCCAAGAAGTCCAAATTTATACCCACCACTTATTCATCGATTTAAAAGCCGCATACGATAGCATTTATAGAGACGAACTATTATACAGAGCCATGTCTAGTTTTGGTATATCACCCAAACTCGTCCGTTTGTATAGGATGACGATGGAGAATTCCCACTGCTCCATCAGGGTCGGAAACGACCTTACCGACACATTCGATACCAAAAAAGTATTTAGGCAAGGCGATGCGCTATCATGTGACTTCTTCAACCTGATTCTTGAGAGGATTGTGCAAAACTTACAAGCCAACACCAGAGGCACAATTTTCCAAAAATCGGTTCAACTACTAGCATACGCCGACGATATTGACTTCATTGGTAGGACCCAACGTGATGTCATACCCACGTTTGCTAGTATAGATAAGGAAGCGGCAAAAATGGACTTAGCAGTAAATGACGGCAAGACGAAGTAGTTATATGCTGTCAACACGAAAGGACACACCACATCGACGAATTGCACAGAACGTCACCTTTGACAGATATAACTTTGAGGTAGTACGGGACTTTGTATATCTCGGCTCCGCTATTAACTCTGACAACAACATCTCGTCAGAAATTAAACGAAGAGTTCCTCTTTCCAGCCGCTATTTCTTCAGTAGTGAAGCCCTCACACGAACTACTAAGAAGATTCTTATAAGACCCTCATCATTACAGCCCTGCTCTACGGCGCTGAAGCATGGACTGTCTCAAAAGTGAATGAAGAAATATTTGGTCGATTTGAGAGGAGAATTCTTCGAAAAATCTTTGGTCGAGTTTGCGTTAACGGGATATGGAGACGAAGATTCAGCCAAGAACTGTAAGAGCTGTACAGCGACATGCCCCTGATCAAAAAAACTACGACATGTAGAACGAATGGACACAAATACTCCAGCTCGCAGAGCCTTCGATTCCCAGCCAGACATCAGACGCAGTAGAGGAAGACCTCGTCTTAAGTGGCGCGCACAAGTAGAAACCGACCTCATCCAACTTGGGGTGCGCAACTGGAGGCAGTTAATTAAGGACCGGGCTAATTGGAGCGGCATGTTGGTTGAGGTTCATTCCGGACTGTAGCGCCACTTAAGTAAGTAAGTAAGTTATGTACCGCCGTTAGTCTATGTGGACAAGCCGAACACGATTGAAACCTTACAGGACAACATAACACGCGTTATTCGAGGAATACAGGCCGAAATGCTCGAAAAAGTGACGCAAACTTATACCTTCCGAATTTACCATTTGAAACGGAGCCGCGGACAACATTTACATGAAGTTGTTTTAAAACGTAAATAGCAAAGGCCTATTTATCGATTACAATAAATATTTTGAATTTATTATGCAGAATTTGAGTATTTTGTTTGATTTTTAATAAAAACTACGCTTAAAAAATCACCCGTTAAATGTTTGCCATTTTTAAATTAAAACAAAAAAACTTACAGTTTCTGTTACCATATCATCATGTGGATACCGATTTACCTGACAGAGTAATAAAATCGTTTGGCGAGCCTATAATTAAAAATAAAATAAAGAATTGATCCAAAATGTAAAACAAGTCTATGTTGATGAATTACTTAACCTCTACAGTTGTTAAGTTACAAGGCTCAACAATCATCATCAGACGAGATGCATGGAAAATTATCCACAAAACCTGCAACCAAGAATACACACTGTTTTTGTTGTTTAAAAACTCTAAAAAAAGAAAGTACGCTGTCGCCACCAGATGAAGTAGACACGAGACAAGTATGAATAGGATTGCCAATCCATAAGCCCTTTGCACACAAAAATAAAATTATTTCTTGACATACCAATTGACTTAGACTTACTCCGAAATGCTTTGAACGCACATTGTCAACGATTCGTGAATTCCAGCTAAACGCTCAATCATATCACAGTTAATAGCTGCAGATGGACATGTTGATTGAAATTCACAATAAATTTGTCCATTTACTTACTGTCATTGAAATGTGTATCTACGATCGGTTTTTTAATGGTGCTTGTATCCTTCAGACTCATACTGACTGTTTTCACCGTTGTTACTTTTTTGTACAATTTCGGTGGTGGATGTATAGCCTTCTCTTCTAAATAGGAGTTGAATATAAAAATACTTATGATTGATAAGAAAAACACAATAAATACCGTTAAGCAATATATTTTTCAACTTTAGATTAAGCCTCCTAAAACGTCTGCCAACCCCAAAAGTGGTATGAGCAATACTGATGTGTAAGCCAGTGAGGATATAGTAAAGACTATAGAACGGTATATACCATTGGACGTTCGTCTCTGTTTGAAACAAAAAAAAAATGCTTTAGTCAGTTAACGGCTTCACAGATAATTCCTTACCAGTACTTTCTTCGTCGATCTTCATCTCGTCCGCCACTCTCATCCATGTCCAGACATCGAGAGCTTTTCCAAGAAAAAAATGTTTGATATAAAAAAAAAAACAAAATGCATTTTTCATCTTACCTAATAAAACAGTTATGAATAAAAGCGACAGAAAAACCATAACATACGCCCTAACTTGGTCCTTTCTAGGGCTAATGTATGTGTGTAAAATTGCATCAACCTATAGAGTGAAATATGAAACATTTTTTGTATTTTTATATACTTATATTGGACCAAAACCTACCTGATGCAATCGATTGTTGATATTTTGGGTGGATTTCAATCCAATTAATCCGCAAATTACCCCAGACGTTGTGGACAAAACTACAATAGATACATCAAGAGCTGTGACTACTTTTGATGTCGCTGATTTCATTCTAAAAGATGCGCTTTAGATGTGGCAATTTCCAAAAAAAAATACGAAAATAGTCGGAATAGCAAATTCATACAGAGACAGGAGAAAAGAAAGAAATAGAGAGTTGTTAAAGTGATAGGTGGAAATTTCAAAGTTGCGAAAAGTTAAAGAGAAATAAAATAATATGAAAATGTTTAGTAATATTAAATATTTTATGTTTAGAACTGCTGGTGACTATTTAAAAGAGTCTAAATATCTGAAAGTGTTAATTAGCAATTTCGATGCACATAAACCATAACATTGCACAATGCTCGAGACTCGGTGACGTAGAATATCGGTTTGCGAAATCTTATCTCTGCTAAATTGACCAACAAATATTAATCAAGAAATAGCAATATTGGTAAAAGGAGACCAATACTATATTTCAATCACCATTATCAAAAGCTGACATTGTTGCATTCATGAGTTTTTGGTGTTCATACTATGGTATAGGACTTTATTTTCAGTTCAGTTGATGCTATCGAATGACAGAGATACCTGAGTTTCCCCCGTCATATATTCTATGCTTAGTGCTTACGACTACTAAGCGCTGTGTATCAAGTAACAACACCTAAGTTTCTGGGCAGTGAAAAAACTTGTGATGTTACTTGCGAAAGTCTGACAAACATTCCAAAGTATAAAACTGTCATGAGAAACTTCTCAATTTTGCCGTTTGGTGTCGGCGTTTAACAGGTGGTCCCATTCTGTTTGGCAAAAATATAAATTGGTAGATACAAATGAATGAAAAAACTAGGTTTGAGACCCTTTATGAGCCGTTAAGATATTTATTTTGATACCCTACTCTTTGGCAATAATTTATGTTATCATTTCAACTTGCTTTTCTATTACCCATATATATTATATGAGGCTTTTCGCAGTTAATTCAAAAATTTGGAATATGTCGGAATGAATCAGAGCCCATAAACTCTGTCTTTTTAGACGGATTCGACATATAAGCCTTTCGGAATGTATACCATTAGAATAAGAATCAGGAACTGCAAAGAGCCTTAAACTTCGTTGATCCATTGAACTCATCATAATTTTTTTAGTTATGTATCAAATCTGAAATCTATTAACACTGTTTGCGATTCCTTTAAAAACGCACGTTTGATTACATTTTTGTGTGATTTACTACGCAAGTCTCTACTGGGCATAAGCTCAACGATGTTCTCGAACGATATGCCCAACGATCATCAAAGTGTAAGAGATCAACTTGATAGAACTGGCAATATCAAGATTTTACATATCGTCCTTGTTTTATGTACAAAGAAAGATGATAATTTCATTTCTGAAAGTTCAAATTGGATCTGATGAGCTTGGAGATGATAATGATGACCTATCTCGACCCAAAGTCTTTCATCTAGTACTCAGATGGCTTGTTGATTCTTCGTTCACAATACCTTTGCGTTCTGTGGAGAACGTTCTCGCCATGAACAATTAAGTTATCTTATGCCCGATTTATTCAATCTTTATTAAGTAGTGAAATTTTCAGTTGAATTTTCGAACTTTTGCCTTGAGCTCATCAATGGTCTTACTCATATGCTGCGTTACCATAACCATCGCCATCTATTAAAAAAAAAATCAAAATCGCCAAGTTTCAGTTTCATATTGAGTTGCGAGTTGTAAAAAATAGTTTGGTCACGTGATTCCCCAGGCCATCGTTCAAAAAAATTTGTAATTTTCGTGCTTGTACATTCAACCAACATACCAACCTTGGGATTGTTATAATTTTCAGTACCCACGCAACAGGATTTTTATGAGCACAGTCAATTAGACCAATCGCTAGCGGAAATCGAGTAAACTCATAGAACTCTTCACAGGCTGCAGTCATTTATTTCAACAACGTTTTGAGTCATCACAATGAATTTCGATCGGTTCTTAGCGTAACGTTGCTTTTGGCAACCCTAACGAAAAAATCAAACAGGGATTTGCAAAGAGCAAATCGATCTGAAAAGATGGTCAATTCGATATTCATAAGGGGCACAGCCGTCTCCTGATCAACGAACGGTCAATTAAATTCAAAAAAACATTCCGAGGGCCTTACATCGGCTCGGACCACTAACTTGTTGCAGCCAAGGTAAGAATGCGGATATCCACCAAGCACCAGCAAATGAGAAATAATGTGAACGAGTGGTGGGTGCATGACTGGGTCGTACGCAACATTCTCTTTAACAGCGAGTTAATTTAACGTTTTTAACAATTTGGCCAAAATGCGAAGTAACATTTATTTTGATTAATGATGCTTAAAATGATATAAATAATGTCGAAATGTGATTATATGAACGTTTATTCCGTCATTGAAATTAATCGCGGTCCATGTAAATAATAATTATTTTCCGTTATTGGCCAAAGTGAAAATTCCGTTTAGACATAATTGGGCCAAAACCAATGTCGTGTAACTCATGAAAACTGTAATTGTAGTATACAAATTAAATTTTATTCAATTTGGCCAAATAGTTTGCGAGGAATTGACAATTTTCTGTATATGGCCTATATGCAAAAATTCGTTATATGGATTTTCTCGAAAAAAAACTTTCTATGCAGTTTTATTGGAACTGATATGATCACAGTATATATGAAGTTTAATCAAAATCGTTGAAGCCTTTTTCGAGAAAATTGAGGTTATGTTTGATTTTTATATGGCAGGTGCCAGTAACAACATGGCTAAAAGCAAAAAAAAGGCCTAGAATTATGACCAAACAAACGCTGGATACGAAGTTTAAAGAAAATCGGTCCGTTTAGGCTTGTACAGACAGACGGACCGACGAACCGACGGACTGAATTCCAAAAAAACACTTTTTTGAGTTCCGCTATCATCGTAATGTTAGAATCAATCGAATTTCTCGAGGTCAAAAATTTTCACAAAAACAATATCTTTCTCTTTATCAGAGAATCAGAGAGTACGACCAAGTGTATGCTGTCAACTCGAAAATACACACTACATCGACGAAGAACGTCACTATTGACAGATATAACATCTCGTCAGAAATTAATTACTCTTGCCAATGTAAGGTATCAAAAATGAATGAAGAAACCCGTGGGTGTTTTGAGAGACAAATACTTCGAAAAATCTTCGGTCCCGTATCGTTTACGGGCTAGGAAATCGAAGATTCAACCAATAACTTTACGAGCTGTGCAGCGACATATCTCTAATCAAAAAACTTCGCATTGGACGTTTAAAATGGATTGGAATGTAGAGTGAATGCACCAATACAATCGAATACAATCGTCGGACGCATTCTATGAAGACATCGCCATAAGTGACGCGCCCAAGTAGAATCCGAAAGTTGGTTGAGCACCTTGAAGTGCTCAACTGGGGTCAGTTAGCTAACGACCGGGATAATTCGAAAAGCTTTTGGTTGATGCCCAGGTTCATTCCAGACTATAGCGCCACTTAACTGAATAATACAAAATACTAACATGCGAACATTAACTGTTCAAGAGACTACTCCAAATCTGGTTGAATAATTGCAAGTAAAGGGTGATTCATTTCGAGGTTCCCTACTTTTTTAAAGAAAAAAACACAGAAAATTCAAATTTAATGGAGAATGTTTATTATCATTTGAAAGAGCATTCTTTGGCATTTATTTTTTGAAGATTATGTCTATCAAATGTTGGCCGTTGCTACGTCGCAGATGGTCCATCCGTTGAGTCCAATTTTCGATCACTTGTTCGAGCATTTCGACTGGTAACTGGCGAATGACACGCGTGATGTTTTCCTCCAAGGCCTGAATCAAAGCGGGTTTGTCGGCAAAAGCTTTTGACTTTACATATCCCCACAGGAAAAAGTCTAACGGTGTGATATCACACGATCTTGGTGGCCAATCGACCGGCCGGTGATGGTGTTGCGAATAGTATGCTCAGTAGGCCGATTATGTTGACCATAAGTTGAGCGAAGTGCACGAAACATATTCCTCACAGAACGTGAATTTTCATAATAAAGTTGAACAATTTGTAAACGTTGTTCACGCGTAAGTCTTTTCATTATGAAATGCCAAACAATACTAAACAAAAATAACATGACAGCATGACACGACTGACACGTGGTCTGTCAGAAAAGGCTTTTGAAAAAAGTATCTCTACTTGGATCACCCATTACTGTAGGTTTGGTCAGGGGAAATAGTTGCAAGAAATCTTTTCATCATCCAAATATTCAACTATTTTTCTTATTAAGATAAGATGCAAAACGCATTTCCACATTCAGTTAACAAATAATATGAAAACTCTATGTCAATACTAATAGAAATAGCGAATATATAGAAACGTCCCATTAAATCCCCATTAACTCTAAAAATCGGTTTTAAATTGCAGATTTTGACGTTTTAGTTAAAACTGGTTTTACGTTTAATGCGCCATTGCTTGATTGCAGCCTCCATTAAAATCTGTAAAATGGTGTGGATAAATGAAATATTTTGAAATCGCGATATTTCCCATTTGCGATTCTAAATTTTATGGAGAGTGAAAATCAAGCCTTCATTTTTGAACTTTTCCGAAAGAAATTTATGAACGTTTTACTGCCACTGAATGGCTATTTTGAAAAATGTTTGTGCCTTCGAAAATAAATATCGTTCGTGATACAAATTTTCCATACGAAATCCTTACAGTAAGGCTCTCTTCTTCTAACAATATCTGGTCTGTTTTTAGAGAATCGCTCTCTAGAGTGAGTATTAAATAAAAATAAAAGCTGCATGTCTGACTCGTAAGTACTTTTATTAACGACAAAGTTTATTTTTGAATAAATGGATGTGTGAATAGGTGAAATTTTGGGGAATAAGTACGGTATCAAATCACATGAGATATACCCGCAAGACTGTGATGCGTGATACAGAATATATACCACGAAGGACGTTTTGTACGAGCAACTTGAATTCATGGTTATATTACGGCACATAAATCCATCTCTCTGGTGTCCTACAAATGTATCTTCCATTTGAATTATAACAGGAGAAATTTAAAAATTACACTTTCAAACCTAATGAATTTAAATTGTATTCATATATACACTTCATAATACTCTGTATCAAGATACGTTCATGAAAGTGTCATCTACCCATAGAATAAATTTCATCGGCATCGAGTCAATGCTTTGGAAATAATCTGCATTCTGTATATATGTAGGTACAAGTGTACTCGCCTATATCCTCTTAGTAATACCATCGCAGGAATTATGCATGTATACCCACGTAAGAGTAGAAAATTCCCACAGTCGATTTAATTAACAAATCTAATTTTGAGTGACACGTTCCCCACAGCGTTGAAACGCTTTGTCACCTGGAGTGACTAAAGTCATGTGCAGGAAATTCTACTGCAACGTAATGTTGGTATTGTGAGGGGTATGACACTTTGACTAAGTGCATATGGGCAATTATAAGGCTTATGTGGAATCGTTTGTTCAAAGAATCCTGACATAATGTCACATCAGGAGTGTTGAGATAATTGTGTGTTCATTTCACAATTCAATTATTTTGTAATAATCGAATGATATTTGAGTGAGCTTCTACAAAAAAAACTGTAAAATGGGAGAAATGTTCTGCTTATAAACCGAGTACTTAAATATGTTCACGTTTAAGTTACGATATTTATTTTTTCAAGGAAATTTGAATACTTGATACGTTTTTATTAGAAACAAATGTTTAGATTCTTTTAATTAAATAACTTAAATAATTTTTTCTTCTGACTATCGGTGAAATATCGGTTTCTGGCGCTGTAAACTGTTCCTACCATCAATTGTGCTCAACTTCAATATTCCGAGAATACTATGTTCAGACCTATTCTAGCATTGACGGTTTTCTTGTTAGTAGAAATCGACTGGCCAAATAGGCAATGCCTATTGAGCTCTAACCTAGCTGATGCCTACAAACTCCGACCCTCAGACTTTTGGCGGCGAACGCCGAGTGCCTAGTATCTTGACCCTAAATAGTGTTTAAACCCCTGTGTAAAGGACAACGAAAGAATTCAATAGAAAGGATCGATGAAGGCGTTTAAAGTCCCAGATAATATGGATGAGTTAAATAACCTACATGAGCTACAACAACCTACATGATTCCTACAACATGTCATTTAGAAATCTCAAAGATTAGTTCGGCCTCTCTAACATAGATGGCAAATTTTAACGGCAAGGTAGGAAGAAGATATCTTTAGCAGTATTGTCGGTAAACACAATCTACACCACACCACGTCTGGCAAGCTATATAAATAAACAATAAACGAACTTATTGACTTTTCTGCGGAACGAAATGCCACTATTGCCAGCTCGCGGATTCCTCACATAGACATCCATACGAGGACCTGGCGGTCTTCAGATCAACAAACGGTCAAAGTATTCAGTATTTTGGATGTCCAAACATCATTCAAAGCGACTTACATTGACACTGCAGACCCAAAAATACTCGCAGCCAATAACAAAACCTATAAGACAAAGCTGCAGCTGAAATGACAGTTCCTAATCTTTGAAAGGTCGTAGACATATAGTTGATAGTGAGAATATGAAAGACTCACTCCTGAAAAATATCTTCCGCTGTCAGTTTGATCGAACCGTTCAAAAATGGCGAAGACTATGAAAACCCTCAAAAATCTGACTGAAGTGAGGATTCCAATATCTAAATTTAAGCTTAACAAGGCTGGTGGAAATGACGTCCTTCCTGCCGTGATTTACAAAGCCGGTGGAGATCATTTACCAAGTAACATTCACAACTCATTAGATAAAGACTCTCTGAACTACGCCAACTGCAACATCGCCTATAAGATCTATCTCCCGTTATATGTGAATGTCTGAAAACGTTTACCAACAACCTGATCTGTCCATATCATTGTGGTTTTGAGTCAGGAATCTCCAGAACTGATTAAATCTTCACAAGTCGTTAGATCCCGCAAAAAAAACTCAAGAAGCCCAAACCTACCATATAATCATTGATTTAAAAGCTGAATTCGACAGCATATACATAGACGAACTATACAGAGTTATTGTATACCGTATATGACGATGGAGAATTCTCGCAGCAACGGCAACGTTCTCGCCGTAACATTCGATACCAATAAAGTTGAGGCATTGCCCTGAGACTTCTTAAACATAAATCTTCAGAGGATTGTGCAAAACTCTCGAAACACAGTAGAGGCGCATAAATCCACATTTCCATAAATCAATCTACTCTAGCGTACGCCGAGTATATTGAGATCATTGGTCGGACTCAACGTGGATAGCTGGTTAGTAGAGTAGAAAGTGGCAAAAATTGGTTTAACAAAAAAATAAGGGTATTACCTAGTATATGCTGTTAACAAGAAAGGATATAAAACGTCGGCGAAATAACCATTGACATAAATAACTTTAAGGTAGTAAAGAACTTCGTCTACATCGGGCACGCTATTAATTCTGACAACAATATCTCGTCAGAAATAGAACTATGCCAACCGCTGTTTCTACGAGTTAAGAAGGCAATTCAGCAGAAAAGTCCTCACTCGAAATATTAAGCAGATTCTGTTTAAGACCCTGATCATCCCGGCCCTGCTACTAACTCTGACAACAATATCTCGTCAGAAATAGAACGAAGAATTCCTATGCCAACCGCTGTTTCTACGAGTTAAGAAGGCAATTTAGCAGTAAAGCCCTCACTCGAAATACTAAGCAGATTCTGTTTAAGACCCTGATCATCCCGGCCCTGCTCTACTGTTCTGAAGCATGGATAGTATCAAAAGCGTTTCGTTTTGAGGAAAAATTTCTTTGCGAAATCTTCGGACCCGTTTGCATTGACGTGCTATGGAGACATTAATATATGACTGGTCGAAAAATTCCCCATTTAACGTTTTAGACAACATGTAGATAGAATGAACACCAATATTTCTACACGCATAGTCTTCGATTTCCAGCCAGATGTCGGACGCAATAATAGAATAACCTTAGGTGGCACGCGCTAGTAGAATCCGATCTTAAAGAACTTGAAGTGCACATTTGGAGACAACGCTCATTGTAGTGGCATGTTTGCTAACCCCTTCCTAGATTCATTCCAGACTGGGCGCCACTTAAGTATGTAAAGAAAACGAGACATTACCCCCGAGTTTGTGAATATCGGGTAGGATGCAGATAAAATAAGTTCAAAGAGTAAGCTATAACGGGTGTTTTTTTTAGAGATTGATTTTTCGAATAGAGATAAAACTGACAGTTTGTGGTCAAATCGAGCAACTCTAATGTCATTTATGTTCAGTTTGGTTTGCCATTTCGTAATGAACCGGTTGACAAATGAACAACGCTTGCAAATCATGCAAATTTATTTTGAAAATAATGGTTCATTTCGCGAAGTTTACCGCAAGCTCCGTCCATTTTATGGTCGACATAATCGTCCATCTGAGCAATTAATTCGGTTAAACATGGATCGTTTTCGCACTACGTTTACTTATGTGATAATACGCATCCGCAGAGACGTCGAAAAGTGCGCACCGAAGAAACAATTTCCGCTGTGGAGCAAAGTGTTGAAGAGGAACCAAATGAATCGTTTCGCCACCGTGCACAGCAATTGGAGCTGTGTCCATCAACTTCATGGAAGATTTTGCGCAAAGATCTTGGCTTACGACTTTACTAGATCTAGCTTGCGCAAGAATTAAAGCCGCGAGAGCATGCAATGCGTCGTGGTTTTGGTGTATGGGCCGAAAATGAGATTGATCTCGATGCTGACTTTCATCGAAAAATTTTGTTCAGTGATGATGTTCAGTTTTGGTTGAATGGCTATGTCAACAAGCAAAATTGCCGCATTTGGAGTCAAGAGACTCCACATGAGACCCTTGAGACGCCATTACATTCACAAAAACTGACTGTTTGGTGTGCTCTAGTGGCTGGTAGAGTCATTGGGTCATACTTCTTCCGAAATGATGCTGGAGAATTAATTACCGTTAATGGAGACGGGTATAGAACCATGATAACCGACTATTTTGTTCCCAAATTGGATGGCATGAATGTGGATGAGATGTGGTTCCACAGCGCACGTCATAATCGATTTATTGAAGGAAACATTCGATGAGCGCATAATTTTGTGGAATGGACCTGTCAATTGGCCACCAAGATCGTGTAATTTGACACCATTAGATTATATTCTTTGGAGATATGTGAAGTCGCTCGTCTACGCCAACAAACCAGAAACTTTAGGGGACTTGGAAGACAATATTCGTGGCATTATTGCCGACATTTTGGTTGAAAATTGGACCTCTAGACTTGCCTTTATTCGAACCAGCCGCGGCATAATAATGGCATGAAATCCTTGCAATAAAGCCAAATTGATGGACATTAAAACGATTTTTTTGTGTTTTATTTCAATTCTGAGTTCTATACCTCTAAGAAAAACACCATTTAGCAAATATATGAGAGGACACACAACATCAACCAAATAAACAGAACATCACAATCAAGAGCTTTAACTTTGAGGTGGTTTGTCTACCGCTGAATCTCTATAAACCTTAACGGCGACAGATTTTTAGAAATTGAACGATAAATTATAACTAACCAACCGCTATTTTTTTCGGACTAAAAAAGCAATTATACAATGAAGACCTTTGGCCATTTACGTAGATGATGATTTAGCCATGAGCTGCACAACTCTATAGACCTGTTACTGTACAGGACTTCATTAGACTTTTAATATGATTATGTATATCAAATACACATCTACACTCCCGCAAAGTCTTCGATTCTTAGCAGATGTTTGACACACTAATTAAAGCCCTTATCTTGCCGTTCTATTTATTTGTTAGTTATAAGTTGTACTTGTGTGTTTTTTAGCAGAAATAAAATGAAATGCTTACCGCACTGGAATCTTAGAGTTGGCATCAAACAATAATCCTCGGTATGTTAAAAATACTGCAAGTACAAAATAAAGTCCAAAGTTAGCATTAGATACCCATAACCTACCCAAAGTTAAAAATTACTCATTATTAAAATTAATCCTCCACTGTAAAATGCAAAGGGAAGACTCCTGCGGATCTCGAGTTTCCCTTTTGAGTTTCTCCGCGTCGAGTAAGGTGCCAATGCTAAGATCTTGCTTATATAAAAGACTCCCATCGTTGACTCGCTAATCTCCATATTTTTTGGGACACTAAATTCTTTTCCCGCAACACATGTACTCCCTGTGATACGCAAGGTACTATTTAAAAATATTCGCACAAAATCTTGTACACGGGTCCTTTATATGAAAACCGTAATAAAAGTTCAACAATTTAATCGTTATCGCTGTCGTTAAACCCCTAATTATATGTACCGCTAAATCACACATATTTAGCCTTTGTATGATTGTCATGCTGCTCGCTGAGGGACGTGCGCTTCAAGTGACAAATAATGTTTACACAGTTCCTTGTAAAAGTGTCCACATTCAGGACTGTAAATCAACTCGTGCCATTTGCAAACTGGAAAATGTAAACAAACTCATTATTGCCTCTAATCAAATACACAGGCAAGGAGTGCTTTGAATACATAGAACGTGTGATAAGGCTGTCACCCTTCGTGGGCCCCCGTTTTACTCCCGGGCTGATCTAAATCATATCAGAATAAGTTGTATAAGAATGAGTGGGGTGTAGGTACATTATTTGATTTTTTTTGCAGGATTACGCTCTTTTTTTTTGCCAAACGTGCATGTTTACTTGTAAATGTTAATTTGGGTTGATTTTGTTTAACTATCAGCCAATTGATTATTATTGGGGGGAAATTTGTTAAATGACTCGTGTTGACTGAAAGGATAAGCTGGGCAATTATATAAAGTACAGATCATTGACTTTAATTATAATCGATATTTCATGTACCTACTTGTAAATCGCAATAGTTTTTGATTACTATAATTTAGAAGACCATAATATTCGTTTTGGAAGGTCTACTTATAGGTAAATTAGAGCACATTCTGAATACATAATGACGGTACATACTTTATTCTTGTTTGGTTTTGTACGATTTAAAATTTAACTACGAATTTGAATTTTAAATTAATGTCCGACAATTCTATGTAAAATTAAATTGGGACGGAGAAGACTGTTTTACGTGCCATTTCCTTTCACAAAATGTATGATAATATGTATCTGTACTTTAGATGTCATTTCGGTACTCATTGTTGTTAATACCAACCGAAATTTAAAACGACAACCGAAACATACATTCAGTTAGGAAATGTAAAGACTTTTAGAAAATCAACTACATCGCTTTAGAGTGCTTTATACAGTCTGGAGTGAACCTGGACCTCAACTAACATGACTTTCCAATTACGTTGTTCATTAGCTAGCTGCCTCTAGTGGCGCTCTTCAATGGTTGCGGTTGACATACTTTTGCGAACCACTTAAGTCAAAGTCTTCCTTTACTGCGTATACCATTTGATTCGGAGTCTAAGACTGCTCTGCATACCCTAGCAATCTTAAACATCCAATGCGGATGTCGCTCTACAGCTCGTAAAGTTCAGGGTTGAATATTCATCTCCATAGAACGTTAATTCAAATGAAACCGTTGCTCATAATAACGATGTATTTCTTTATCCGCTTGTGACAGGTTCCATCCTTTAAAGCCTTGTAGATGGATTGGAATAATATGCTCCCGATCATTCTATACGAAACACAATAGAAGATCACAACAAGTAGGCCAAAAGAAGTCATCCGATGTTGTTGGGCTCTCAGAATATCGGTTGTGTCACGCGCAGTGTGTGCCATTGCTCCGTCCTGTTGGAACCACATGTCCTCCAGTCCTAATTCGTCCAATTGCGGCAGAAAAAACTCGGTTAACATGGCCCTATAGCGCACGCGGTCCACTGTTGTCGTTTGACCAGCGGCGTTCTCAAAAAAAAAAAATGGCTTGATGACACCTCCATGCAGTAACTTTGAGCGGGTGTAATGGCTCCTCGTGCATTACTCGTGGATTTTCGGTGCCCCAGAAGCGATAGTTTTGCTCAATCACCTATCCGCTAAGGTGGTCGAAAAATCGTCCTCGAAATTGAGGATGGTTTGGACGTAGGTTACACGCGTTTGGCGGTCGACAGGCAGCAGCTGATGCACGGACTGGACTTTGTACGGGAACATGCGCAAGCCTTTGACCAAAATTCGCCTTATGGACGACCGGCTGATGGCTAATTGCGAGCACGGCGTCAGTTCGATGTTTCCGGGGACGGTGTGGGACGGCCGGGGAATAGGCGACGGAGTTCGCGCTACGCCAACACTACAGGGAGTGTGTGTGTGGGGAGTGTATCGCTCCATGTCTAGTTAACTTGTATTCTACATCTGTCTAGGCCACAAATGCCAAAACAGATCTGACATTGGCGGCCATTTGCAAAAATAAAAGCATCTTCCAATAGGGTGATCTCTTTTGGCCCAACTTTTATTTATAAGGGTTCTATTACTAATTGGCTGCTTTGCCTAAAAAAAAAACAACGATTGCCAAAAGTAATTCTTTAGCCTCATTTGATGTCTAAAAGCCTACTACCTTAAAGTTTTAAATATCGCCAGCACAACTGTGAACAGTACTCTGAAAAACTAAGTTTAAGAAATCACATCAGACTTAACTACTAAATCCCCTTCTTATCACGAAGAAACAGGTTGGTAAGACTAATTCTTCCTTGTCCAATTCGATGTTGTGTATCCTTTTGTGTTTATAGCATTTACTCTGCCGCTTCCTCGTCTTTAGTAGCAAACCTGTCTGTGACATCACGTAGAGTCCGACCAATGATTCAATATATAGAAAGTCGTGTTTTATGTTTTGCTCTTGGATTTTCACAATTATCTCAAAAATGATGTTATATGAGTCACGTTACAGTGCATCGCCTGTATCGTTCGTTTCTGTAAATATGTATATCTAAACATTGAGGTATATCTGCCATGCAATGCCCCCTTATGCATATCAAGCTAAGAAAACTCTGTGCTAACTGTAGTGGCATTTCGTTCCTCTCTTCCCACATTGGATATGAAATCACCCAGCGTCGAGCTCGTATAAGTCGGTCGTACATTTTTGTCAAAAAAAGGCAAAAAGACAAAACAGACTCGTAAGTAAGACAAAAAGACAAAACAGACTCGTAAGTATCCCGGGTCTAGCTTTTCCACAACCATTCATGTGGCACGATGGCAGTAAGTCCTGTTTTATGCGGAATTCGAAAGGCTGAGTTGAAATAAGCTTTTTTTGACAATTCATACTACTCGGATAATTTGTCAAATCATCGCGAGAGCGGAGCTAGTGAAAAGAGGTTTTGGGGTTGCTACTGCTGAAAATCAAACCCAGCCGTTCTGCGCGGCAGTTTATCGCATAATTTTTTATCAAGAATGAAATATGTTTCCTCCATGCGTAGTAGCATTGCCGCATATAAAGGTTCTGATAGTGAATTAAGCCTTGAATCAGATTTTCAAAATGCTATCGTCGAAAAATAGTTAATACATAACAAAACCTCCAACTTGGTGGCTTAGTTCTAATTTATTTGATATCCTTAGGACACGGGCAGCCAGTAAATGTTACGGGATTGAGCCCTACCGTTGATCTCTCACCACATTACTTTTCAAGCAGCTCATGTTCGTTGTCCAGCTTAATTGGGACTGTTGACTCCATTTTGGGAATTCTTTCAATCACTTCTTGGTAAAAGAAGTGGTGCCTTAGTGAAAAGAAACTTCTTCCCATTCAAATCTGCTCCCGCCAAGACTTTAGAAAGGGATAAGAAGTTTTCAGACTTCCTTTTGATTCAAAACTTATGTTCTAACATTAATATTAAATATTAAAGTTATACGTATCGTGAGGTACATGTATCATGTCAGAATGAAAAGCTGTATCGATCCAGCCATGTCTGTTTGTTTTCTTAAACAAAGCATTACCATCTTAAACATTTAATGATAACAAACATCTTCTACTTAACAAATGTTTACAAAAAATAAGCAAATCTTATCGATCACTTTAAGCACTTCTATCGTCAGCCATCTCTTTAATTTGCACATCATCCTCATCGCTTCCAGTGTCATCATAGTCGAACGACTGAAAAGGTGAACCCAAATTTGATTGAATTCGTTCCAACAAATCAGTGGCAACCAAAGCAAATTGTTCCCATAATGGGTCGGGGTTGTTTCCATGAAACAGATTACTGTCATCCAAATACTCAGCGAGAATGTCTGACAAATCATCGGTGTGCTCTTCACCCAGCACATTGACTACGTTATTTGTGTCTATAAGCAGATTCCAGAAGGCTTGACAAATAATACCGGCTATCAACCAATCCTCTTGATTTAAGAAACGTTTGAGCATTTCTCCCAAAATTAACTGTCCCTTGAGCTCCATGAATGGGATGCGATTTTCCCAGTCTCCCAATAGATTTACAAGTACGCCAATTGCACTCGTCCTTAGATCATATTCGGGTGATCCAAAGCATTGAACAATTATTCGTAGACCGCCAGCTTTGCAGAATGCCTCACGTGCTGTTTGATTTCGCGTCAGATTACCTAGTACACGAGCAGCTTCAATTCTAGCAGGATCTTGTCCACTTCGTAGGGTCTGACATAAGCTGGCCGATAATTCTATGAGGACAAAGTTAATGCTTCCCTCTGAGAAGTCAGGCTCCGTTAGAAGAGGATTCGAGTGTGATGACTTCTCTTGGTAATAGCATAGGTTGTGCAGAGCCCCAAGTGTGGCATTTAGAAGCTCTTGAACTTCAGAGTTCTATAAAAAAAACTATCTTGTTGATTTATTGAAGAAGGACACTTTAAAAACTTACCATAGTTGTGACCTTCATTTGATTCGTTACATTTAAGACAAAAAGCAATGTGTTACCCAGTCCCATTTTGCCACCAAGTCCATTTCCCACTTCAGCATTTACACTCATGTTAGCCAGTACACGAATCAGTTTAATAAGGACATCAACAACGGTGTCGCCCATTTGGTTCTGCAAACTTAACTTCTGCTTGGAGTAGAATTCTAATGCTTCGAAAATGTATTCCATAGCGACGTCATTATGATAGAACTGCAAACGGGGATATTGCAACTTCGTATTCCTTTTAGTTTGATAAAATGTACCTGAATCCTCGATTTATCATATCTTGCCATGATATTTCCTAGTATATATCCCAACCTACTCAGCACGGACAATAGCTTCTCTGGTGTTTTGCTAAATATATGACTGCAAGGTCCCAAGAGCATTCCAATCTTGCCAGTGAAATCAGACAATGCCTCACAGCATTTAGCATCTTCGGAAAGCACACTTTATAAAAAAATAAATTAGATACAAAAAATATTAAAAAAAAAACGTAAAATTCCACCTCAAAGTCCTGACGATATTCGCTTGAATTTCTAACTCCCCAATTGAAATCTCTGCAGCCTTGATCAGGTGTGGGCATGCCAACTCCAATCGAATGTAGTCTTCCTGCGGGGTTGTTTCCCCAAAATATTGTGATATTTTGTCCACCTTAACACGTGCTGACTGAACCCGTAAATTTTCAACCTCCATACTCGTCTGTTGAGCACCAGCTAAAGCCCTCAACGCTGCAGACAATTGATAGAGCGAATGTAATGGTGGCCCCGTCAATTTTTGCATTGTACCAGCTTCGTTTAGCATTTGCAAGTGCAACACCATTAGTTGTACAGCTCCGTGCTTACATAGACGTTGGGCTATCGAGATTTGTTTGAGAGAATTCTGACGGCTTTTACGAAACTGTTGTGCTGTGGTTGTACCCTCCCTGGCTGGTGCTGTTTGCGGCTTTGGCGGCAATTCACTACTTGACACCCAAAATTTGTCATTTCTATTATAGTCCAATGCGTCAGAGTCGCGGTGTCGCTGGCTAGCGCTGGTTAAAAAACGTACTGCTCCATAGCCATAAATACAGGCCTCGGGTTCATCTAAAGGACTTGCTCGTCCTAACCCATCGACTAGAAGCTCTGGGACGTCGCTTTCGTGAAATAGATAATCATTGCTCTCGTTGCGTGCCACTTTAAACACCAACTTACAGGCTCCAGTTAGATTACTTCCAGTTACACGAAGCTAATTGGTAGTTTAATATATTAATGCACCCCTGAAAATGGATGTACTTACCCCTAAAACAACCCTTGCTACTGCTAACAGAATTGTTGGTGAAACACATTCAACTAGTCCATATAGCCCACCAAGCACGGCACCGCGAGAGCTACCATTTGTTTCCCTAATTCGCTTATACAGCTCGAGAAGAATCTACAGACAAGAATTTAGAAAATTACAAAACTGCACACAAGGACTACTTACAGCATTTATGTGCTGAACAGTCTCGTCCGTGCAATCCTTTATCCCAGAATGTTGTTTCAACATTTCGGTGAGGGTTTCCGTAGAAGATTGCGCCAACAAGTTGAAATTTCTTGCAAACAGTTTCCTCGATGATAATATGTTAATACCATCACTTGAAATATGTTCCAGCAGGTCGTTTCCATTTTCATCATCCTCGGCGGGGAATTGAGGCGATTCATCAGACTCCTTTGAATTGGTCCACGAGCCGGCTCGTTTCATGGAACTCCTGCTCTTGCTCGAATCGCGTGTTTGATCTAAATTAAGAGTCCGTAAATAAAATCAAGTATCTACACGTACGTTAAAGGTATCTTTTTCGAAAGTCAATTTAAAAACGACAACCATTTTCAAAATGACCCCTTGCGTGCCACATGAAACGCATAAAGGTAAATGTGCTAAAATAGATTTCCACTGAATACCACTTTATAGGTGGGTTGGTTAGGTCACTTACCATCATGATTGGGTGGGGTTCCCACTTTCGTAGGCAAGGCAGGAAGTTTTCTTTGTAACTTAAGATCGAGTGGACCCACTGATTGTGACCGAGATTTTATGTTGTGGTCTTTGTCGACGGTTGGGATTGGAATTGGATCCAAAGCTGGTAAGTTTCTTACTTCTGATTGAAGATACCGAAGACTGTGAATGGAAAGGAAAATTGTAAAATTTTCTCAGACTAAAAGTTAAATTTGTCACAGAAAACTTACCAAAATGCACTTGGCGGACGTCCAGGGGGACCAGCTTTTCCATATAGCTGACGGCGTGGCTCTCTGGGGGTTATTGGTCGACGAGTGCTAACCAATCGAACGCCTTAGCAAAATACACAAAATAAATAGATTTTGGAAACATTCTTATATCACTTCACTAGGCCTTATGAATGAATTTGAAATCTTTTTTTAAATTCATTCATGTGCACCTAGCCTAATATTTTCAGAATTACCACTGTTACTTGTTCCAAGAAGCATAGTTCTGGCTTCGCTAATAATTTCCGCTGTGGTCTTCCGAAATTTCGAATTACTCTGCTCAACATTGTATCCTTGATTTAAGGCACGAGTAGATCCTCGAAAACCACTGCCCATGTCTTCAGATAAATTTCGATTTAAGTCGAATGAACCATTCCCGCTGTCTGTTCCGTGGGCCTTGCTCGATGGAGTCATGCTATGCGAACGACGGCGTAATTTCTGGTGTCCTTGCTTTGAAGTGGCAACAGTATCCCTTGTCAGATGTTCAGTAGAATCCATTTTAATTAAATTTTTTTACGCACTTTTCACCCGGACATTCTATATTATGGAAATATTGTAAGATATTTCTGAACTCTTGTGTCCAACTCAATGAACCAAATCTATTCAAGTATCTGTCGAAATGTGGAATTGAAATTTTTCCGTTTGGCTAATTTCCTGTGCCATGCCAACGACCAATACCAATACAGTAAATAAAATCAATACGCATGTAAAGAAGGGTAAGGCGGTAAGCACTATAACTTCCAACACTGTTAATAATGTTTAGATGGTGTTTTTTGTTTGTTTTATAAATACAGTTAGAACGAGAGATATTTTAAGGAATCCTTTGGGAGTTTTTAAAATTAGTAATTACTAATGGATGTCCACGAAATTCGCGGGTTGGTTGAGAATCGTAAAGTCTGTAAAACAATAACAAGTCAATAACTACAAAAGGATAGGCACGACACTGGTTCTTCTTTGAATATAGTTCGGACTATATTATACATATTCATAGTCAACTGGTAATCATTGAAACACAAAATAGACCTTAATTGTACTTTTAAAGGACCAAATATTGCATTTGAAATAAATGGTCTACGGGGTAGCCCCGTACTACCGCAAAGTTATATCTGCCAAAGGTGACGTTTTGTCCATTTCGTCGATTTTGTGTGTCCTTTCGTGGCGACAGCATATACTTAGTGTTACCCTTATTTATTGCTAAACAAATTTTTGCCGCTTCCTTCTCTATGCTAGCAAACGTGGCTATGACATCATATTAATGATGTCAATATCGTCGGCGTATGCTAGTAGTTGCACCAATTTTTGGAAAATTGTGCCTCTGGTGTTGGCTCTAGAGTTTTGCACAATCTCTCAAGAATAAAATTGAAGAAGTCACATGACAGCGCATTGTCTTGCCTAAATCCTTTCTTGGTATCGAATGTGTCGGTGAGGTCGTTTCCGACCATGATGGAGCAGCGAGAATTTTCCATCGTCATCCTAAACAAACGGACGAGTTTGGGACATGTTTATAGTTCGTCGCTATAAATGCTGTCGTATGCGGCTTTGAAATCGATGAATAGATGGTGGTTATCGATTTGGACTTCTTGGGGGTTTTTCCAGGATCTGCCGAAGTGTGAAAATTTGATCGGTTTTGGACTTCCTAAAACCACACTGATAAGGGACGATCAGGTTGTTGGTAATTTGGCTTCGGCGGGAAGGCCGTCATTTCCGGCAGCCTTATTGAGCTTGAGTTTAGATATTGCCAATCTCACTTCTCTCAGGTCGGGTGACATTTCCTTCCGTAGCGAAGTCAATTAACCCAAGTCCGTTACCAGACGTGTTGTCGTGTGGGCTATGTTCGCCGACATTACTGCTAAAGATGTCTTCTCTTCCTACCTGGGCATTAAAATCTCCCAGCATGATTTTAACCTCGTACTTCGAGGTTAAAAATAAGCACTTGATATGTATTCAGAGTTACAACCACTTGGCATTGCCAAGTTAAAGCCAATCAGAGTCTACCCTCGTTCTACAACACCCAACCAGCGTGCCTTCTTCTATTTTCTTTTTTTTCTACAAAAACCGGTGCTTGTAAAAATAATTGGCAACGTTGCCTTGTAGGCCTTACTTTGGCCCTTTACCTTCCTTCGGCTGTGTTAGAGAAACACAGCACATCTTTTGCAGGCGTTCTTTTATGTATTCTTCCTCATATTATACTTCATTTATAAGATTTTCTCTCAGTTTTTTCTTCATTTTTGTTTATTCATTTTAATTGTCTTGGACAAAGTTAAATAAAAACAGAGAAAGAAAATAAAATCTAATTGTTCATATATTTCTTACTTTAAGTTCTAAAAAATTTCAAAAAAAGGTTTATGATTATTTTTTTTAAACGCACTCTCCTGTATTACGATTGAGAATTAAGCAACAAAGTAAAAAAAAGATAATAAAATAAAAATTAAACTGACAAAAGTTTATATTAAAATTGTTACTATAACTATCGTTATGATTATGATTATTTTTGTAAACGAAAACAAATATTAAACAAGAAGATGAAAAAAAAATGCTCGGCATTTTCTATATACAAAGTGTGTACTCGTACTTCATTGTGTTTCGCTTCTGCCTTACGACACGCATATCGCCACGCAGTTCTATAATCATTTATATTGGTTTGTGTGTTGTGTACTGATAAATTTTTGTGTTTAATTTGATTTTTTTTTTTTTGTAAAATTTCCATCTTCGATTATAGATATAAAAAAATATGCTAAGTTTTATGTTTAACCATTAACTTGGGGGATCCTATGGGTAGCAACGAAGGGAAGCGACGGTAATTATGATGATGATTCATCGTCTTTCTTGTCGTTTTTGACACTGTGACCGGTCAATTGTATGTGGACCTGCGAAATGAGAAAAATGAGAGATAAGACGACAACATCGATATGGTTTGGTGTGAAGTGTTACCTTCAGTTCATCGATGCTGGAGAATATTTCTTGACATTCTGCACATTTGTATTGAAAAAGCTCGTTAGGGTGTTTCTTTGTCATGTGAGAATTCAATGTCAGCGGCGACGAGAAGGCTTTCGTACAATTTCCACACGCGTACGATTTCTAAAAATATACACAATATATTATCGCACATGAGTCTTGCTCGCGTGACTCTTGCTACGAACCAATTGATGCGTTTGCCTATGTCGATACAAGATGGTTTTAGATTTGAATTCCTTATTGCATATGCTACACGTTGGTACTTTTTCTGCGGTCTGCAAAGAGATTGGTTTTAGTATCAGACCTATGTTCAATTTGTCAAGAACTTACCTCATGGGTTTTCATATGCATTCGAAGCATACCGGGGCCTTTAAAGCTACGATGGCAAATCTCGCACTGTGGTTGCTTTTTACAATTTGCCTGAAACGTACTTTTTTACTCAGGGCAGCTGTCATATGTGGAGATTCAATTACCTTAATCCAATTAGAATGCGACTTCATGTGTGTTTGTAGCCACTTGATTTGTCGAAACTCCTTCCGGCACAGGTTGCATATGTATCTTCCGGGAGACGGGCAACTGGTTTGTGAGCTTATAAACTCTGCTACAGGAAAGCGTAAATAAATACCAAATACAATAGCGATACATCTTACGCCTCCGTCTACGTAATCTTACCAAGGTAAATCTTTTCGTCGCTGTCTGATTCCTCGGACATTTCTACAGCGTACGCAATATTTGCATCTGGAATAATGCAATCTTCCTGTTCATCTTCTAGAATCTCTTCTTCGTCGTGTATCTCAATGATGTCTTCAGTAGTTTCAATATCATCGTGTGTCGTCACTTCCGTTACGTCTTCGAAATACTCGGCATCTTGTGACATATCATCTCGGACGATAATTTCACATTGTCCGTCTTCTCCATCAGACTGCTGGAATTGGACAACCTGAGCTGGCTGGCCATTTTGTTGAATCATCTGTACAGTGTTTCCAGTTTGAATTAATTGCCCGAATTGTCCAGCGTTCATGATCTGAGCCATTTGCGTTCCTGGATGGGCCACAATCTGTGCTGTGCTGATCACTTGCCCATTGGAGAGAACAATTTGCTGCGGCAGTGCTGCCGTTTGCACTGTGCGGGGTTGAATTGTTTGCACTTGATTATTAGTGGTGGTGGCGGTCTTCGTCGCCGACTCTTTCTGTTGCTGGTTTTGCTGTTGTTGCTGCTTGCGTTGAGCCACAGACGGAACCGGTGATGCGGGCTGTGTTTTTATCTCAACAACTGGTTCTTCGAAAATCACAGTCAGTCCTTTGATATATTCACGTAACTCTCGATCCGACCGCTCCACCAGTGTCTTAAATGCATGACATCGGGACACAGAGTGCACACACTGGACACATATTTTATCTGGCCATCCATCAGTGTTTTCAATCTTAAAAAAAAAAAGGAATGTTCGAAGTGTGTTTTTAGCCCATGCTTAGTGACATTGTTGAACTTTTGCTTACCTTGACGCGGGCACATTCCATTAGCATATCTGCTATCATCTCTCCAAATATAGGCCGCATGTCTTTTTTCTGGCTCAAGCAAACCCGACATATTTTGTCGAGCTCTAGATTTCGTTTCTTTTCTTCCATCTCCTCGAACCAGAAATCTATGTCGGAACCAATTGTGAAGCTATTTAGTGTCCCCTAGTAAAAAAAAAAAGTAATAGGTAGGCAGAATTGCTTTCTGTGGCGGTGCTGTCGCTTTAACTTTGATTGTGTTTATTTTAAGACACAAAGGAAGTTCAATAGTTAAATATTGAAATGAATTTATTGCTGATTGCTTTTCGAGCCTAGAATTTTGAAACAAATTAATTAAAAAATATTCTTGTAAACAAGAAGAAAAAAAGGGACGAATAATTTTAGTTTCTGACAATTAACAAAATTCAACACTGCGCTGGATGTGTTCACAAAGTGAGTGTGCTTGTTTTTTTATTGACTTAAGGGGAAATCACATTTTAGAATATTTGCTTCCAATTGGAGTAAAATAGTTTATTTGTTTTTATGTTTGTAATAGGCGTGTTTCACTTAAATATTTCTTTTCTTAAGTTCGGTGTTTTTTTTTTTATATGTAATATTAATAAATTACTTTCATATGCAATTTATTTGCGAAGGCCGTGACAGTTAAATATTCGCTATTACTGCTAGAAAAAGAAATATTTTGTGTGCCCATAGCGAAGCGACAGTGCCTGTTTTACAAATTTGAAATTTGAAATTTGGAACATTTTTTTTTTTATATTTTATAATAACTGTACTTCGGATCCCCTTGAGGCCATCATCAGTGTGTGAAGGAAGTGATAGTCCATTCCTGTGATTATACCTAAATAAATACTTAGAGAGCAGATACCTAATATTGAATGACATTTTTTGAAATTTTGAAATATAGTTTCGTTTTTCAGAATAGTGTATGAAATAAATTTAACAAAACATTTCTGTTCACTTGGAATCTACTTGAAACCCATATTTTTCAGTGGCAAAAAAAAAAACGCAGTTGCTTGTCCCACTTGCTTTAAAATTGGTTCCATTGGATTATATAATAAGGATATTCCTGCAACGTCGTAATTTTTATACGTGCGAAAGATTGTAACTTTACGAAGACGTTTCATAAACGACCCTAAAACTGTTACACTAAACAATGCGGTAACCCACTGAATTAAATCTCAATTTAGTAATTTATTTATTGACAGACTTTTGTTCCTATTGTTCTCTTTCCGTTCTATATAATGACTTTTTTTAAATGTCAAAATTGCATTTCAAAAGTTAACAACGTTTACCATCTCAGATTGCACAACCAATTCATGTGAAAAAATTCGGATGTTATTGGAAAAGATTACCCATACTGATTTTGACAGTTCATTTATCACAATATCGTACTTTTATCAAGTTTACAACGTTTACGACGACTTTCCGACGTCGCATGAATGTGGTGAACATACGACTTGCAATATTTTACATACTCAGGAGCTTAAACTTATCCAGTGGCTAATTTTTGACTTTTGATATACCTTTTGAGGATTGAGATATGTGGAGAAAGCTTTCTCGTAGATTATTCCTCACATGTGACGGGAAAATATTAAATCGTTCACATTAATATTAAACAGAAAGAAAGGAACATATGTATTTTATATCAGAATTGCAATGGATGCCGTTTGCCGTTTTCCATTGTTTAAATTATTTATAAGAAACAAATATAATGAATTTCTTCTTTTGTAATTTATGAATTATAACGCTGTATTCACAACATTTTTGTTTTTATTTTCAGGCATAACCTACTTACAAAACCTTCAACTTTATATTGTCTTATTTATTGAAAATAAAAAATAAATAAATTTATCGCGCAACAGGCTAGTTAGTACCCAGGGCCTAACATTTTTCTCACAACCATTCATGTTAGCGTGTGTACTTCTTTGCACGATGGCGGGACCTCCTGTTTTATTCCGAATCCGAACGGCTAAGTTGAGATAAGCTATTCATAACGAGAGGAGGGCCAGTGAAAAATCATTTAGGTATTGCTACGGCTGGGAATCGAACCCAGACCTTCTGCGCGGCAGTTCAACGCACTAACCATCGCGCCACTGAGCCCGTCTTATTTATTACCACGTATTTAACTTTACATGAAAGCTCTTTCTTGCAAGTTGCAACTTGCGTACTTAAGGGCCGCCTAGAATGCATATTTGTATGTGGTTGTAAATCAGTAATTTCCAATTAGAATTTTAAAAAACCTTTATGGACTGTTTAGGTAATAAATTTAATAATAATTATGACAATCTGCACGATGTTATGTTTTCCCGCCACATGGGAATACTGTCAATAAGCAACAATTGAAGAGGTTGAATTATGTCTAACTCTCCATCCTCAGTAGGTGTACCGAGCGTCAAAAATTAGTCACTGCATTTTTTGAGCCCGAAGTTAATTCATTTAAATGAAATGTAATGGAAAACAATAATCTTTCTAGAAAAGAAAATATAAACCCATATGTTCGGTTTTTGAAGTGAGTAATCGTGATCCTCTTACAAACTAAATGATGCCTGCTTGGTACGTTCGCTACATAACCGACCCATTTCTGTAACGGATGGTGTCTGCTGTTGTTGAGGTGATGAAAAGTGGATAACTTACAACAACCTCAAGTAAAAACTGTCGTGATTGAATCGCGGTGATCCGTCTCAAATGGTGACCAAGCAATAATTGACAACATAAAGCCGCATATTTGGCTCTTATCAGAGAATTCTAAATAAGCATTATTTCCAAGTTCATGCAAAAATAATACAAATATAATCACTACATGTTTATTTAAAATAACTCGGATTCCTTAAGAGTCTACATCCGTAACATGTTCCACACCCAATATAAATATCAGTTGGTGTGAGTGTACACAACATTTAGGCTGGAGTAATATATAGCTATCATTGAACAATTGAACAAAAAACACGATGGAATTGAAATTTAACATCCAAACATTACTTCACAAAAATAAATCTTGATCAGTGAAAAATAAAGAAGTAATTTTCTGTGAAAACTATAACTAAAAATTAAAATTTTTTTTGGATAATAATGTTCTAAAATTCATAAGCTTTGTTTTGACACTAAGGCCGTGTGTCAATTACGTTAAAATGGGGGTTAAACTTTATCCACTGGCTAATTTTTGTCATTTCTGCAGGGGTAAAAAAGTAACATGCACCCTTGCGATGGATATATTATATATCCATCGAAAATATAATCTCATAACTTACGATTTAGTTGTAAATACGGGTTTAAAATTAAATATGTAATGGTTGTTGTGTTGTTGTTGTTGTGTTGCATTGGGCAAAAAATTGTTTTTTTTTTATCTCAGATCAATTTTGCGGATCTGGATTTTTCGGCAGATGATAGCTGTCAGTTTGACAAGAGTGATTTTTGTTTTTGTATGTTGTTTGTTTTAAAAATCAGTTATTTCAAATCCTAAACCATTGTACATATATAACATTCATTCTGATCTGTTAAGTGTAAGTTCAGCCCAATAATTTTGAATTACCCTGTAACTATTTTTTTAAATGTCAAAAATGAAAAATAGCTTGAGCTGTCACTTCACACGTGTCATCGCTTTGTTTTTCTTTTTATTTGATCAGAATCAGATTTATAGTTTAAGTTGATTTGCGTATTCTTGTGTAGTTTTATAAAATTAACAATATAATGGCTAAGGCAAGCAATACCACCGATAAAAATACAACAAAAACAGAAACGCAAATAAAAGTTGCAGACATCAGTGCTACTAAAAAGGCAACAAAAAATAAAAAATCGCTGGAAGTTCCGCGAGGTATTTCCAAATCGAAAAGACCATGGAAAACACCAAAACAAAAGTAAGTACACATTTTTGTACACCATGCAAATATTTTTGGTTTTTATAAAATGTCGCATTTTTCTAGATTCTCCTCAATTAAAAAGACTATTAATCGAAATTCATTCGAAAAGAAAATGGAACTCCGCAATGAACTTCGCCACATCAAGGAACTATCAAAGTCAATTAAAGATGCTAAAAAAGAATCAAATGAATTGAAGAGACAACGCAGACTAGGAAATGCCGAACGTCGATTGGCGAATGAACGTCGGTCAGAAGTTGTTCAAGTCATAAAGAACGCATCCAAGCTAAAGCGAATGAAGAAGAAGCATATGCGAATGATTGAGAAGCGTGATTTGGATAATGTTAAGGTTGTGTAGATATGTAAAATAAAAAATGAATTTTATTACAAAAGATAGTTGTTTGCATATGAGTAAGGTTCACAATGCGAATTAGGAGAGGTTTTGAGTTTTACAACAAGCGAAAAGTCCCTAGAACTGCATCACTGAAAAATGCCATAAACATACCCGGCTTCCGACTCGTTGAAAGTCTACCTGAGATAAGCCAGCCTTCGATCCTGGACACATAGTCATCGAGATCGATTCCGCTAGATTTAATATATACACGTTGTTGTTGGTAAATCTCATAGTCCTGTATATCTACATACATTTCAAAAGTCTTTAAAAGTGTTGCAACTAAGTATGTGACTTATCTAGCAATTTTTTTTTTATCACGAGTAATGAATGTTTGGCAATAGCTATATAGCGCGGTTTGTTATTAACGGACCAAATCCAAGGACTTAGTTCTTTGAAGACTACGCAATAAATTTGTTTCGTTGTGCCAACGTGTCCCAATAAACGTTTTTTATATTTGCGTGCAAACTTTTTTCCTTTCATCTTTAAGCGGGAATATCCAGATCTCTGCGTAGATCATGATTCCTACCACGGTGCATTGAGGAATGAACTTAACATTTTGTTTTAAAAAGTTTGTAGAATGTTTAGATTCGTTTCATTGGTACAACCCCATAACTATATACCATATGTGCAGACAGGCTTTAGCACTTGCTTGTATAATAGCAGCTTGTTATCAAGGTTAAGCATTGACTATTTTCCGGGTAACCAGTACAGTTCTCTGTATAAATTTTTAAGTTCTTCGCATTTTTTTTACATGTGACTTTCATTTTAATATTGCATCGTGTACCATTTCGAGATATTTCGCTTCATTTGCAAAAGGGACTCGAACCGTATTGAGAAATACAGGCAAACTGTTTGTCCGTTTATACGAAAAGTCTACATGAATTGATTTACTCTCGTTAAGTGCAATCCGCCAGGATTTTGTCCACCTTACTTGAAGTATAGTGTGGGTGTGATGTAGTCAGTTGGAAACGTGACCATGCCATTTGGTATAGAGTCCAGGATACTACTGTGGCCATACGGCCTTGCGTCACAGCATCTTGACTCCTTGAGTCTTACTGCGCTGCATAGTGCAGTGCTACATCCACAAGGTCATATATTTGGTTGAAGTACCCACTTCTCTCCAAAGGCAAGAATAGAAGGCAACACACGCCTTCCTTACTCAATCATGATACCCAAATACCTAGCGCTTGATGATAATGTGAGGATGGTGAAATCGTGTATTTTGGTTTTGGTGGTGAATAGTATAAATTTCGTTTTGATCGGTCTGATATCGGGGCCACAACTTGCAGCTCATGTGCTTATCTTGTCTAGAGCAGCCCCCATGATTTCGCTTATCACGCAGGGGAATTTTTCTGACGCTAGTATCACCACGTCATCCGTATATGTTTTGTGAACAAACGCCTGCGATTGTCCATTAGGAGAGCATTGAAAGAGCTGAAGGGCGTCTCGTGAGCAGAAACGAGTGGAGCTCACCTAAAAGTCTTCACGTCGTCGACTTCATTATTTGGGACTAATTTGAAGGTTTCAGTGCTATTTGATGGTTGGGTGATGAAGAACCAGGGTATACTCTGATTGACTTTAACTTGGCAATGCACAGTGGTTGTAACTCTGACTACACATCAAGTGCTTATTTTTAACCTCCATGTAGTAACCTTTGGGAACTGGTCTCATCTAACCGGTTTTGACTTGCTAAACAATAAGTGCGAGTGTTGATTACAGGACGAAAAATAGCAACACTATAAACAGCCAGGTCAGATTGACACGGAATGAATACCCATCCTGCTGTCCCAGGCGAACCTCGACAAGCTGCTTCCACAAATTAGGACAACAGGTTGTCTAGGAATTTCAAGGGTTAGTTAGGCCCCTTGAAAAGAGATGGTGGCGGATGGGCAACGGCAACGATCAATCCCGTACTGGATATTGATGGCCCCCTGTCCTAGGGGTATAATAAACTGGAACTGGCCCTCCAGTTTCCTTTGGGTTAACTACCCAACCATGGAAAAAAGGATTTGTTACGAAGCAAACAATAGCGTCGGAAAGGACTGATTTTATTGTTGACGACCCTGCTAAACATAAAAAGGACAACGATTTTCGTATCTGCACCTGGAATGTGAGATCATTAAACAGGAGAGGTGCAAGCGAACAACTAGCGGAAGTCCTAAACTGCTACAAAGCAGATATTACTGCCATATATAATACGATTACATAATACGATAAGATGGAACAAAATGCCACTATAGCCAGTCAGCACACGGTTTGCTCAACTTGATAATCATAAGGGGACTTGGCGGTCTCCAGATCAACGGACATTATATCAAATAGAGCACGTTGTGAAGGACACGACGGATCCAGTATTTTGGATATCCGAACATTTCGAGGAGTTAACATCGACTCGGACCACTGCCTTGTTGCAGGCAACGTAACAATGCAGATATCCACCACGCCACAAAAATCCAGAAATACTGTGAAAAAATTTAATGTCGAAAGACTGCAAACGCAAGAGATCGCCAAGACCTTCGCGCACCGCGTATCCCTTAACCACTTGATAAACACCATACCACCAGCATCGAATGTCGAAGAACAATGGCAAGGATGCCAACAAGCCATTAGATCAGCCGAAACTGAAGTGCTAGGTTTCTCGCATCCACCAGCAAGAAACCCCTGGTTTGATAAGGAATACCGACAGATGCTCGCAGCCAAGAACGAGGCCAAGAAGGCTAAGCTGCAGGTGAAGACGAGAGCTGTTAAACGGCGATGACGTACAACATTCCGCTGTCAGGCAGAACGAACCATTCAATATTGGCAACAACAGCGAAAATTGCCAACCACCCGACCTGAGTGAAGTGAGGATAGCCATATCTTAACTCAAGCTTAATAAGCCTGCCGGAAATGACGGCCTTCCAAATCTGGTCGGAATAATGGAACCTCGGCATCGTTTGCCCGATCCACAAAAAAGGAGACCCTCTGAACTGCGCTTATCCTGCCATGGCTAGTTTTGTTACCGCCCAAACTCGTCCATTTGTGTAGGATGACGATGGAGAATTCTCGCTGCTCCATCAGGGTCGGAAACGACCTCACCGAGACATTCGATACCAAAAAAGGATTAAGGCAAGGCGATGCGCTGTCATGTGAGTTCTTCAACTTGATTCTTGAGAGGATTGCGCAAAACTAACGAGCCAACACCAGAGGCACAACATTCCAAAATCGGTGACACAATCGGTGTCACAGCCACGTTTGATAGTATAGATTAGGAAGCTGCAAAAATGGGTTTAGCAGTAAATGAGGGCAGGACTAAGTATATGCTGTCAACACGAAAGGACACACAACAGCGACGAATTGGACAGAACCACCATTGACTGATAAAACTTTTAGGTAGTACGGGACTTTGTCTATCTCGGCTCCGCAATTAACTTTGACAATAACATCTCGTCAGAAATTGAACGAAGAATTACTCTTGCCAACCGCTGTTTCTGCGGGCTAAGAAGGCAATTTAAAGTAAAGCCCTCACTCGAACTACTAGGAGATCCTATATAAGACCTTATCATCCCAGTCCTGCTCTACGGCGCCGAAGCATGGACCGTCTCAAAAGCGGATAAAGAAATCCTTGGTCGATCCGAAGGGAAAATTCTTCTGCTGATGGAATTTGCACATTAAAGATCACATATAGTAACTCTAAAGGCTGAACTATAATAGAAGATGGACGACCACTTCCGTAACTGTGCGAACACATGCAGTTTGTATTATTCGAACATAAAAGCTTTTCACTTCGATTCGTTCAGTTTTCATTCACTTTTGTGAGCGAAATCTTCGGTCCCGTTTGCGTTGACGGGCTGTAGAGACGAAGATTCAATCAAGAACTGTACAAGATGTACAGCGACATGCCGCTGGTCAAAAAACTCCACATTAGACGTTTAAGATGGCTAGGATATGCAGAACGAATGGAAACGAAAAAACTCCAGGTCGCAGAGTCTTCGAATCCCAGCCAGACGTCGGACGCAGTAGAGGAAGACCTCGCTTTAAGTGGCGCGCACAAGTAGAAACCGACCTCAACCAACTTCGAGTGCGCAACTGAAGGCAGTTAGCTAAGGACCGTGCCATTTGGAGAGGCATGTTGGTTGAGAACAAGGTTCATAGCTCCTCTTTAGTAAGTAAGTAAGTGCCACTTACATTATTTTCTGATAGTTTTGTCATTTGCAGAAAAGACGACGTTGAACTTTTTCAATACAGCTTCAGCAACTAGTCATTCTGGTTTTTGCAATTGCCCATCGATCCCCTTCAAAATATTTGAAATATCTCCAATCGGGCTTCGATATTCGTTAGAGAAATAATTAACATCACCAGTTTTTTGCAAACTTTTGAATATAAGCTCTTTCGGGTCGACTGAAAATCAAAAATTGGTTTCGATATATGCCAACTGTGAATTAACAAATATGACCAAAAAGGCAAGGTCAACAAAATCCGTTCCCTGCCCCTAATCAAATGACTTGTATGGTTCGAAAACAGAATTAAATTGTTAAAATTGTCTTTATTTGTTAATAATCAATTCAAGCCACATATTGTTTTCTTGCAAAATAAATTGTTTAACATATTTTTTGTTTTCCTTATATTTATTCATTTTTTTCTTTAATTCAAATTAAAGTAACATTCGTGAACCACTTTTCTAACGCATCTAAAAGTTGAATATATATGTATTTATAAATTTTCTTTAACTTCTTTTATACATAAACTAATGTCTTAGATATTCTGAAAGCAGTGATTTTTTTTTTTTTGATTATACATAACATGTTCATTCATTTCCCTTAAAATTAACCATTTTTATTTGTTTATATCGTAACAATTTGTTCTACCAGTAAAAACTAAAAATATTTAGTTTAGCGAATTTATTTAAATTGATTTACTGGTTTTGAATCGAAATGAAAAAATGAAATAAAAAATTATTGGGCGTGAGATAATTCGGAAAATACAATAATATCCGACAAAAGATTAACTAAAATAAATTAAAGGACGTAAACCTGAAAGAATATTTTTTTATATTGGTGGGGTTCTCACATCTATATAACATGAGGCGGGGAGGGACTCTTACTAACTCAATTTTTCTGTAAAAGAAAATAATGTGTAATGTGTGTTCATTTATATTTCCCTAAGAGAATCATCATCTCATCAGCGTGCAGTTTAGTATCAGCACTTAAATTGCATTGCTTTCGTTTGAGTTGTTGTTTTTTTTTTTTTTAAACGATCAATAATACCAACATGTGATACATTTTTTTGTCACAGGATTCGTTTTAGAAGTGATGGCTGGAAAATAGGAATCAAAAAACTAGGAGCTGTTTCAAGAGATATTCCTTTATGGATGAGTGTCACCAGTTTATTCATCTAAGCATTTGTTTCAGACACCTAACCACTTGTTAGTTGATTGGTGCGTGTAGTCCTAAATGTTTGCATGGATTTAAGAGCAGTTTGGTATGTAAAAGATTAATTGCCTAACATTGCATGGCGAAGTAAAAATTAAATTATACTTTAGCGTACAAGGAATGATTATAAAGACATGCAGATGACGCGTTGAGGACAAAAACAGAAACTTTTGCTCACCAGCTTCATGGTACGTGCGGGCGAGATCCAAATATATGGCGGACTGTGCCAATACGAACCGACATAGAATAATGCAGTCATCTGTATGGCTTTATAATCTTTGGTAAAAGATAATGGAATTGTTTTCATGAACAATTTTAAACTCGAGAGTTTTATTAATTCTTATTACGATGATAGAAGAACTCAAATAGTAATTGCCGCAATTCCAACCTTGTGTCACTATAGGCGAGCAAATACTTGATATTCTATAAATAAAATATACAAAGCCTTAAAGAATTGTTTGGAATAATCATGTTCGGGCAACTATCTGGAAGTAGCCGGTGAACGCTTTGCATAAATTCACGACCAACAAGTGCTCTATTAGTCGTTGCATTTCACATGACAAGTCCATTTGATTTGTGATCTCTAGCGTTTTAGATTTTCTTTTCTTATAAACGATGTATTTTTGAATGTGTGGTGTTTTTGAAATTCTGTCACTGTTCAGTTTAGTGCGATGAACTGCAGCGCAGAAGGTCTGGTATGGATTCCCAGCCGTAGAAACACCTAAATGGTTTTCTCGCTGGCCCCCTCTCGCGATGATCTGAAAATCCGAGTAGTATCAATTTTCAAGAAAAGCTTATCTCATATTCGCCGATTCGGCATAAGACAGGAGGTCCCACCATCGTGCAAGAGGTACACACATGAATGGTTCTGAGAACGCTTGTTTCAAAATTTTGAATTTTTCGTTCAGTTTATCTACGTTGTTTAACTTGTTTTACATCTTCTAAAACTGTTTAGCCCACTTGTTAACAGAATATTACAAGCGTCTTCGTATAAGTAGTCTTCCAAACGAAGGTCTTTTGGACATACCCAGCATGGAAAGCTCACCGATTGCCAATATAGCTACTGCCATTTCTGAATAATGTGTAAAGAGTTAGTTTTTGCCTTAATTTGATGTGTTTTCAGTGGTTTTTTGTCAGTTAATTGCTGATGGAATTTGCACATTAAAGATCACAGATAGTAACTCTAAAGGCTGAACTATAATAGAAGATGGTTGCGGACGACCACTTCCATAACTGTGCGAACACATGCAATTTGTATTATTCGAACATAAAAGCTTTTCACTTCGATTCGTTCAGTTTTCATTCACTTTTGTGAGCGAATTCATTCGCTCTTTCTCTTTCTTTTTTTTTCTTTCAACCAAAAATTAATATTTCCCTTCAACAGCTGTGTACATTTTTCCGCTAAGAATTTGTGTCGGAGGAAATCGGAAAAAGAATTCCACATAGCTATCAAAAATGCAAGAAAAACGCCCCTGAACGCACTTCAACGCGATTCGCCGAGGTGCTTTACAAAATGTCAGACAAATATTACGAACAGCTTTTCGGAAGAATAACTCAAAGCTAAAATCCTCCTAATCATACAAAATCGGAGAATTTTCCGATTTATTTTAAACAAAAATTCAAAAAATTGGATGCAGTGGCAGATGTAAAAACACAATTTCTACAGTGCGCGGGAATGTGGTATCGCTCTACCTATGATCACTATCGAATGCAATTTTTTAGTGATTGAATATGGTTTTTCCCAGTATCTATCGGAGTATCAGCATTCTCACTTTAGTCGCAACTAGGAAATTGCCAACATATCATGGTAAGTCGGTTGCTATACTTGGTGTTGTGTGTACTTTGATAGTCGCAACGGTCTAATTGAGGGTTAGAGAGGTTAGATAAGATATTCATTGACACTCTGTTCATCACAGATTTGACATGGCTGCTGTATTATAGCGTGGCTGCCGGCGGTTTGCCACAGCTTGACCCGGTTTGGCTGATTCTGTTTATGGTTGCTGAAACGAAAAGATAATTTTCAGCAAAAGTACTAAAGCGTAAAAATCGACGTTTTTGAACGCAGATTTTGTTCACAAAAGACCAATGCAACAGTTCTGTTCGAAGACAAAAGGAAATTCTTAACGTTATCGATAGAAATGAGTATAAACTGATAAGTCGTAAATCCTGGTTTCAATCGTGATACACACATTTTATCAAGCCGGCAATTTATGTGAAATTTGCTTATGAGAAGTTGATTAGACACCGAGATAGTAAGAGTAAACTCTGATAGTCTTTTTCTTCCTCGCCAACAATTGACAGCCTTCGAAGTGAGATTGGTTGTGTAATAACGATTATTTTGCAAAAGTGAAGCTGTTATGAGTCATATGAATGGTGTTATTTGACGCTTCATACAAAACTGGTATAAACCGAATAACTATATACGAAAGTCCACAATTGTAACTCAAAAGACATGTGTCCTAGTTAAATTCACCATCATACCCTTAAAATCATTCACGGCACTCTGTTTGTATTCTATTTATCAAGGCCAAAAACACACGATGTGGATCTTTTATAGTACCCCATGTCATCCTTTAAATTACGTTCCAAAAAGTTGGCATGGGTACATGGCTAGATTTAGATGACTTAGTTTTACATTCTGCGTCGTGTGTGAAACCTATACACTATACATTTACTGAACGTGGGGTAGCTCAAATCTTGCAGTTAAGGGTTAAAACAATATACATATGCCTATGTCTACTATAAAGAAAAATCATCGCCGCGAATGGTGAATAATAATTGGTAGGGGGTATCACACCCCCCAATTTTAAAGAAAAAGGCCACGAGGAGTTCCAAATTCTACGTTTACACGATCATCAGTATGTGTCATGGGAGAGTCGTAGTTTGCCCTACTATATCACCAGATTTACAAACAAAGGTGGATCCAACATTTTCTCACTGTGCGTATGTATGTTTCCGTCAGACAAATTTGAACAAACCACAGAAATATGGTTGATGCACACCTTCCACAGGTATTTCCCCTTCCCAAGTGCTTAAAATTATCTCATTATCTCATCACGTAGGGTGGATATTTTCACAAGTTTTACAGACAAAACTTTTGCTATCGGTTCGGACCACAGGTTGATGTTTGCTCAAAATGCAGGAGTTATCGGTAAAAAATGAAATCGTCTTCTCTGTGCGATAATGCAAAAAGAACAGCTGCTGCAGAGAAAACAGTTCATCTTCGAAGAGCAAAGAAATTTCATGCAAAAATCAAAAAAAGGAAGTGAAATCATTAAAAATTAAAAAACGATTTATATGGAATCATTTTTGTTTACACGCAAAATCTCCCACTGCCTCATATTCCTGTGCAAGAGATATTTTACAGGTAGTTATGGGCAAACGTTTTTTGAATATTCGATATGAAAACGAAGCACGCTCTACCTTTACCATGAAGGCATAGCAAAGAAATCTCCGAATGAAGTTTGCAGTTTTGTTCGGCATAACCTCGAAAACAAATATTTCAAAAACTGCCAAGAAACTTCACGTGTTTGCAGATGGTTGTGAAGGATTAGAAACGAAACCATACGATTGTAAGTTTCTTGCTTTAGTGGCAGAAGGTCATTATGAAAAAATTTACCAGTACTTCCCGTACGTGGGCACAGTTTTTATCTTGCGACAGTACGTTTGGTGTTATCAAACGATTCTTAAAGTATATACTCCAGAGCAATACGGAGATTACATTGAGAAATCAAGCAGTCTCTTTACCGTACACTTTGTAAAAACGGAAGAAATTATAAATGTTTCCCCTTGGTGGCCTCTTTATTTAAAAAAAAACAAAATTGGTGCTCTCGGAAAAAAATTGCATTAAAAAAAAAGGAGTTCAAAGATTGCCTTTAACATTTCAAACATTGGAATGTTTGTTTACCATGAAAAGAAAGTAGAAACACACTATTTCATCAATGGACTCGTAATGCACACATTTAAACTTAAAAAGTTCAACAGCCCAGTATCTCCGCCAACGGCTCTTGTATATGACAAAAAAAAAAATAATGACATCCGCAAAGTGGTCCAGTACGTTCCGCAAGAGTTCAAAGAGTTCTACGATCGCGTTATCGCCTGGAAGACCACAAGCACTTCTGCAGAAAACCGTCACAATATTTTAAGGTATTTTAAGTCACGCCTTTGTTACGTAAGCCCGTTTTTAGCCAGGAAATGGAATCGGAGCTGGTAAGATACATCCGGGAAATGGAATCACGCTTCTGCGGTGACATTCAATCACTAGCATTCCAAGTGCCAAAAAATAACAACATAGCTTGCCCATTTTTAGTACCGAAAGAATGTTTAGGAAAAGATTGGTTGTATGCATTTCTCAGAAGGGAAAAATCAGAAGTTAGCATCAGGAGTCCAACCGGAATCTCAATAGATAGAGCAAAAGGCTTTAATGCTGAAAATGTGTGCAAAATGGAGCCAAGTACGAAAAATATAAATTTTCCCCAACTCGTATTTGTAATGTAGATGAGTTAGGAGTGTCCATTGTTCAAAGTAGGCAACCCAAAATTTTAGCAGCAAAGGGGTAAAGCGAATTGGTTGTATGACTTCTGCAGAGAAAGGCTCTGTATGAGCGCAGGCGGTTCTTTTGTTCCGCCGTACTTTAATTCCTCGTCGAAAGAACCATTCTCTAATTTTAATGAAACATGCTCCTCCTGGCTCGGATTCTGCTTGCCATATTTCCGGATGGATACAGATTCCACAAACTCTTCAAAAGAAAACTTTGACTCTTCAGGTCACTACAGTCGTACCCGAAATATTGAGGTTTTGTAAAAGGCTCGCAATCATTGCCACCGCACTGTATTAAAAAAATGCAACCGCTCGATAGATCAATTATGGGACCTCTAAAGAAGTATTTTAATGATGATAAGGCGGTTTATGCGAGAGCAGGGTCGAAAAACAACACAGCGTGATGTTATTGACATTTTTTCGAAGGCCTACTTTAAAGCTCAAACGGCGAAAATCGCAATTAAAGGATTTAAGTGCACTGGCATTTATTCATTCAACAAAAATATGTTTCAGGAGGTCGTTCTTATTGCTGAAATATTTGAAGACCATCTGAATAAAAAATCTGCTGCTTCAAGACGAGAATTAGAAGAACCATTTGCCAGCACAAGTAGTGCAGCTGATGAACCAGTTGCTAGTATTAGTAGGGCAGCTCTGGAAATGTTTATGACACCTTGGGATTCTCTGAACCGCCAAACCTTAAACGTGTTATAAGCTCCAAAGGTAAAACTCAGTTTCTACTGTACTAACGGTGATGTTGGTACAAAACATCTTTGGAAGAGACCATTAAGAACATTGAAAGACGCAAGAATAAGCCGAAAAGACCCATGATAGAAAAAAGTAAACGGGCAAAGAAAACAAAGGAAAGTTCTTCAAGCAATTCAGATGAAAGTTGATCGCTATACAGGAGATCCCAGCTTTCAAAGTGGAGTTGGTGCAGTGGAGTACATCTGTCCAGTGTCAAAAACAATTTCATTTGTAACTGCGGCAATAATAAAACAAAATCAAACCATTGGATCTAATTCCCTTCAACAATTAAAGAGCTTCAGAGTGAAAAGCAAGAATGGCAAGGAAAATTTCATTTTCCTTCCGCAATAGGTTCAAATGACTGTACGCACGTTTCCATCATCAAACCGGCTTTTCATGGAGATGAATACGTCAACAGAAAGGGATTTCATAGCATTAAAGTTCAGGAAACATGCAATGGTAGAGAAGAATTTTCAAGTGTTGATCTTTCTTGGCCAGGATCTGTGCATGACTCTCGAATTTGTGATTTCAGCCACTCATTTATAAACAAAATTATTTCTGTAGGTAACTAGGTTGCAATCTAGCCAAAGGCAGAACCAAAAACTATGAGAGCACCTACTCAGTATGAAGGAGTTGGTGTATAATGTTATTCATATGGAGTACATGCTGAGCAGGTGCTTCGTTTTATTCATACCACCGAATATGTAGACAAATGTTCAACAGGGAAATTTACAAGCAGGACAGCGTCATAGACTTGGTCAATCCACTCCACATTCCGATGTTTAATAGGCTAAAACATGTAGAGCGAATGGACACCAATAATTAGTATTCCTAGTAAGATGATAAAGGAATTATTCACGCACAAGAAAATCCAAACTTAATCACCCTAAAATGGAAAACTGGATGCAGTTAGGTAATGACCGTGCGAATTGTAAAACCATGTCTGTTGAGGCCTAGATTCAGCCTTATCTGCATCCTCAAATAAATAAATATACAAGTTTTTGGCGCAACAAGCTCGTTAGTACCCAGGGCCGAGCTTTCTCACAACTTGATAAGCTTTTCTTGACAATTGATATTACTCGGGTGACATGTCAGATCATTAGGAGAGGAAGGCCAGTGAAACATCATTTTAGGTGTTTCTACGGCTGCGAATCGAACCCAGACCTTCTGCGCGGCAGTTCAACGCACTAACCATCGCGCCACTTAGCCCGTCTGCATCCTCACTTTTAATTTAAAAAACAAAAAAAAAATACGAAGTGATCGCAAACCCTACTTAATACTTTGCAAGGTCTAATCGATGGACGACTTTAAAGGGGTAATCGTGGACAAACAAGGCGCTAAAAAGGGGAAACTTATTAAAAGTGCGTGCCAAAGATGAAGAACAAAGCAATAGCCAAACTGTTGTCCCTCTTGCGTCGCAAAAGTCTTTCGCACTGGTGTTTCTGGTATAATTTCCCTCATACATAAAAAGTTCAAGTATCAAATATGTACCAAGAAGAAACCGTTATCATACTATTTTTTATAAATAAAACGTTCTCTCTGTCTTAAGTACAATTAAATTATTATTTTCCGCTCATGCACTGCGCCGACAACTCTCTGTGACATAATCAACAAACTGTAACTAGTTGCATTATTTGCGTTCTCATGTAACAAATATATATGTATGTCTCACTAATAAATAAATTATTTTCTAAAATATATTTACAATCGAAGAAAACCCATCATAGCTCTCTCTCTCTGTCTCTATAAACTCTCATACAGATAGAGATACCCCTTCACTCAGTCATCTTACCACAATTATTACTTTACCTATCGGCAAGATTTATATGTTGCCGCTGCCGTTTCTTTGAACTTAGCTCTTCTTCTATAGAATATATATCAGAATATTGTATGTGTGTTATAATATGTTTTTGTTTAGTAAGACGTGCGAACGTTGTCGAGTGAAGTTATGATTTTCTATATATTACTTTATTTTTGTTTTCTTGTTGTGGTTGTTGTTTAATCTAACTACTAACTAAGAACGAAAATAAAAAATAGGCTACTGAATTCGATTTTGGGGTGACTGTCTATGTGTTTTGTGTATGAATGAATGTAGTTTTGTTGTGAATTTATATGTCTAAGAGAATGGTCAGTTATTTAACTTAAACTTGATCTAAGCTTTGCTTTGCTATGTTAAATCATTTAAACTATGAATATAGATATTTATGTGTGGTTTGGATACGCTATTTGAAAGTCCTTAGGCGGTAGAGTAAACTAAAAAGCCAACCATGGGTGATGCAGCAGTGCCTCCTTTGATCGGTCGCCGTAGTCGTAGGATAATTCCTCGCCGGCTTCAATATCATCCTTGGCAATAAGTACAAGATGTGGTCGATTCTTGACGACCACGATTTTTGTTATAAGGTTGCCATTGCGTGAATGATTGACCAGGCGTCCAAGTTTACCAGATTCGGCAGTTGCATCAATGCTGGAATATCAGATAGAAAATAATTGTTGACCAAGTTGCAAGACAAAGTGCTCCGCCTCCTTACCAATACTGTTGATTTTTGTGTTTGAAATAATACATGTAACAACCAGCGTTCTCATCGAGTGCATACTTTCTTTCGCGTAGATTTGCCTCAGTCATGTTGATCAGGTCGCCAATGTACTCGACGACAAACTCTCCCCGTTGGAAGGGTCTGTCGGCAATTATCCCTCTGCCCTTGTTCTCAAAGGTCTCAATCTGCGAAATGAAATTTTTCAGAGCGTTATTATTATTGATTGTGTGTGAAAGGGTATTCGAGTCCTAACCACCTTCAGGCCTTCAGCGCGTTCCTCTAAAATGGCCTTTTCCAAACTTCGCATCATCTCCTCCTTTACGGCAGTCTTCGTCTTGCGAACACTCCGACGCACTGGGAAGAATTCCGTCAGCTCACGATTTCCTACAGCGTTAGCATTTGCTGCCTGCAGCCTGATCTTGGAGTTAGTAGTGAGAGTTGGATTGTTCAGCTTCTAAAACAAAACAAAAATTTGGAATGGTCAGCAAATGTGCCCATTGGCAAGATCTCTAGACTCACCTTGTAGTTATTGTTGGTATTTTGCTCGGCAGTTGGATTCTTAGCTGAGTTTAATATTGATTTAGTGTGACCGCATTCATTGGGAGATTGGGAGATTGCTGCAGTGTCAACGATAGAGGGCACTCCACTGTTTCCACTCAGCATGAGTTGTGGTTCCCCCAAAGGCAATAGACACTTGTTCTCGTACTCTTGTTGATTCAGTCTAAACTCATAAATTCAATTTATAGAAGAAATTCTCTAATTACGATTTGTGAAAGCTTACCTTCTTCTAGATTTAGGATGACGCCTCTGTGCATTGTTTTGGTATGGCGGTAGTGAAGACATTGTTGTGCTGGTGTGATTCTTTTTTGATGGCGAAACGCCTAATGATGGAGCCATTGCAACCGATCGACTTACACAGGAGGTCTTTATGGGCGATGGGCACACAATGCGATGTGGTGTGGCCGGCTTTCGTCGACGGCTTGGACTTATATCAGCCTTATTGTCGATGAAGACAACGCCACTGTCACACGAACTGTTATCTATGTTCAGGAGATAGCAGTTGCCTGTCGATTGAATGCTATTCGATGAAGCGAACGTAGATGCCGTAGATTCGAGAGAATTTTCACGCTTTGGTGACGTGTTCAAAGTGACGATTTTATTGAACTGACCATTCAAACAGATTGGGTAGGTGGTATTCGAAATTGAAGCGCTCGCTAGTGGTGGCGACGAGAACACTGGCTCCAATTCAAGCGACTTTTTGATTTTTATGGATGACGCTTGATTTGGAGATTTATCGACGTTTAAACTGAGCACTGGTTCTTGGAGAAAAATATTCTGTGTGGTGTTGTTAATTGGAGACGAACGCAAGCGATGGTTGTGCTGGGGTGTCTGTGGTTTTTGAATCTCATATTTGCCAAAGATTTCAGTGCATGTATCCTCCTCGGAGAGATCAAAGGAGAGAGATGCTATAAGTTGATGGTCGTCTTGTTGATCGTGGTGAATGCCATTGTTGGTTATAGGAATGTCACATTGGTCGCCTTTGGAGTTTGTCTTGAAATAGTTTTTAATGTTTTGGGATCGAGTCTTTGAATGACCTGTTTCGAAACATTCTCGTACATAGACAGCAGCGGCAGCTGCAGCTGTACGTTTCTCTCGGCCAATAGTTGGCGAAATGGATGTTAGATGTTCTGGTTCTGGTGCGATCTTCATGTTCTTATCGAGTGAAGCATCGATTTTGCAGTCTTTTCGTTTAGGACTTGCACAATGTGGATCATCAATAAGGCTAGATACTTGGACGCCGCTTGCGAGCATAACGGCTCCATTTTTTGTGGGACGACCTCGGCGACCTACGAATGAGAAGCAATAAATAAATTTGTAGTGTCGTTTGAATGAAAATAGAAGTTCGTAGGGTCAGTTTTAAGACCATTATGCACTAAACTTTGGGATAAAAATATTGTGCTTGCAGTTTTTCTTTTTATGTCTGTGTCAGAATATTTTAGTAAAATTGTAAATTGAATGTTACGTGCAGTGGTTTGTGTGACTTATGGCTGGCTACGACCTGTCAGATGTGCCAATGTTCGTTTTCTAAAAGTGACCAGCTGCTGGTCAAAAAAGCATATCAAAGTTTTTGAAACAAAGGGTTTCTATACCGGCGAACGGTTTGCAAAGGTTCTCTGTGCTGAAACTGACGGTTTTGGGGTCAACTCCCTTCTTATAGTACATGAAGCGGCCTTGATACAGAAGTCAACAACAGTATGGGAGTTGCCCTAGATCTGAATTTATGAACTCCGTGTTTATCAATAAAATGATTCTTCTCTGAGTGTTTTTCTGAGCTTGTATATGTTTCCAGTTAGCAGATTTGAGTCCACTTTCGTTTTGCAAAATTGAATCGTTTTGGCGATTTTGAAAACAAAGCTTAGTGTCTTCCTTTTATGTTTAATTCGAGGCTGAAATCCTTTACCAGTGTTGATGTTCAGACCTAGCGAGGTATCCTTTGTACGATTTGGAGGATTTTAGGTTAGATGTATTCTTCCGAAAAGCTGTTCGGAATGTTTCTCCGACTTTTTGAAACGCATCCCGGTGAATTGCGTTCAGGTGCACAGCTAAGTGAAATTCTTTTTCCGATTTCCTCCGACTAAAATTCTTCACGGAATTTATTTACGAATTGTAGTGATGACACATACCCCGAACGGAATTAGAACCTTCGACAAAGTAGGTATGCTTTGCGGAAAATTGTTTTTCCGCAATTGCAAATGACCGCCAATGTCAAATCTGTTTTGACATTTGTGGACTAGACAGATGTAGAATACAAGTGAACAAGCCATGGAGCGATACACTCCCCAAGAACGAGGAATAATAATAAGTGGACGATTTTTCGAACGAAATCATAATGAGCGATGAGGCTTATTTCCACCTCAGCGGGTACGTGAACAAGCAAAACTATCGCTTCTGGGGCACCAAAATCCACGAGTAATTCACGAGGAGCCATTACACCCGCTCAAAATTTATGCATTGTGCGCTGTTCACGCTGGAGGAGTCATCGGGCCCTTTTTTCGAGAATGCCGTTGGTCAAACGACAACAGTGGACGACGGTGCGCGCTATAGGGCCAGGTTGTCGCAATTGGATGAATTAGGACTGAAGGACATGTGATTCCAACAGGACGGAGCAATGGCACACACTGCGCGAGTCACAACCGATATTCTGAAGGCCAAACAACATCGCATGATTTCTTTTGGCCCACCTTGTATGTTAAATAATTAAGCGACACAGAGATCGCCCTCTACTGCTTCGAGCATTAGTAGGGAACAAAAGCTACTGATCTGAGCATTTATGTTAATCGCTATTCGAAGAGATATATGCACGTAGAGATAAATGCATTTCTTTCGATATAAATAGACAAATTGTATTTCTTTATCGGAGAGGCTAAGATCTAGATAAGACTGAAAAAAAGCCATTGGTTTACAAGTGGGTTTTTTTTTTCTTTTTTTTACCCGACACATATTATACTTATCGCTGTTTTTTACCGGAGATCTGCGATGTGCGTTGCTGTAAAATTTCTCTTAACATCAAATTGAACTAAAAACATGAAGTCAAGGCTAGGCATGTTATTTAAAAAAAATTACAAATTTTATCTTAAAATCGGTTTATGATCGACCGACATAGTACGCGACAAATGTTTGCCCACCTTGACCGATCCCTAAGTGGAACACGCCCTTAAAAAAAAACGCAGTGCATGTTTTAACACTCATCATATACACATTGCTTTGTATGATTGCTCTGTTTAACTTACTTATTTGACTATACATTTGGAAATAAAAAAGGGTTCATTATTTGATGTGGCATTAAAATTTGTTCTATTAGGTACTTTATTCTCATAAATTTATTTAAAAAATAGTTTCAGCTATTAAACGGACCATCGTGTCTTTTGATGCTATAGAAACCCACGAGTATTTAGACTATGTATTCAAAATTGATCCCTTATACCCTTGATTTGTATATGCTGGAGAAAAAAATCTCTAAACGACGACGAACGTAGGTAATCAAGTTCTTCTATGTAATAGCTTCTCATTTATTTTATTTTTTTCTCAAATGCCAATTAATTATATATACCGGATTTTTCAAAAGAGACGTTACAAAAGTTGAGCGACAGGGACAGCAAATGACGCCATCTTTCTTGTCGCTCTTTTGACATTTCTCTTCAGTAAGGTTTGCCATTTCATGAAGGAAAGGATATACGATCCAACAACTAGTCGATATTATTAAAATTTACAACCGAAATACGGAGTCAGTTGCCTCAACGTTAAGAGCGCTACGTCAAATTTATGGTCGTCATAATCGTCCTAGCAGACCAACAATTGCGCTTCTAGTGGAAAAATTTGAATCCACAGGTACAGTACAAAATGTTCCCGTGACAGTGAGACAAAGAAGTGCCCGTAGTGTCGAGAATATTGCTGCCGCTGAGGCTTCAGTTGAAGAAAGCCCAAATGTGTCTCTCACACGTCGTTCTCAAGTTGTTGTTGTGGCGAATTTTGCGAAAATATCTTGGCCTACATCCTTACAAGATTAAATTGACGCAAGAACTGAAGCCGCTTGACCACCAGAAGCGTCATATGTTCGTGTATTGGGGCGAGCAAAAACTTGAAAATGATTCGGATTTTCATCGAATGAGGCTCATTTCTGGCTGAATGGCTTCGTCAATAAACAAAATATGCGGTATTGGTCAGGCAGCAAATCACACATACTCCATGTGTCATCATTGCATCCCGAAAAAATTACGGTTTGGTGTGGTTTATGGGCCGACGGCGTCATTGGGCCGTACTTCTTCCGTCATGATCAAGACCGGCACGTTACTGTGAATGGGAATCGCTACCGTTCAATGATAACCGAATATTTTTGGCCTCAATTGGATGATATGGACTTGGAGGACATGTGGTTCTAACAGGACGGCGCCACAATCCACACAGCGAATACCACAACCAATTTATTGGAGAACGTGTTATCTCACGAAATGGCCCAGTCGCTTGGCCGCCTCGATTGTGAGATTTGACGCCGTTAGACTATTTCTTGTGGGGCTACGCCAAGTCTATGGACTATGCCAACAAGCCAGCGACGATTGATGAATTTAGTACGAATATCGAACGTGAAATTGCAGCAGTATTGGCCGATTTATGCTTGAAAGCAGTCGAAAATTGGGTTCAGCGTCTGGACTTCTGCAAACGTGCCCGTTGGGTGCCATGCAAAAGTTCCATACATAATGGCATCGAACGTATTTTCACAGGAATAAAGAATTTTATTGATATCCAAAACAGTTTTTGTTTTATTTAAAAAAAAGACTTTTGTAGCGCTCTTGTTGAAATTGAGTTTATCAAACAAAGTTAGCCAACAAATGAGCAAAATATACATAAGTAAGAGAAAATAATTTGCGTATATTTTAACTAGAAAGTATTTTTAGTTGTACTAGTATTAATTTTTCTAATATGTGTCTCGTTTGAAAAAATCTCAATTAAAAATTTGTTATACGATATTTCCTCAATTGAACACGAACAAAGCGAATTCTTTTAAAAATTGTCAAACTTTAAATGCATTCCACAAATGTGGAACTAATATTGCATGGAAAACCATTTGGCAATGTTTTAACAGTCGAATAATTTACAATCGCACTTTTTTTTTTTTTTTACAAAATTATTGAAATTACAACTGAGGATAACGCAAAAGGTTTGCCGCAACGTGTGGCCAAAATGCAAAATATTGCACAGAACAGTACATTTGACAGCCAATCACAACGCCTTATGAACCCATTGTTATAAATGACCTTTAGTTTTGACGCCAAAATTTGATGCCACGGCGAAATTGTCGGCAGAGGTTTACCGTTGAATAGCCACGTTCCGAAACTCAGATAAGAAATATTTGATAAATTTATATTCTCATTGGTTTATTTAAATAATCTGAACCTAATCTGAAATATGTTACCCCTTAATGTATCGAACATTTACGGTAATTTGTACTGTTGCACGCAAATAATCTGGTACCAAATTTGGTGATTGCTTCTATAATGTTTGGTTTAAAGTCCCACAAGCTTAGAAGTCTGGGAGAGCATAATCCACTTTGAAATGAGGCATTGCGTACCCGCCTTTAGAAGGTATGCATGTTTGGTTATGTCGTATACGGGTGTTTTTTAAATGTAAAGATTTTCAGGTTGGCAGCACTGTTTAGTAATGCCGTCCAAAAGTCATCTGTCAAAGTGAAAACTTTTCAGTATACTCTGCCATTTAAACATAGAAAGACTTACAAACGAGCAATGATTGCGAATTATTGAAATTAATTATCAAAATTCGCGCTCTGTGGAAAATGTGCTCCTTTTGTTACGAACATAACATGGCGAACGATATCGCGACTTTTTTTTGCCCCAGTTGGGTGAGTTGAACTTGGTTGACATGTGGTTTCATCAAGACGGTATCTCTCCAAATTCTTGTGGGGTTATGTAAAGTCTAAGTGGACAAGCCGAACACTCATTGAAGCCTTGCAGGATAACATAACACGCGTAATTCGTGGAATACAGGACGAATGGTGACGCAAAATTGGACCTTTCGAATAGACCATTTGAAACGGAGCCGCGGAAAACATTTAAATGAAGTTGTCTTTAAAACGTAAATGGCAAAGGCCTATTTATCGATTACAACAAAAAAATACAATATCTGGTGCAAATTTGTGTTTTATTCGATTTAAAAAAAATACGCTTTAAAATCACCCGTTATTAAAAAAAAAACAATTTTTCTGGTAATTTTAAAATGGTTCTGGCAACAGCGTTGCCACACTCGAAACGTATTGGACTAACGTTTCTGCGATCAAATAGAAATACACAATACACTATACAATAAAATTAATTTAGCATTAACTGGTTATATCAGATATCTCAATGTGAAAAAAAGTAAGTTTTCAGCATACTACTCACTAAAGCCGCGACCATGAAGACTTTTGTTTTCAACATAACGCTTACACCGTCTTTTAACTCATATGGTTGTTGTTAGTTACCTCTCACCCCAAAAATTGCTGTGGGCTCTTAGACTATGACAAGTCGTTTGTTTTGACATGTGGTTTGTTCTTGAAAAGACACATTAAAGGAATAATTTTTGTGTATTTTTTTTTTTTAATTTGCGCGTATTCAAGGCGTTAATATCCTACCACATTGGTTTACCACAGTACGAGCGTTAGAGAAGGAGAAAAAGAGAATGATAAAAAAATGTTTGCATGTAGTGTGCACTTACTCCATGGGTGGTTTCCGAACTAACTATGAGGAGTCACTGTTTTTTGTGTTCATTATGTTCGCTGAATCATCTTGGAAGTGTTGTATACTTTTATGAGTAACTGCCGATCTTTAAATGTGTTATGGATTTTGGCTGGGATTGAACTCGCAACCACTCCGAACCACATTCTCACTACACCGCGGCCACCCACAATTAAACGCCTTCCCATTCTTTGCGTTAATTTATCTCTTTCTGGGTGAATTCACGGTACTCTGGGTGGCCCGTTTCGCAGGAACAAAAGAAATTAACACTTTTCTGGGGATAGTTCATACTCACGCAACTTCGTTGCTCCGCCCAAGGTATTTAAAATCGTCAGGTAGGCCTTGTTCAACAATTTTTTTATTAAAATATTTTTATTTGGTATGCTTTTTTCAACATGGCATTGCTGTACACTACACACAATTTGTATGAAATTAGAACCAAAAAAGTGCAATTTTATTTGTTGAATAACTTTTGAGCTAAACGTGAGCGACAATTTTAAAAACAAATAAATGATCAGCACGCAGAGGCGAATAGATTAATACAAAAAAATACAAAAAAAGAAAGGCAGCCGAAAAAGTGCTCATTTTTGTTATAAAGTCACATGATTGTGTCGTAGTCGTTCGAGACTATACAATATACATACTGTAACGTAAAAAATAAAAGAGATTGTTAAAGATCTTTATTTTTCTGTTCCGACTGCACTTAATTGTGCTATTCTGTTACAAGTTTAATACCAATTTAAGAAACAAAACTTAAAAGAATTGAAGTTTGAAATAAATGATTGCCTTCAATTTCTTTTTTTTTGCAATAAGAAAGATTTTAAGAGTGTAACTTATTGAGATGGGAACATTGTTACTTTAGCTTCCAATCACTTTTTTCACTTTTTTTTTTTTTGTTCCACTCACTAAATTAAGCTAAAAATTTAGAAATTTTTTTTTTTTGTCGCTCTCAATTAGTTCAAAAGTTATTAAATAATGAAATTTCCAAAAATCCCTATAGAAATCAACCAACTTTTGACAGTTCACACATAGCTGAATGATAAATATGAAAAAAAAACACTCCAATGGAGCATTGCAAGATAGAAAAAAAAATATTACATATTTCCCAAAATGTAAAGAAATGTAAAAAATGTAAAAAATTTAAAAAAAATTATTAACAATCATTAATTAATAATAAAAAATGACTAAACAAAATATCTTAAAAAAATGCCGTAACGAAAATTTAGACCCCCTCGAAGAATTTTTTAAATGTGCCGGCAAACTATACAACGGGCAAGAAGCAATTCCAGAACCATGTTCTAATGATTCTGACGATTCATCATAAATTAGTATAATATAATAAATAAATTAAATCCTAACTCAACAGTTTTTCTGTTAACCGGTACTCTGCGTGGCCCGCTTCGCGGGAACAAAGGATTTCAACTCTCTTTCTGTGGACAGTCCACGCTCACGCAACTTCGTTGCTCCGCTCAGGGTATTTAAAGTCGTCAGGCAGGCGCCTAAGTCAACAGTTTTTCTATTAAGCGGTACTCTGCGTGGCCCGCTTCGCGGGAACAAAGGATTTTAACTCTCTTTCTGTGGACAGTCCACGCTCACGCAACTTCGTTGCTCCGCTCAGGGTATTTAAAGTCGTCAGGCAGGCGCCTAAGTCAACAGTTTTTCTATTAGGCGGTACTCTGCGTGGCCCGCTTCGCGGGAACAAAGGATTTCAACTCTCTTTCTGTGGACAGTCCACGCTCACGCAACTTCGTTGCTCCGCTCAGGGTATTTAAAGTCGTCAGGCAGGCGCCTAAGTCAACAGTTTTTCTATTAAGCGGTACTCTGCGTGGCCCGCTTCGCGGGAACAAAGGATTTCAACTCTCTTTCTGTGGACAGTCCACGCTCACGCAACTTCGTTGCTCCGCTCAGGGTATTTGAAGTCGTCAGGCAGGCGCCTAAGTCAACAGTTTTTCTATTAAGCGGTACTCTGCGTGGCCCGCTTCGCGGGAACAAAGGATTTCAACTCTCTTTCTGTGGACAGTCCACGCTCACGCAACTTCGTTGCTCCGCTCAGGGTATTTAAAGTCGTCAGGCAGGCGCCTTAGTCAACATTTCTTTTTGTTAAAATATTTTTATTTGGTATGTTTTTTTCAACATGGCAATGCTGCGTACACCGCAGCAGAAAAAAAAATAAATGAAGTGTCAAACTACAAACAATTTGTATGGGATTTTAACCCAAAAAGTGCAATTTTGTTTTGTTAATAACTTTTAAACTAAACGTGAGCGACAATTTTTTAAAGCATATAAATGATCAGTGCGCAGAGACGAATCGATTAATAAAAAAAAAAGTGCAAAAATTGAAAGGCAGCTAAAGTATAATTATGCCAAAACGTTGATCAAACAGGGGTTAGTTTAATATCTACTCAGCCTTTATTCAATTTATTTATAGAAACTTCTTAGTTTATTTTTTCTTGGCCCAATACAAACTATGGCAGTGGCAACACTGAAACCTGATTTGACTCCAAAATCAAAATCGAAACAAACAAAAAAAAATCCACAAACGCTTGAAATCTCCCATTGCAATGAAAAGAACACAAATTACATCTTTTTGCCTGCCTCCTCAGCAGGCTTCAATAATAATTTTTCTTATCCCGTGTTTGTCTACATTTTTTTTCTTCTGACAAAGGTCGTCTCGCTCACTCCTAGTACACCATAGAATGGTAGAGCAGAGCAACAGCTTTCTTTTCGTCTATGGGAACAATTCCCGCCACATGCTTACACTATAAGAAAAACTGCAAAATTTATTCTACTTTGTCGTATATATGTAAAAAAAAGAATTTATTTCCTAAATGTAGCCAGAACCAATGGTAAAATATGAGATGTTGATGCGACAAATTGCCACGAAACACAAGCCAATTTCGATTTATTAAAGCAACAACTTTACGATGAACACAGCCAATTACATAAATTTTTGTTCTCAAATTCTAAAACTTACCGCGAACCATTTTTTCTGCTCCCTCCCGCCTGATTTGAGGAATTGTATGAGGCGCGCTGCTTTGTTCCACCCAAATACTTTGAAAACGAATGCAATTATCCCTCAACTGGACACTGTCGAGTACATTTTGTTGTTTTCTGTCACTATTTAGATAAATCACTTGCCAGATTGAGTTTTTTCTCAGCACAGAGTTTTTTTTCTCTTGTTGGTCGATTTGAGAAAATGTTTTATTTCTTCACCGCTTCAGCAATTTGTACACATCAATGGTTCTTCTCTGTATGCTTTCATCAATACACCGTACACATATGCAATGGCATTCATTTCTCCATCGCTACGTCCGAATGATGGTGTCTCTTTTGCTCATATGGACCGGATATATGGCTGATCCTCCTTCGGCTGGGAAATGCGACACAATTACTTTGAAAATATATATATTTTTTCTTGTCGTTTCTTTTATTTTTTCACTTTGTGAATGTTAGTTTTTATGAGTTTTTTTTGTGTGGATCTATTTAGTTAAAATGGTCACAAAATTAGTCTGTTTGACGCACATTGAAACACTTTGTTTGGCGAAATTCACATTTGCAGATACGGCAAGAATTCGCTTGCAGTGGAAACGTTAAACTGATGTTTTTGTTTTATGTAGTTTTTAGGCACACAAGAGATTATCACTGGTATTCTAACGAGGCGAGTTACAATGCGAGACGACAGACTGGTGTCACACAGCGACGGCCAGCATATGTTTTGTGAAATGAACAGCAATAATGAACAGTAGCGTCTCGTCTGTGAGTACACAGGATAGAAATTATAAACACTCGATATTAGGTGTACGATAGTTTGATGATTGATGGCGACTAGCGGCAGATAATGATATTTTATTGTTATTTATCTGCTTTCCTTCACACCGACAACTCACTAAAGATGTGTACGCCAGTCGAAACTGAAACGCCATCTTGAATCTAAGAATTTTCGTACCTACTGTATGACTTGGGGTACGTTCGGCTGTTGATTTGAATTAATGTTGATGTTACATTAGACGAGTTCCATGTGCCTACGGATTCATTTGTTTTTTTTATCCCATAGATTTATCTGTTAAGCTTTTTTTTTTATTTTCTTTTCAATTAACGGAGAAACAAAAAGTATCCTCAACTTAATGCTTGGCATAAAATCACTTTAGCTGCATTTCACATTTTGCATTTTATTTTATTAATCGATTCGTCTCTGTGTGCGGATCATTTATGTATATATTTTTAAAAATTGTTGCACACGTTTAGTTTAAAAATTATTCAAAAAATAAAATCGCATTTTGTTGGTTGTAATTCCATACAAATTGTGTGTAGTGTGCTGTGGTGTACGCAGGCGCCTTTAACCTGCCTGACGACTTTACATACCATGATCGGAGCAACGAAGATGCGTGATAGTGGACTGTCCCCAGAAACAGATTTAAGATGCTTTGATTTTTATTTACACATTTTTTTTAATTTAAAGAAATATGGGGTTTTAATCTTTTTATCTGGCAATGCTGCATGCAATTTTTTTTCTTCTTATGTATCACTCAACTATGTGTGGACTTGCAAAAGTTGGTTGATTTTCATAGGGATTTTCGGAATTGTCATCGTTTTATAACTTTTAAAATAATTGTAAGCGACGATTTAAAATATTTTACTTTAATATATAGAGTGGATTAAAAAAAGTGATTGGCAGCTAAAGTAAATTTGTTCCTAATTCTTTGCCTATCAAATCTTCCAAAACTATTTTTATCAACTCAAAGTTTGAAAATACATATTCATTTCCACGTGTATTGGAATAAAACAAAAAGTTATTTATGGATTTCTAAACTCCTGGGTAGTTCACGAAATTTCACATTGTGGATGAGATTCCTTTTATGAACTGTAAATGAATAGCATCTGCTTGCTTTCAGTAAAAAGAGGGAGGATCAGAACTTAATAAACATCAGTCTCAGATATTTTTTGGAGACCTTGTAGCGAAACTGCGTTATTGTAGCCGAAATAGAATCATTTTTTTCAACTTGCATTGCAATTCTGCTAGTTGTCTTTATTTCTAAAAAAAAATTACAAAAGTCAAGGCTACCACTATTAAAACAAAAGCATGGGGCATATTAACTAAGAATAACAAATATAACGTGCCTAACTGCTATTTATTTACCCCCGTATATATAAACGCTGATTTACTAATCTTAGAAATTAGCGGCGGTATTTCCATGGAAAACATTGTCATGTAAGTCATTGATTAGCTAATCAGCGTTTTTTAATACCGGGGTTAGTATTTGGTAGTCAGCTGCATTTTTATGAAAAGCTAATTACATGTCTATAACTAAAATTCTGTTTGAAAATGATGGCTTTCATTAACATGATCGTGCATAGAAGAATGCAAAAGGTTGTCTGAGCACTCTACTTATGAACAAAATATATATTTTATGTAATTTTTAAATATATACACGATTCCCATTAGAAAACAAAGCTAAAGACGATAATCGAAATCATGATTTATAAAATTTTATCATTAGGCAATATAAACCTTGAAATGATTTTTTATTGTTTAAATAATAACCTTTCAAAGTATATAAACAGTAATATATAGGATTTAAATAAGCCCGTGAGTCAATTGCGCTAAAATGGGACTGACATTTTATCCACTGGCTAATTTTTGACATTTCAGCAGAGGTAAGAAAAAGTTAGCTTTTCGCTGTGCCAATTGGATTAAATGGGATTTTATTTGAATACCATTTTCAATAATTTCCCAAAAGAATTGGAACAAAATTCCTTTGTTTATAATTTCTTATAATAAAAAATACCGAATAGATTTCAAAAATATCCTCTAAAATCCCTTAACTATTGTTTATTTTCAGTAAAAAAATATTGTCTTACAATTTGTGCTCGTGATTAAAGATATAATCCCTACATTGTTCATGTTAAACGCATTTCACATAAATGTAGTTATAACATTTTTGAAACCATCTTTCTTAAAAATTCAATTTTAGTAGCGGAATTTTGTCACAGGAATTGGGTATGTAAGCTGAGATGCTGAACATTGTAGAGATTTAAATCAAGCGTATTCGCTAAATTGAAAAAAATTATGTAGAACGGAAAGGAAACAATAGGAACAAAATTCAACAAATAAATTACTTAATTGAGATTCAATTCAGTGGATTCAGATGACACCCCTATTGTACTTATTTCAGTCCAATGTTAAAGGTTTCAACCAAATTTATATTTATGCAATAATAAGATAAAAATAATCAAATCATAATCATACTCATATTGAAATAGTAGAGGTGCTGGTCAATTTTGAAAGGTTATTGACGTCCAAAAAGGACGTGTTGATTGAATTATCTTGCAGATACTTAAGAAAACTTAGGGCCCAGTTATAGCTGTCATTGAACAACTTTATTGGTACAAAAACCATGATGGAATTGAAGTGTAACTCCCATAGCTTCTTATAGGAATTACGTATTGGAAAATTCCGTTTCAGCTCGTTGGAATGGCAATCATTACTTCATGGAAATAATTAATGTTAGTCAGTGAAAAATAAGAAGTGATTTTCTGCGGAAACTATAACTATTACATTCAATAGCTTTGTTTTAACACCAACTCACCAATGATATGAATTTGTGAAATCCGCAAGAAGTAAAAGAAAATTTCCAATGAGGGTTTTCAATGATAGCTATAAGTAGGCCCTTAAATATAATCCCACTATTAGTAAACGATGATTTGCTGATCAGTGACTAACTTTTGGCACTTGCGCTAGTATTTCTTGTGGGAAAATCTGTCAAATTAGTCAATGATTTGCTAATCAGCGTTTAATAATACAGTGGAAGGTGTGGTTGTAGAGTGGTGAGGGAGTTAGAGAGGTAAATATAAATAAATATATAAATATAAATAAATCAACAACTTATAAGGTACATGCCTAGAAGTGTGCAACTCGAAACCCTTTTATGCAATAAATGAATACCAAAACAAACAAACCCACAGCTGTCAAAATTCCACCGTCTAAAATAGTAATTGACAGTAAAAGTCAATTAAATTTTATTATATTTGAAGCAGATTGCTCATTTAGTTAAACAAAAATCTGATAAAATAACTGCAAAAATGTCATCATTGAATGGGGAGGTGGAACGACTCCAACAATTGGTAAATATATCAGTGTGGTCATAATGCTTAGCATAATGTAAACACGTGTATACCGGTGTGTGTAGGAGAAGGTGACGTCGCAGCTGCGTGAACAAATGCAAAAACTCAACAACGGAGAGTTTCTAGAAGAATTGGGTGACGAGGAATTCAACAAACTGCAAGTGGAAAACATGAAGCTGAAGCACCGTCTGGCCGTACTTGAAAACGTAAATATGAAGAGATTATGTGGGAAAATCCTCTAAAATTGATTTATATTCTTCATCTGTTAGGCTGTGATTGCTGAGAAAAAACATTGTGGAAGTCCTCGTTGCGAAATGGTATCCATCCACGAGCATCTAACCGATTTGTTTTCAAAGGCAATTGCTAAGGCATTTCCTAGCCTAACCGGAGATGCCACAACAGCAGTGATAACCGTGTCGACCAAACTCGGTGATTACCAATGCAACAGTGCGTTAGCTATAGCAACTTCGCTTAAAGCAGCAGGTCAGGCAAAGCCACCAAGGGATATTGCTACCGCCATTGCTGCGAGTTTGGATCCAACACATGTCGTGGCAAAAACCGAAGTTGCCGGTCCAGGTTTTATAAACATTTTCTTGGACAAGTAAGTTATCCAAAATACATTCTTAAGTGAATGCTCACATTTTTTTACTTATAGACAGTATGCAATCAACGCCATTGGAGATTTGCTCGAAAATGGAGTCCACCCACCGAAATGTCTAAAGAAGCGTGTTTTAGTCGACTTCTCGTCTCCCAACATTGCCAAACAGATGCATGTTGGACATTTGCGTTCGACAATCATTGGTGAGTCGATTTGTCGACTTCTAGAGTTCCTCGGCCACGATGTTCTTCGTCACAATCATGTCGGCGATTGGGGAACTCAATTCGGCATGCTGATTTCTCATTTAGAAGACAGTTTCCCCAACTTCGTCACTGAAAGTCCACCGATCCATGACTTGCAAGCATTTTACAAGGAATCCAAGAAAAGGTACGCTAAACTGATACCCCAAACCAGAACATGGTTACGTAAAACTAATTTCAGGTTCGACGAAGATAAAGAGTTCAAGAAACGCGCCTACAACTCTGTGGTCAAACTACAAAATGGCGACCCTGTCTCTACCCAGGCATGGACTCGAATCTGCGATGTCTCGCGCAAGGAGTTCCAAACGATTTATGATCGTTTGGATGTAACCCTTGAAGAAAAGGGGGAGTCATTCTACCAGTCGCGAATGATTGATGTTGTCGCCCTACTGCAACAGAAAGGCTTCCTTGAGGAAGATGACGGACGCAAAATCATGTGGTCGGATGAGTCGAAAACTGGTGTCCCCTTGACAGTTGTCAAGACAGATGGTGGTTTTACGTATGACACCTCAGACATGGCTGCCATTCGTTATCGTTTCGAAGAGGAGAAGGCCGATTGGGCGATCTATGTAGTTGATGCTGGCCAAAATGTCCATCTCACGAGTATTTTCGCATGCGCTGAACGTGCAAACATAATTGACCGCAAAAAGCATCGTGTTGACCACGTTATGTTTGGTGTTGTCCTCGGCGAAGATGGTAAAAAATTCAAAACCCGTTCTGGTGAAACGGTAAAATTGTCCGACCTGTTGGATGAAGGTTTACGTCGGTCTTTGGACAAGCTGAAGGAAAAAGAACGTGATAAGGTGCTAACCCCAGAGGAATTGAAAGCCGCCCAAGAATCAGTCGCATATGGTTGCATCAAGTATGCTGATCTCTGTCGTAATAGATCCAATGCGTACGTATTCTCCTTCGATAAAATGCTGGAAGACCGTGGAAATACCGCCGTCTATCTGCTGTACGCCTTTACTCGAATCTGTTCGATTGCTCGCAATTGCGGGGTCGACTTCTCCAATTTGTCAGAAGTCCTCCAAACCGAATCGATCTCAGTGGAACATGAAAAGGAGTGGAAGCTGGCGAAGGTGCTGCTCAAGTTCCCCGATGTTATTCTCAAGATAACAAAAGACTTGTTGCTTCACACATTGTGCGAGTACTGTTACGAGTTGTGTACCACATTTTCTGAGTTCTACGACAAGTGCTATTGCATCGAGAAAAACAAGGAGGGAGTAGTCGTTAAGGTGCATAAGAGCAGAATTCTCCTATGTGAAGCTACTGCCGCGGTTTTGAATAAATGTTTCTACATTCTGGGCTTGAAGCCGGTCCAGAAAATTTAAATCATTTGTGATAAGTACGCTATATATGACACACGTTAAGCATTTCACATTTATATAAAAAAAAACGATATAAAATGTAATTTTATCTGAAAGTTTAGTTTTGTTTTTCGGTAATTGCGTGCGTGCTTTCACGTGGTTTCGAGCATCTCATTATCATATTAATGCCAACTGAGCCGCGCTTCATTTTTAAGTAAAGCCTTCCTTTTGAAATTTGAACTGACCTCCGGGACTACAATTTAGAGTCGCATGGAAGTCGATGTTAATTCACATTCATACTCTATGTACACTGTCCAAAATTGCTAACCTTCGTAGGATTGCGTTTTGAGCTGTTCATTCAGCTTTGGGACACAGCTAGGGTACAGCTAGATGACACTGAAATTTTACCGAAACAACATTCACCCAACCAACTGTGCTATTTACCTGGCCTACATTTAGTTAGGATAACAATATCTCAACAAAGAGTATAGAACCACTTAGAGTACGCATCACAGCTAAAAATTTTGTAGCCGTTTTCGTCGCGGGCGGTAAGTGCGAAGGGGAAGTTTCGTAGATCGTAGATCGTCGGCAAGACTGTTTTTTGATGCTGGGGTAGCAGTGTGAACACTGGGGTATCAATATCAGTACCCCGCAAAGAAAATATTCGTTGTATGAGATGCGCACTCTATGTAGTTCTATAATCTTTGAACTAAACTAACGCTCTACAAGGCTACCGGAAATTACGACCTCCATGCCGGGGTTGATAACTTGGTAAGCACGATGGATGTAACATCAGCAACGTTTACCAAACAGACTTGTTGAACATTATGAGAGTTTTGTCATAGTAGTCTCGGCTTCTTACGGATACAAAATTTGTAGGACTGTCGTTTCAAGTATACCATAGCGTTTGGAAAATTTGTTTAAGTACATTGTTTTTGAAAATTTACTAAAACCTTGGCATTTGTTTTCTTGGTACAATACCAACCTTAGTTCCAAACGCGCTTTAGCACTGACTTGTATAAAAGCAGTTTGTTTTCGGTACTGATCTGGGAAAGTTTTCCCAGTGGCTAGTACTTACTTAAGTAGCGCTACAGTCCGGAATGAACCTGGGTCTCAACCAACATGCTTCCCCAATTAGCCCGGTCCTTAGCTAACTGTCTGGAAATCGAAGACTCTGGATTTTTGGAAAATTGTGCCTCTGATGTTGGCTCGGGAGTTTTGCACAATACTCTCAAGAATGAAATTAAAGACGTCACATGACAGCGCATCGCCTTGGCTAAATCCTTTTTTGGTATCAAATGTGTCGGTTAGGTCGTTTCCGACCCTGATCGAGCAGCGAGAATTCTCCATCGTCATCCTACACAAACGGACGAGTTTGGGCGGTATATCAAAACTAGACATGGCTCTATATAGTTCGTCTTTATAGATGCTGTCGTATCCGGCTTTGGAATCGATGAATAGTGGTGGGTATCGATTTGGAAGAAGTCCAGGATCTGCCAAGTGTGAAAATTTTTTCAGTTGTGGACTTTCCTGGCCTAAAACCACATTGATAAGGCCGATCAGGTTGTTGGTAAACGGTTTCAGGCGTTCATGTATTACGTAAGCCAGGATCTAATATGCGATATTGGGGAGACTTATGCCTCTACAATTGGCGCAGTTCAGAGGGTTGTTTTTTTTTGTGGATCGGGCAAAAGATGCTGAGGTTCCATTCTTCAGTACCGACCAGATTTGGCTTATGAGTTGCTGGATGTTATTTACCAAGTCATCTCCGCCGGCTTTCATCCGGCATATCCGGCAGGCTTATTAAGCTTTAGTTTAGATATTTCTATTCTCACTACATTCAGGTCGGGTGGTTTGCAGTTTTCGCTTGCAGTCTTTCGACATTGTTGCGTGGTGGATATCCGCATTCTTACCTTGGCTGCAACAAGGTAGTGTTCCATGTCGAAAAATAAAAAATAATGGATGCATGCATCTTGTCTATCGCAATGTGATCCATTTGGTTGACCGTTTGTAGATCTGGAGACCGCCAACTCCCCTTGTAGATATCGAGGTAAGGAAACCGTGTGCTGGCTATAGTGGCACTTCGCGAAGTCAATTAGCCCAAGTCCCTTACCTTTGTCGTGTAGGCTATGTTTTCTGACAAAACTGCTAAAGATCTCTTCTCTTCCTACCTTTGCGTTTAAAACTCCCAGCACGATTTTAACATCGTACTTCGGTAGTCGCTCATAGGTTTTGTCAAGGAGCGCGTAGAAGCAATCCTTGCTATATCGTATTTTCCCTCCGTTGGGACGTGAGCGCATATAAGGCTTATGTTGGAAAATTTGGCCTTGATGAGGATTGTTACAATGCGTTTGCTATTGCCTTGGAAATCCGCCCCCGAATAGTCGTGTTTTAGTAGATGTCACAGTTTTCATCCTTTTTTTGGCCTTTTTGCAGCTTGTCCAGGTTCGCCTGGGACAGCAGGCAGGGTATTCATTTCGTAGCATTCTGACCTGGCTGTTTGTAGTGTTGCTGTTTTTCGTCGTTTTATCAACACTGGCGCTTATCGTTGAGCAAGTCAAATTCGGATGGATAAGACCAGTACCCGATGGTTACCAGTTGGAGGTTAAAAATAAGCACTCGATGTAAAGTCAGAGTTACAACCACTGGGCATTGCCAAGTTAAAGACAATCAGAGTCTACCCTCGTTCTACAACACTAAACCATCCTGTACACATTAAAAAAATAACAGATGAGTCCGGTCGAAACTAAACTTGTGACCTCTAAGCGACACAAGTGGATCGATTTTGTAATGATTACCAAAACGTTCATAACCAGAAAGATCTCCAGAGGATTGATGCTTTCCTATAAGGCGTTCACATAGTCTTGCTTTGACTTTTTCTAGTTTTGTCTTAGTCCGAAAATATAATCGTAAGTCGATCTGCTGGAAAGGAAGCCAAATATACATGTCAAACAGTATTTCAGAAAGGCACTAGACGATCACTCAGTTGAAGAGTTTTATATATGCAACATTAAACAGGCATATGCGATATGCTTCAGTCATCAGAATGGCTTTCGTTGATATAAAATTGATTCGGTTCATGCATTTTACTAAGCATCGCCATTTTTTTTTTTTAATTTTTGAAATCTGAACAGACCTCTTTTATACTTGGAAGGGTTTATATTTTTTTTTTGTCAAATCTCTTTGTCATTGGGGCTTATCGAATGTTGCTATTGTTGCATTTATGTGATGGATTACAACGCTTATATTTAAGGGCTCATTTAATCCCTCCTCTGGTCATATGACTATACAAACTGAGTTGCCCTTGAATGTCTTGGATATAAGTTTGCTGCTCTTATGATTATGTTTATCACCTTTCGAATAGCTTTCTATATTTTAAATATTTTCTCTTTTAATTTCAGCCAGCTGTAACTATATATGGTAAGTACAACCTCCAAGTCCCTATTGATATAAACGAAAACATGGCTCTCTATGGGGCTTCCTAGTGAATCTCCATTGAAACACATTGAATGTTCATATCAAAGTCGATTGAACCATTTTTATTGTTTCCTTGTCTAAAAATATTATCACATTTTGTGAGGCTGCCACAACCATCTTAACTCATCTATCCATCAGTTTCTCCAGCTTTGCTTTAATACTTGTTTGGATACTAAGCAAGTATTTCATTTTAACGAGTTTCTCTTTAGCACTCTGCAAGTTGTTGGATCTAAACAAACCTGTCAGTAAATCAATTTCCGCTTGGATTTCCTCCTGTATTTGATCACCTATCCTTTTAAGTTCAGCCGAAGTATCGGCTTCATCAACTTCTTCGTTTCGCTCCATCATTTCCATGAGGAATTCCTTGTTCAGAGCACTGTTGTCGTTGGGCATCTCTTCACCTTGCAACTTTAAAAGGTATTGCCCCCGAAGCATTGGATTAGACAGAGTTTTATATGCTTTGTTGATAAGTGCACTCCATTCGGCAGAGTTCTCTTGCTCTCGTTCTGATCTAAAAACAAAGGATGGTTGGTTAAATAGACAAAGGGATTAATAATGCGATTATAGGTCATACTTGTTGCTAAATTTATCAGGATGTACCATTGTCTGTAGTTCACGAAAAACTTTGGTCAGTTTTGAACCGGGCAAGTCATAATCCCTTGACACTGACAAAAGCTGGAAATAATCCTGCAAAAGGCCGTTGATCACTTTTATTCCCTTTATAAATTACGCACTTACATATTCTTTAGTGATATCCTGTAATTTACCACATTCACCGCAAAGGAAATTATTTACTTTCTTCGTGTGGGTCTTGCAATTCCAACATTCGGTCTGATTGGGGGATTGGCAATAAAATCTTTGATGTGAATACTTCTTCCAGTGGGAATATTCGTAGGCTGCTTCCGAAGTAATTGGAGCAGCTGCACTTTGGTATGCTCGAATTCGTGTATTTTTTACGGTAGTTATGCAGCGAATGTCTGTAATGCCAACAGCTATTACACGGCGAAACATGGTTTTCATTTTTCTTTATTATCTAATAAAAATACTAATTGTAGACTATCATCGAGATTTAAATTAATTGACAGCTGACAGCTGACAGCCGACGAAAGAACAACGTAACCTTGAAATATAAAAATACAAAGTGTTCGTAAATGAAAAATAGGTATGTTTCCTTACATATCCGAAGTAGAATTTTATTAGGGGGCCCAGTTATAGCTATCATTGAAAACACTTATTGGACATTTTTTTTTTTAAATTCACCTATTCATTAGAATTTATTAAAACACATCACAACTGTTGTATAGTTATACAATGCATAAGTATTTATACAGCCTTTATTTAGGGTCTTATTCTTATTCATCAAAGATTTCCCCACCCATAATAGTTATATAGGGTTTGTGTTAAATAATTTACCAAAAAGAAGGAAATCCATTACAATTGGATGTTTCACAACTCGGCAGAGTTACCAACGAATAATTTTTATGGTTGCGAATTCTATAGCAACATTAATTTGATCACTTTAATAACATTTTGTTGACTTCTGTTGACTCACTAACATAGTTTATAATCTTAAGTTTGTATGTAAAGAACAATTACCATTGGAATAAATTAAACCGTGAAACAAAACTGCTAAACTAAAAAAATTCACTTGATAATTTTATTTCAACTAACAATTGAAAGTTTGGTAACCCTGATGCTCAGCCGCCTGTGTATACAGAAAAAAAAATTCGCTTATACAGGCACTATCCAACCATTAGACGCGTTTAGGATATGCAGCCTCTATTCAACGTTGTAACGGGTGATCCAAGTAGAGATACTTTTTTCAATAGCCTTTTTTGACAGATCACGTGTGAGTCGTGTCATGTTATTTTTGTTTAGTATTGTTTGGCATTTCATAATGGAAAGACTTACGCGCGAACAACGTTTACAAATTGTTCAACTTTATTATGAAAATTCACGTTCTGTGAGGAATGTGTTTCGTGCACTTCGCTCAACTTATGGTCAACATAATCGGCCTACTGAGCGTACTATTCGCAACACCATCACCCATTTTGAGACCCAGCATTCATTATTGGATAATATTCGACCGAATAGACCACGTCCAGCACGCTGTGAAGAAAATATAGCGGCCGTAGCTGAGAGTGTACACGAAGACCGTAGAGAGTCGATTCGGCGCCGTTCGCAGCAACTCGGACTGACGTATGGAACGACTTGGCGGATTTTACGTCAAGATCTTAAATTGAAAGCGTACAAAATACAGCTTGTGCAACAACTGAAGCCGCTCGACCTTCCCAAGCGACATCGCTTCGCTCTATGGGCTCTTGAAAAGTTCCAAGAAGATCCGACGTTTTCGAGGCAAATTTTGTTTAGCGATGAGGCCCATTTCTGGCTCAATGAGTATGTAAACAAACAAAATTGCCGCATTTGGAACGAAGAGCAACCTGAAGAGATTGAAGAACTGTCACTTCATCCAGAAAAAACAACGGTTTGGTGTGGTTTGTGGGCCGGTGGAATCATCGGTCCATATTTATTTAAAAATTATGACGATGCGAACGTTAACTTCAATGGCGACCGTTATCGTGCCATGATAACCGACTATTTGATGCCTGAAATTGAAGCTCGTGATCTCGGCGACATTTGGTTTCAGCAAGACGGCGCCACTTCCCACAATCGCATCAATCAATGGACTTATTGAGAGAACATTTCGGTGAGAACATAATTTCCCGTTTTGGGCCGGTCGATTGGCCACCAAGATCGTGTGATATCACACCGTTAGACTTTTTCCTGTGGGGATATGTAAAGTCAAAAGCTTATGCCGATAAACCCGCTTCGATTCACTTGGAGGAAAACATCACGCGTGTCATTCGCCAGTTACCAGTCGAAATGCTCGAACGAGTGATCGAAAATTGGACTCAACGGATGGACCATCTGCGACGTAGCAAAGGAAAACATTTGATACACATAATCTTCAAAAAATAAATGCCAAAGAATGTTATTTCAAATGATAATAAACAACCTCCATTAAATTTGAATTTTCTGTGTTTTTTTCTTTAAAAAAGTAGGGAAATGGATCACCCGTTATAAGTTTTATGAGTAAGGTATTTTAAGGAGTGTATAACTTTATACACTGCTTATAGTAAGTTTATGAATAAGGCTGAAGGTGTTTGCGTTCAGAGGTATTTTAAGGAGTGTGAACAAGGTGCTACCAGCGCCTTGTGAAGTCGCAAAAAAAGACATCTAGGTATTCATTAACGTTATAATAAGAACAATTCATTTATTCTTAATTAAAGTGTACAAAATGTATTGATGATGTGACTGCTGTGATGGTTTTTAATAGACTGAATGTCTTGTCCATTCTTCTACTGCGGCTGCTGCTGTGGTGAATTCCCTCTCAGTGCATGGGTGTGGTACGGTAACTCGGTAGTCGGTGGTTAACCGGTCTAATAATATTAAAGCGCTGACAAACCAAAAGAGAATGACATTACAGTAATGCAGTGAGAACAATTGAACAAATATATTAGGAAATGTATTAGGGTTAGCGGAATTTTAATGATGGACATATGGTGTTACGATAAAACATTTGTTGTAGCACATTTCAACTTATACCAATTTGTGCTGCTAAAATAATTGCTGCCAAAATAATTGCTGCATGTACTGGAGGCGACGAAACCGTGATAAGAAACTAAAACTCTTTGTAGTGATATTCGGTTAAGGGAAGGAAGAAATTGGTTGCCCGATGAGGAAGTGACCCGGGGTCAGGGCTTCCAGATCATTGGGGTCTGAAGACAATGGGGTCAGCGGGCGTGAACTCAATATTCCTTCAACTTGAACAATTACCGTTTCTAGTTCTTCATACGTTAGCGATGCATCTGAGACGACTCTAGTTAAGTGGTGTTTTGCCACTTTAACGGCAGCTTCCCAAAGCCCTCCGAAATGTGGTGATCGGGGTGGAATAGGTCGCCAATCAATTTTTTCCTTTAGACAGAATTCGTTGATAATACCTTTGTGAGTTTCAGACGTGAATAATTTGGCCAATACTGACAACTCGTTCCTGGCGCCAGTGAAATTGGTAGCGTTGTCACAAAATATCGTGCTACAAAGCCCTCGCGTTTATATGAACCGTCTTAACGCACCAATAAACGCCTCTGTGGAAAGGTCTCCCACTAGTTCCATGTGCACAGCCTTTGTAGCAAAACAGACGAAGATGCAGACGTAGGCCTTTACTGGTGTTTTGCCTCGAAATCTGATGTAAATTCGAAATGGGCCACAAAAATCAACACCTGTCGTTTGAAAGGGACGTCCCGGATTAACGCGTTCAGAAGGAAGGTTTCCCATAAGATGTTTTACTCCACGCGGCTTACATCTGATGCATTTGTTGAAGGTTCTACGGGCCAATAATCTGCCAGATAGCGGCCAGTACATCTGCCTTATGGATGCGAGAAGCGCTTGTGGACCTACATGCATATTTTTATTATGAAAGTAGAGAAACAAAATATTAGTAAATATGTGAGTTTTTGGTAACAGAATTTGGTGTTTAGTGTTATATGGTTGGTTAGAGTTCTGAATACGGCCGCCTTATCTGATAAGGTTGTCGGTTTCATCGATGAATGGTGAAAGCGATTTAAGGTTGTCAGTTTCTCCTAGATAAGCTTCCAAGAATTTGCGAAAGGTAATGCTTTGAACATTCGGAATTACTCCTTTAATGGCGATTTGAAGTTCGGCTGGTTTTAATGGTCCTGTGATTCTGCCACTCGACGTTTTGCAGTTCTGGACAAATCTGTAGACGTAGGCAAATATTCGTTCCAATTTCAATAGTGAGTTATTGTGGCGAATTCCTTCCAATAAATCACTGATGCGATGCTAGTAATACCATCTTAATTTGCATTTTTTCTGGCATTGATTCCATGGGTATCTGGATTTCCTGTTCCGCGTAGTCAATAAAGGTTGTTTGAAGGAACTCTGGCCCGTCAAACCACATAAACGAATCTTTTAGTGCGAGTGGTAATAGCCCACGAGAAATTAAATCCGCTGGATTAGCCTTGGTCGGCTCATGATTCCACACTCCGTCAGCGGTAAGATCTTTAATTTTCGTGACTTTGTTTGCTACAAACGTTGTCCAATTATATGACGCGCACTGAAGCCATTGTAAAACTATTTGTGAATCCGTGTAGAACACCGTTTTATTAAACTGAATTCTCAACGTATTCTTCACCCTATCGACTAGTTCTGCCATAAGAAGTGCCGCACATAGTTCCAATTTTGGAATCGATATGTTTTTTAACGGAGCTACTCTAGATTTTCCACATAGAAGTCGCGTAGTGATGTTACCATCTTCATCTATTATCCGTATGTAGCAACACGCACCATATGCAACTTCGCTACTGTCAGAAAATCAATGCAATTCCACTACTTCGTTTTGATTACTTGATGATACGTGCCGTGGAATATGGAATGACATTAGACCAGTCATTCCTTCAACGTAGGTATTATATTTGGCACTTAATGGTGTCGGAAGTGGATCATCCCATGCCAGCTCTTTCATTTTCCGAAGCTGTTGTACAAAGATCTTTCCTAGTACCACTACTGGACCTAGTATTCTAAGAGGGTCAAATATTTTTCCAAGATCAGATACAACCGTTCTCTTGGTTAAGTTAGAGTGCTCAAAAAATTCAAATTTGTAGTGGAAAGTATCTGAAATATGGCAGTACTCAGGTCGCTTGTACCTGTCATGATATCGTCTACATAGGTATTACGTTCAAGTGCCGCAGCTGCTTGTGGGAATGACTGGGAGGATTCGATGGCTAATTGTTGTAATATGAGGTCATTTTCAGCTGAGTTGCGCCAAAGAATCATCTGAAATCCTCTATCTCTAGGATCGATGAGTATTTGGCGGACATTTTGCTGATGTCAGCTGTGAAGACATATTTTAGGGCTCGAAACTGAATGATGATCGAAAAAAGATCCGCTTGTACAGTCGGGCCTGTTAGAAGAATGTCGTTCAGTGACTTTCCCGAAGACGATTTCGCGGAGTCGTCAAACACGACTCGTAATTTGGTCGTTGAACTGTCCGGCTTGAGAACAAAGTGATGTGGTAAGAAATAGTTGTGTTTTGGGCTGTAATACACCTTCGTCATATGATCTAAGATCATATATTCGTCCATGAAATGACGATATTGGTTTTTAATTTCTTCGTTTTTGTTGAGCATGGCAAGAAATCTGCGCTTGGACATCTCGAGTGATAATTATAAGTTTTTATATGGGTCATTTTTAAATGGTAAACGAACCATAAATCGACCCGATTCATCTCTTTGAAAATTGTCTCCAAAGTGTAAGTCACAGATACGTTCTTCATTAGTTAGCGTTCGAACTGGAGTATCATGTGAATCGATTTCCCAAAATTTGTTGAGAATCCTTTCTAACGATATTAGTGTTGGTTTCGTTGTAGCAATATTGCAAACATATTTATTGGCCTTTGAACTGATTGCTTCTCCAAGAAGCACCCAACCAAACACCGTATTTTGCAGCGAAGGTAAGTTTGAAGCTAGTTGGATCAACCCCTGGTGAAGACGCTTACAATACAACTGTGCACCTAAGAGAAGGTCGATTTTGCCTGGATAGTTGAAGTTTGGATCAGCTAGTTGGATCCCTGGAGGTATTGGCCAGCTACCTATCTCAATGAATGTTTCAGGTGGGTTTTGGCTGATTTTAGGTAAAGATTGTACTTCGACCTCAGTATAAAAAGTATTTATGTTCGAATGCAGAGATATTGTCATCTTGTATTTAGAAAGAACATCTATTTCACCTATTCCGCCTATAGGCATATGAGATACTGAACGTTTAAGACCGAGCTGACATGCGAATTCCTCAGATATAAAATTAAGCTGAGACCCGGAGTCTAGCAGAATTCTACATGCCATGAACTGGCCCCTACTGTTAACGGAATTTTAATGATGGACATAGGGTGTTACGATAAAACATTTGTTGTAGCAATGCAAAATCATTCGTTATGATAATGTCAACATTTCGTCTATATATCATTTTAATCCTTGCCCACTTTTTGGAGGCGTTTTCATACAAAAACCGTTTGTATACCCTGCGTGATAATGAACCATATAAGATTTTGATAAACTGTCGGAACAATTTGTTCAATTTTCTATATTTCGTCGCTTTACATTTTGTGGAAATTAATTTTAAAAATGGGATGGGATAGGGTATGAAACGATCCGCACAGGCGATCTCATATGTTTTTTTTTTCTTTTATACGCAACGCGTGGTTTACCTACCTTAATTTCCATTAGAACATATGGAGGTCTTCGGACCAACAAATAGTCAATCAAATGAACCAAATTACAAAGCAGGTATACAGAATTTTAGATGTCCGTACATTCTAAGAAACTAATATTGATTACAAAGAATTTAACCGCAAAATAGTGTAAGAAAATTCAATGTCAAAAGGCTGCAATCGTAAGAAAGCATTAACACCTTTGTGTTTACCTAAATTAACGAGTTTTTCAACAAATCATATGGTCGGAACTAATGAGCTTGATTTTCCTTGGCATATAATTCCATCCAATTTTATTAGCAGTACCATTATTTCTCAAGAGAAATGTTTCCCCTATCCACTACCAATCGCAATACTTAGTTCTCGGAAATGGGAAATATTTTGTAGAAAATGTTATTAATGAAAAATTTAAAGCATGTGAAATGCGGTACAAAAATAAATAAATAAATGTACACGATTGAGCTACTGATGGTTGTGATTTCAATCGTAATGTCGATAAGGTAGAGTAAAAAATACGTATACGCCTACGTAAAGGTATATCTAAATGTTTCGATGTCGAAAGAGGTTAGGAGAAGCAAACTCAAATTTATTTTTGCTCCTTAATAGCAATTATTGGTTTTATGAAAAAAATTACATTTTGTATGTTTATATATGTAAAAGGGTCTGACCATTTTGTCTGCCGGTCTGTGTTCGAAGCTGGGGATGAAACAGTTCAACGGGTCTGATTCAAATTTTCGTTAAACGTTATTGGAGTAATGATCAGAGAATAATGACTCAATGAGGTATTCAAATATAAAGGCCTCATAAAAGCTTTGTGGAAATCGGTGGTAATGATTTTATTAAAATTTATTACTTCTATATATATATATTTATATACAAGGTGGCGCAAAAATAACCTTCCGATGTTTTTTGCCTGTAATTTAAAAAAAAAAGAAAAACTTTGATTCTTCTTGTGGATTATTTTTATTTGGTCTTTTAATTTTTTTTACATCAAGTCTGAGGCTTGTTGACATAAACCCGCGACTTCAAAAAGCCCCACAAAAAGAAGTCTGGAGCGGTCAAATCAGCTGATCTTGCTGGCCAGTGCAAATCGCCAAAACGGGAGATTATATATCGGTTTTTGGCACGTGCAGTGTGTGCCGTTGCACCGTCCTGTTGGAACTACGTGTTTTCCAATCCCAATTCATCAAGTTGCGGCAAAAAGAACTCGTTGATCATTGCTCTGTAGCGCTCACCATTCACAGTAACCGTTTGGCCCGCGACGTCTTCGAAGAAAAAAGGTCCGATGACTCCTCCAGCGAAAACAGTACACCATATGACTTTGAGCGGATGTAATGGCTCTTCGTGGGTTACACGCGGATTTTCAGTGCCCCAGAAGCGTAAATTTTGCTTATTTACGTACCCGCTAAGATGAAAATGGGCCTCATCACTCATGATTATTTTTGATGAAAAATCATCGTCCTCTTGGTGGTGATTAAGGATGGCTTGAGCGTATGTTAGACGTGATTGGCCATTGGTCAGCAGGTAACAGCTGATGCACCGTCTGGACTTTGTACGGAAACATCTTCAAATGTTGTACCAAAATTCGCTGTAAAGACCGTCGACTGATACCCATTTGCGTTGCACGTCGTCTGGTCGATTACGACGGCGCTTCCATGACATCTTCGGCTACAGCAGCAATATTCTCTGCAGAACGGCTACTCCGGGGTCTGCCACGCCTGGCAGGCATCTCGTGTTGTGCCAGTCTCTTCGAGGCGAGCTGCTAAATGTCGCAGTGTTTCGCATGTGTTTACTACACAAATGTCAAAACAGAACTGACATTAGGGGCCAATCGCAAAATTTATAACATTTTCTGATAGGAGGATTACTTTTGCGCCACCTTGTATATATATATAATTGAATTCAAATTGCTTATTCATCTTTATTTAATATAATTGTTCGGTTCTCTTTGAGATCTACCAGTAGAATGACCCACCCTTGTCTCTGTCTCTTTCTACTCTGCTACAAAATGAATTTTATTGCAATGAATAATTGCAACAACGTGGAATATTTATATTGCTTACACACCGAATCTAAAACTGCGTTTTCGACAAAAGGTTTGACCAGGTGCCGTTTGACATTGCAATCAGCTCAGCTGTCATACTAGCTGCAAAATTTGTGTGTGAAATTATTTGAATTGAATAAAATCATCGTTTTGTCTGCCCATAGCTCCACCAAATCTTCACCAAATCTTCTTAATTTTGTTTTCTTTTTGCAATTTTCATTAAAAATGAAAACGAGATGAAAAAATACACTTGTTTTGACAGCGAGTTCATCAGCTGTTTTGTGGGATGTGTGGAACACATGTAAAACGTATGAAAAGTTGTGTTCGTTCTAACAACCTTTAATGAGATGACGTCTGCGAAGTGTTTTCGAGAAGGTTACGGCGTAATACCTTGTTCTCACTGGAGCTGGAATGAGCACAATTCCAAATTACGTTTGACAACTTACTGTATTTCCGAATTTCCTGTGACAGTTTATAGTTGACATTTATATTATTAACAAACAAAAAAAAATCCTATGTGAAATACAATAATTCCAAATCCTTTGACATTTGACATTTAAATAACTTAATTTTAATATTCTGGTGTTGCTTAAAAGGGCTAATTATATGGCTAATCATATCAACTAAAAGATTCGTCGGGAAAAACAGAGGAAGCGGAATATGCAAGACTTCTGTTCCGGGCTCATATGCCGTCGACCCCTGACAACATTATAATGGAATACTCCGAGGAGTTTCTGAACGAAATAATAGCCGCAAATACAGACCAATGGACTATAAGAACGTAGAAAACTCCGATTTTCAATGAAGTTTTAAAGTTTTTTTTTTGCGAAATCTAATATAACGCCTATGCTTGATTTGTGAGTGTTATGGTTTAAAAGTCACAATTACATTTCAAAATCTAACGATGTTTACCATCTCCGAATAGTTCCAAAATGTTTTACACGCAATTGTTGATAGCTCATTCACCACGTCGCAAGTTAACAACTTTTACAACATTTGCCGAAGTTTTATGAATAGTTCTAACATGAAATATACAAAATGTTGTTCCAAGAATAAAATACTAAATATTAATAAAATAAATTGTTAATAAATTAATACGACTCACTGTTTGTTTTACAAAAAAAAACATTTGCATCGTTTCTTTCTTTTAATTTTTGTGTTATGTCGTAGGCCAATAACTTAGCACATGGCTTACAAAATGGAGCCATAAAACCATGAAGATGGTGTAAAACGAAAGTGATTTTGATGCCCTTGTCAACTTTGTCAAAGTAATATTCGTTAAGCTTGAATAATCCGCAGCCTTAACTAGTCGGCACTTACTGAACTTCAGATGAATATTAAGGGACCGAGCTAAACTTTGAAAGCCATTTTGATAATTTGTCATCATGTCTATTATGACAGATGACAATAATAATAATTTTTCATAAAATTCACTGCTGAGTTGATTGCTTAACATTTCGTCCCATCATCATAACCATAACCTAGATATCTCTTTGATGTTAAACTTTCCAACTTTCCAATACTCAGTTCAAATGTGCGCATGTTAATAACAAGAAAGGATTAGCGTACTCTCTTCTGTAGAAGAGGGACAATTCGATCTCCCGCTGCATTTTAACTTAGCTTTTGCAGACTAGAGCGCCCTTCACTTAAAAAAAATCAATAAGCACCGACGTGACCGCATTTTGAAGCGATGATTAAAGTACAACACAATGAAAACTCTTCATGTAGAGGGAATAGGTCGTCCTGTCGTTCTGCTTTTTCTCCCAATCAATAAAACCGTCAGAACGCTTGAATAAATCTAGCGAGTTTTAATTAAACAATAGTCCCCATTAAACCAGGTAGGTGTTTGCAGGTTGCAGGAGTAAAAACAAACCCGAAAATTAAATTGTAATTATCTGACAAAAACACACACTCTTGCATAGAGTATCTGCAAACAAAAACTCGTGATAAAACAGCGGAATGGTTAAGCCGATGTTATTCGTCATCATTCTCCATAGCAGGGAGGGACAAAAAAGGACATTAGATATGCACAAGAGGATTTATGTGGCACATGTACACACGTTGAAGGACTTCAACCAAATACTCGCGCGTAAATATGTAGATATACTACTGCTGCTCACCTATACAAGTGGGATTTCTTGTTATTAAAAATGATTTAACACAAAATCAAAATTGTTACACTGCTGCAGTGTGTGTAGCGGTCGGTGGGGGGCTGACGTTTAGTCTAAGGGAAAATATCTACTTTCCCATATACTCTGGATGGTGGTGAATACTCTTTTGATTCGGTTTATGAAATACGCCGCAAGGGAAAAGTTTTCGTCAATTTGAACTTCTTATGGCCCACCACGGGTGGGGGGTGTGGTAAGACCGGAATGAAGGGGATTACATTTTTGAAGTATTCCCATCGACGTATTCTTTTTGAGGTAGGATTAGGCAATGAATTGGTTTTTTAGGGCTCTCACTTGATAACAGCGGCCGTACTTAGTTTGGCTTTTTTAAGCAGCCTTAAAGGCATCTAATTGATTGAGGTATTTTGCGGGTTCGGAGTTTTGTATTTAAATTAATCAAATCAATGATTTAATGTTAACGCTGAAAGGTAGTCATAAATTTATTAAGCGTTTTGAAGAAAAGTACACGTAGCCAGCGAGGAAATAAACAACTACGTCGATTATTTGGTGGTATAGTAAAACGTGAAAGTGTGGGTACTCCTGCAGGATAGTAGGGAAGGGGATTCTTGATTAATTACGAATTTTCGACATTGTATTAAGAAAAGATATAGACTTGTAGTTGTTGGGGATGGTGGTTTGGTATTTTTAGATTTAGAAGGACAATAGCATTGGGGCGAATCAGGCGACGATTCACAAATTAGCTCTTTTATCATCATTCTTTGTGATATTTATTCCATTAATCATTCCATCATACAGACTTTTCGATTTTATTCGACGGTTGACGTAAAACAGATTTAAAATCTTCAAATCTGTCATGTTTTTTTCAGTAAAAGAGCATCTACTTCAAATAAAATTATGTTTGTCAGCACCATAATGTTCCTAAATATGAATTTTCCAAGAGTTGTGTTATTTTTAATTGTTTTGTTAAAAAAATCCAACATCTGTTGTTGGGGGCTTCTTAATAGCAAGTTTATGATTTCAAAAATACAATTAAAATTTAAAATAATGTTTTTAAGAACCACCTGGTTTTGCTAGGTTGTAAAATATTTTCTTCTCCGCCATTTGATGATTTTTTTCCGAAATAATTCATCTGGACGCTCATCATTTCATTAGTTTGCTTGTTGCGTCATAAAATGAATGTTTCTATTGAGTTGTTCATGTCATAGTTAGTTGGAATGTGGGTCTATGTTCTGCAACTATCTGTCTGGTGGGTAGTTCAAATGTCACAAATTTGAGGATGATTTAGATAAGCTCTTCTGAACATCTGTCGTAATAGTGATATTACCTACAGGGCTAAAGGTTAGAGAATTAAAGTAAGGGTGATTAGTTTACTTACTTACTTACTTACTTACTTACTTACTTACTTACTTACTTACTTACTTACTTTAATGGCGCTACAGTCCAGAACGAACCTGGGCCTCAACCAAGATGCCTCTCCAATTAATCCGGTCCTTAGCTAACTGCCTCCAGTTGCGCGCTCCAAGCTGGTTTAGGTCGGTTTCTATTTGTGCGCGCCACTGAAGGCAAATTCTTCCTCTACTACGTCCGACGTATGGCAGGGAATCGAAGACTCTGCGAGCCGGAGTATTGGTGTCCTATCGTTTTACATGTCCTAGCCATCTTTAACGTCCAATGCGGAATTTTTTTTTGACCAGGGGCATGTCGCTATACTGCTCGAATAGATTCTTGGTTGAATCTTCGCTTTCATAGCCCGTCAACGCAAATGGGACCGAAGAATTTTCCTCTCGAATCGACCAAGGATTTCTTTATCCGATTTTGAGACGGCCCATGTTTCAGCGCCGTAGAGCAAGACTGGGATGATCAGGGTCTTATATTGGATCTCCTTAGTAATTCGAGTGGGGCCTTACTACTGAATTACCTTCTTATCCACAAGAAACAGCGGTTGGCAAGAGTAATTCTTCGTTTAATTTCTGAAGAGTTATTGTTGTCAGAGTTAATAGCGGAGCCGAGATAGACAAAGTCCCGGACTACCTCAAAGTTATATCTGTCAATAGTGACGTTCTGTTCGATTCGTCGATGTTGTGTGTCCTTTCGTGTTGACAGCATATACTTAGTCTTGCCCCTCATTTACTGCTAATCCCATTTTTGCCTTCTCTAACTAGAAAAACTAGACATCACGTTGAGTCCTACTAATGATGTCAATATCGTAGGCGTATGCTAGCAGTTGTACCGATTTTTTGAAAATTGTGCCTCTAGTGATGGCTCGTAAGGGCCGATCAGGTTGTTGGTAAAGGGTTTCAGGCGTTCACATGTTACGGCAGATAGGATCTTGTGGGCGATGTTGGGGAGACTTATGTCTTTGTAGTTGGCGCAGGTCAGAGGGTCTCCTTTTTTGTGGATCGGACAAACGATGCAGAGGTTCCATTCTTCAGGCATACTTTCATTCTACCAGATTTGGCTTATGAGTTGGTGGATGTTATTTACCAAGTCACCTCCGCCGGCTTATATAAAGCTTAACGGAAAGGCCGTCACTTCCGGCAGCCTTATTAAGCTTGAGTTTAGATATTGCTATCCTCACTTCGCTCAGGTCGGGTGGTTGGCAGTTTTCGGTGTCGTTGCCAATATTTAATGGTTTGTTCTGCCTGACAGCGGAATATGGTTCGTCATCGCCGTTTAACAGTCTGCAGAAGTGTTTCCATATCCTCAGCATCGACAATCACCATATTTCCCTGTCCATCTCGACAGGATTCTGTTCGAGCCTTGTATCCTTGGCTTTGACGTTTTACACTTTTGTAAAACTTGCGAACATCGTTCGTGGAGTGGCACCTCTCTATATCCACCATCGTGCACTTTTCTTGCTCTTTTTTCTTCTTTCTGAAAAGCCGGTGTTCTTCCCTTCTTCTCTGCCTATAGAGTTCAATGGCAGCTCTCGTCTTCGCCTGCAGCTTAGCCTTGTAGGCATCGTTCTTGGCTGCGAGTATATGTCGGCATTCCTCATCAAACCAGGGATTTCTTGTTGGTGGGCGCGATAAACCTAGCATATCAGTTGCGGCTTATCTAATGGCTTGTTGGCATCGTTGCCATTGTTCTTCGACATTCGATGCCGGTGGTATGGTGTTTACGAGAGGTTCGGGGATACGCGTTGCGCGAAGGTCTTGGCGGTCTCTTGCGATTTCAGTCTTTCGACACTAAATTTGTTCACGGTATTTCTGGATTGTTGTGGCGTGGTGAATATCCGCATTCTTACCTTGGCTGTAACAAGGTTGTGGTCCGAGTCGGTGTTAGTTCCTCGGAATGTTCGGACATTCAAAATAATGGATGCGTGCCTATTGTCTATTTCAGATTGCGATTTGGCTGACCGTTGGTTAATCTGGAAAGCGCCATGTTCCCTTATAGATATCGAGGTGAAGAAATCAGTGCAAGAGGATAAAGATAATCACCCCAATTCTTCAAGTCGAGTGCTCATTCTTTTTTTTCGAATTTGAAGTCGCATCAAAATTAAATTCATATTTTTCGATTCGTATGCGATGCATACTACCTTTTTAAAAAAAAACAACGCATATCATCGCTTTTGTGCAAATGTCAAACTTTTAAAACAAAAATTCAATCATTAGTTCGTCGGTTTATTTAAGTCAAATAAAATAATTTTCGGTGAATAAAATAACTCAAAATGAACGAATTCAGTAGCAAAGCGTTGCCAGATGAGAATTTGGCAGCAATTCGGGATTTAAATCCAATGGAGCAACGTAATTCTTCGCAAGTTTCATATTTATAAAATTTCCTTATTAAATAAAATGAATTAAAATTCGCGTTCCACAATTTAAGTTTCATAAAATGGTTCCGCCTTTCCCAACATACATTTACATATGTTGTATTCATAAGCTTTATTTCGACACCAACTCGCCAATAATTGAATTTATAAAAAAAACCAACAAAAAGCAAAAGAAAATTTCCAATGAGGGTTTTCAAATTTAGCCATGACTGGGCGCTTAAATTTCTTTGCAGAAGAAAATTACCAAATAGGTGTGGGAACAATTTTGCCTTGATGATTTGCAAACCAACCTTTTCCAAAATTCTCTACGAATTTTTGGGTGTATTTGAGGAACACATTTGTCCAAATGTGATCACGTTTATTATGACGAAGCTAAGTTACGAAAAGACGGGTTTTTCCTGGAGTCATAAGGTGTATTGAAGACACTTATATTCGCATTATTAATCCAGGAAGGGAAAAAAAGCACCTTACATGTACTTACATGTTTTGTTTTGTTCATTTCTTTCAGTTTATACCTGAATTGTAGCCAAACTTTAGTGCTTGTAAAAAACGAAACAAATACGACCATCAAACAACGAATTGAATGCAAGGTAATAGCGGATAAATCCGAGGTTCGTATGCGTTGCGATGCATATGACTTCTGTCAAAAATTTAATTCGAGTGTGTTCGTAAAATACGACTTTGTAATAATTATATATGACTAGACTATGGTCGGTTTCGACTGTCGTATACGAGTTAAAGAATTGGGGTAAATGACTTTAATTTTTTCAAAACTATGTGAAATAATAATGGAGAGATTTCGTACTGTTAATTGCATCTTTTGGAGCTACGAAGACCACTTCCACCTGAATGACTAAGTATGACGTAAATAAGCAAAATGTTCACAAAAGCAACATTTTAGCTAAATTTGGTCTATTGAAATTATATCTGAAAAAAGGAATCACCACATCGTTTGGCCGATTCCTAAAAGAGGACACCCATTGAACTCATCTAATTATTTACAAGATACTGTCTGCCGTTTTATGGCCGTGTGTCAAATGCGTTAAAATTTTAGCCAGTGAATAATTTTTACATTAGTATGGTGCAGAAAAGTGCAAAGTTAAACAGTGGATAACATTTAACATTAAATTTTGGTTGAACTTGAAAACAGTGGCATTTAACACCCCACGAATAGCAGACTAAGGATTAATGATGAAACGAACGAGCAGAAGGCTTATTTAACGATTATTCAATCTCATGCGGTAAGAATAAGTAGCACTCACTATGTGAGTTCATAAATATAATCAAATATGTATGGCAAAACAACGTTCATTGTATATGTCCATCTATCTACCATTCTTTCCATAGCTTTCAAAACTCATTTCATTGCATAAGTAGGTAGATGAGGTATTTACCTATTGCAATTACTTTTATTCCATCATTTCCAACAACTTATCAATAATTCTTTATCGAATATATAGGGTGTCCCAAAATGTACGCAGGATTTGAATTCAACGAATTAGTTAAATACAGGCTGTCCGCCGGGAAGGTGTACTACATTGTTTGCTTATAATTTTTAATTTGTCGTCAATTATGTATGGAATACAATATCAGGTTAATGGCCGCCTCTGTTAGTCTCATAAATGCGAGCCCTTTTGAGCAGAATTTTCATTACATTCTCACATTTCGCACGGTTTTTCCACGGTTTTTCATTAATTTCATCACAAATATTTTGTTTGAGGTGCTCAAGCATTTCTGGTTTGTTTGCATAAACCTTGCTTTTCAGATATCCCCATAAAAAGAAGTCCGGAATAGTCGAATCAGGCGACCGTGGAGGCCAATCAACATCACCATTTCTTGAAATAACTATTTGTGGAAAGAGGTCTCGCATTAATTCCATTGTAATCCTGGCTGTATGCGATGTGGCACCGTTTTGTTGATACAACATGTTAATCAAGCCCAAAGCATGCAGTTGTGGCGTTAAAAAGTTTTTAATCATATCACGATATCGCTCCCCATTCACAGTTACCGTTACGCAGTTTACATTTTCAAAGAAGTAAGTTCCAATGATTCCTCCTGACCAAATTGCACACCAGACTGTAACTTTTTATGGATGCAAAGGTGACTGATGAATAATTTGAGGGTTTTCATTGCCCAGAAGTCAGTTCTGTTTATTCACATATCCATCATTCCAATGAAAATGTGCCTCGTCGCTTATTATGAATTTTTCATGCAAATCATGGTTGTCATGGGCTAGCTGTAAAATCCTTTTGGCATATGTACGGCAACGTAAATGGTCTTGTGGAAGAAGCTCTTGTATCAACTGAATCTTATATGGAAACAATTCAAATCCTTGTGCAAAATTGTGGCCAAAGTCGTTCTTTCATGTCCAAGCTCCTGAGCACGGCGTCGAATTGATGTTGATGGATTATTTTGAACACTTTCTTGAGTAGCAGTAATGTTTTCAGCCGATCTTGCAGTACGTTGTGGACCATGGTTGGGCCTATCACCTACAGACACTCTTTCTTCGAAATCATTCGCTACACACCGCGGCTGGTTCGAATAAAGCCAATTCTAGAGGTCTAATTTTCAACCACTTTTTCGAGTATTTGGTGCCGTATGTCGGTAATAACGCCACGAATGTTGGCTTCCAAGTCCCATAACGTGTCTGGTTTGTTGGCATAGACGAGTGACTTCACATACACCCAAAGAAAGTAATCCAATGGTGTCAAAACACACGATCTTGGTGGCCAATTGACATGTCCATTCCGCGAAATTATGCGCTCATCGAATGTTTCCTTCAATAAATGGATTGTGATGTGCGCTGCGCGGCATGTAGCGCCGTCTTGTTGGAACCACATCTCATCCACATTCATGCCATCCAATTTCGGAACAAAATAGTCGGTTATCATGGTTCTATTTACGTAGCCATTCAACCAAAAATGAGCCTAATCACTGAACAAAATTTTGCGATGAAAATCAGCATCGAGATCAATCTCATATTCGGCCCATACACCAAAATCTCGACGCATTGCATGGTCTCGCGGCTTTAATTCTTGCACAAGCTGGATCTTGTAAGTTCGTGAGCCAAGATCTTTGCGCAAAATCTTCCATAAAGTTGATGGACAAAGCTCCAGTTGCTGTGCACGGTGGCGAATCGATTCATTGGGGTCCTCTTCAACACTTTGCTCCACAGCGGCAATTGTTTCTTCGGTGCGCACTGTTCGACGTCTCTGCGGATGCGTATTATCACATATAGTAAACGTAGTGCGAAAGCGATCAATAATTCACCGAATTTATTGCTCTGATGGATGATTATGTCGACCATAAAATGGACGGAGCTTGCGGTAAACTTCGCGAACTGAACCATTATTTGGAAATAAATTTGCACGATTTGTACGCGTTGTTCATTTGCCAACCTGTTCACGATGAAATGGCAAACCAAACTGAACTTAAATGACATTAGAGTTGCCCGATTTGATCACAAAACGTCAGTTTTACCTCTATTCGTAAAACCAACCTCTTAAAATAACACCCTTTACATTATGGTTTGCTTATAGGTCTTTTTAAACAAAATCAAATAAAATTCCGAGCTATGAAGTTCATTCTCACCTTGATGGCTTGGTTAGTCGTCAATCATTAGACCACACATTTTCGAAAATGATGTAAAATTGTGACTGTTACTGGTGCTTGATAACGTGACATGATAAAAGACTTTTGAAAAAATTTGATGATATTGATGTGGACACCATGTAGTTTCAACAAGACTCTACCGCATGCCATGCAGCTCTTCCTGAAACAGTTCAGTTACTTCATAATACATTTCCTCGTCCTGTATTTTATCGTTTCGATGATCAGATATGATGTTGTGAAGTCAAACGTCGATGCCAACAAACCCATAACCCTTATATTGAAGAAGGAGATTCAACGCTCTATATACATATATACATATTCAGCCACATTTATGCAAAGTAGTCATATGAAAATTTAGACAAAAGAGTGCGTATATGCCAGCAAAGCCGTGGAGGCCATTTGCTTGATGTGCTATTCCATACATAAGCCTATCATACATGTTGGTACGTAAACATTGACCATCTTTAACATTTGGCAACCAACTGCGAAGACATGTTTTTGAAACGTCAATTCAGTACAATTTCAACCATTATTTCGGCGATTGTGAAGTGATTACAATCGCCGAAACAGTGACGCTGAACATTGAAAATAGTCGTTCAGCTGTGTTAACTCAACGTGCATATCGTCGAAAATAAGGTGGTCAAAAAACACCGTCAGTCAACACTATTCGACATTTGGTGTAGAATTTTCTAAATCACGGAGCAGTGGGAGATCATCGACTTGCCGTTCATAAACTCTCTAGACGTTCTAATGAACCAGTTGAAGTGTTAAGAGAGAATGTTTTGCAGAAAACCCACATTGCATCATTGCGCTCAGCATTTTGACGTCAAAGGAACCATCTTGCGTGGGATTTTGGAGGATGATCTGCATTTGTGTCCGTATAAATTGCAGTACTCAAATAATATTACCGACAGACCGCCCACGTCACTTGGAATACGGCCAAACAGTCGCTGACATAGTTGACGCTGAATCTGTGTTTTCGGAAGCAAATTTTGATGACTGATGAGGCTTAGGTGACAGTCCCTGGTACCAATAACAAACGAAATTAACGATTTTGGGATACAGAGAATCCACACGAGATCCACGAAACACCATGTTATGACCAAACATATGAGAAGGCTACAATCCGTTGTGCTATCGTTTAACACCCAACCTTATCCCATCCCTAAATCTAAAATCCCCAAAGTCTGCGATTTATGTCAATAATATAGAAAATGTCATTTTCACAACACATTGTTCAGACAATTTATCAAAATCTTTTCTGGTTCGACAGAAACCAACGTTTTTGGCTAGGTGATGCTATGTGGTAGAGTATACAAATGGTTTTTGTATCAATAACGCCTCCAAAAAGGGGGCGTGGGTTAAAATGATATATAGAAGAAATGTTGATATTATTAAAACCAATGATTTCTCATCAAAAGATTTTTCGAATATTTTACAATTTGTCCGAAAAACGTTTTTTTTTTACTGAAAACGCATCCAAAAAGTGGGCGTGGCACAAAAAAGGTTTTATAGACGAAATATAGATATTAACATTGTCTTAATATTTCGATCACAAACTTTTTCAAAATTCCTAGCCATTTCGCCAACAAGAACGTTTTTCTTAAAAGTGGGCGTGGTAGTAGGCGGATTTAAAAGTTTTAACACTTGTTCTACTTTTGTGGGATACAGAGTCTATATACCAAAATATAAACTCTAGCTCAAAATTTAAGACCCAAAAATCGGTAACACACAGTCCGAAGGACTCGGCGGACGGACAGACAGACTTGGCTAGATCGACTCAGCTATCGATTCTGAGTTGATCCATATACTCTCAGGCCTATCTGGCGAAATTATTTCTCTATGTTACAAACTTAATGTCAAAACTAATATACCCCTATGGGATAGGTTATAAAAAGTGACTGTTTGGGCCGTCGTTTGAGCTAAAAAAATCATTAAACGGTTACTTACAACGAAAATTCTGGGCGGTCCTAACAAAAAATGGCGACATTTACTATCCTCGCAGATCTACAGATAAAACCACATTGGACTTTTATTTGAAAAGCAAAGTATACGCCAGCAAGTCTCAGACCAATGACGATGGCCCAAAAGGATCGAAAAAGTGATGGTCGATAGAGGCGGCCACTTGATAGAGCTGTATTCGAAAAAAAAAACCTCTGATGTATATCGAAATCAAAAGATATTCAATATTCTCAAGCGACACAAAAGATGGTGCACCTCATATGTTCTTTATGTTCCGTTTTTTTATGTTAAACCAAGCACGAGTAAATGTTGGGACACTCTGTTTATTCCACTTTGCATCAACGAACCTATGAAGGGATTGGGTAGGTTTACTCGTTAGAAAGATACAAAATACATATAAATATTCAACCGAACATTGCATGAATTGTTCTCAACATTGGCAAAGGTGCACTAAGTGAACACATTCCCACGGAATCTTCTTGAGAATTTTCAATTACAATGACAACCTTTGTCATTTGATGCATGTAAACGATGGCAACATACAGTGCAAATCCTAATCACTAATCCAATGCACACGTTTTCATTGCATGTCAATTGGTTTAATGTTTTGTTATGCTCCTATGTAGGGTACCTTACATGCAAGGTATATCCGTCAAGGAAGCTTCACAGGAACGCAGTGTGGCTGTACAATATCACCATAATCAAAGGTGTCCATTCTAAATGGAATTCCCTTCTGTGGTTCATTTCGAATTAACTAAGGTGGGCGGACATGTCCATAAACCATGTATTATATTCACAATCATAGACATCTGGAATTTGCGATACCGTAATGACTAATGATCCTATTACGATTTCTGGTCACAACCGAACAGTTTACTCTATTACACATAATGATTGAGTATTCCCTGCAGTGTATTCATACAATATGGATGTATGTAAATATAGGGGAAAAAAATTAATTACTAAAATTGAAGACAGATATTTTGCTGTGGTAGGTTATTCACTTGAATGTGCACAGTGGGATAATTAGCTCAGGAACCTTTCAAATAACAAATCTGCGCTCTGGATTAATAGTGATTTGTTAGATTAGGTTAGTTAAGGTTCACCCAGATTTGATAAGAAAGATTATGAGTACCCTAAGATGAACATGGGAAATACATATACCTAACAGATTCCCTCGATTTTTTGTAGAAATTTTTAAAGGTATGATGGTACAATTAGGAAGAGACCGCCAAGACCTTCGCGCAACGCGTATCCCTTAACTTCCCGATTAACACCATTACACAAACATCGAATATTGAGGAACAATGGCAACAATGGCAACAAGCCATTAGATCAGATGCAACTGATGTACTAGGTTTCTCGGGCCCACCAATAAGAAACCCCAGGTTTCATGAAGAATGCCGACATATGCTCGCAGCCAAGAACGAAGACTACAAGGCTAAGCTGCAATTGAGCTCTATAGGCAGAGAAGAAGGGAAGAAAACCGGCTTTTCAGAAAGAAGAAAAAAGAGCAAGAAAAGCGCGATATCGAGGATACATAGAGGTGCCACTCCAGGACCGATGTTCACAAGTTTTACCAAAGTGTGAAACGTTAAAGCCAAGGATACAAGGCTCAGACAGAATCCTGTCGAGGTGAACGAGGAAATATCGTAGTTAAGACACAGTAGATGCTGAGGATATGGAAGAACCACTTCCAACTTCCACTACCCGACCTGAGTGAAGTGAGGACAGCAATGTCTACACCATATCTTACTAAGACTACCGGAAATGACGGCCTTCCCGCTGATCTTTATAAAGCCGGCGGAGGTGACTTGATAAATAACATTCACCAACTCATAAGCCAAATCTGGTCGAAAGAAAGTATGCTTGAAGAATGTAAACTTTGCATCGTTTGCCCGATGTACAAAAAAGGAGACCCTCGATACTGCGCCAACTACAGAGGCATAAGTTTCCTCAACATCGCCTACAAGATTCTAATTGCAGTAATGTGTGAACGCCTGAAACCGTTTACCAACAACCTGGTCGGCCTTTATTAGTGTGGTTTTAGGCCAGGAAAGTCCACAACCGATCAATTTTTTACACTTCGGCAGATCATGGAAAAAACCCATAAAGGCCAAATCAACACCCACCACCAATTCATCGATTTCAAAGCCGCATACGACAGTATTTATAGAGACGAACTATACAGAGCCATGTCTAGTTTTGGTATACGGCCCAGAATCTTCCGTTTGTGTAGGATGACTATGAAGAATTCTCGCTGCTCCATCAGGGACACATTCGATACCAAAAAAAAGGGTTTAAGCAAGGCGATGCGTTGTCATGTGACTTCTTCAACTTGATTCTTGAGAGGATTGTGCGAAACTCCCGAGCCAACAAGGAGACACAATTTTCCAAAAATCGGTGCAACTACTAGCATATGCTGATGATATTGACATCATTGGTCGGACTCAACGTGATGTCATAGCCATGTTTGCTAATATAGAGAAGGAAGCGGCAAAAATAGGTTTGGCAGTGAATGAGGGCAAGACAAGGTATATGCTGTCAACCATCTACGCGTTCCCGTTCCCTATTTATTACGTCAGGCGTTTCTTTCAAAAAAGAAAGCCTAATAGCTCGACAATAACGGATTGAAGACGGTCGTAGATTTTTCGAGATCATTGATGTATAATTGTAAAAATAAATGTAAACAATGAAATATGAAATAAAATATTTTATTTTAAGTCAGGTCTCTGATTATTTTGTCCATATCATAATTTTTACTTTAAATCATTTTTTTAAGCGTATGACACTCCCACTTCAAATTGCATTGGTAGTCCAATCCGGACGTATCCGGATGAATTCTTCCCTGGAAATTATACTCTAAACAATCTGCCGAAAAGAACGAATCGTTGGAGCTGATTGGCGCAAGTACTTAAAATCTAATGAGACTGGAAATGGTTGCTTATATTAAGTTCTTTATATCCAAAATATTTATAATCTTATTTTTTGTGCTCAATTAATGTACTTATTTTATAAATGGGTATATTTTAATCTTATAAATAGAAGTATCATTGGACATTGGACATCACAGTAGGTACTTCGCACATGAATGCAACGAACTACAGACACGTAACAGCACTGGCGACTGAGGCCATCGGCTGGGACAGATAAGGACATTAATACAACAGAGAGAGACAGATAGATACAAAGAAGGAAAGACATAAAACATACACCTACGTGGCACAGAGGAGGAGACATAGATTAATATTGTCTCATATTATCGCACAGGTGGCCTCAGATAAGCTGGCGATTTTCGTAGAAAACAAATGCTGCCGAAGCTGGGGCTTGAACCCGCAACGTTTGGCTTAGCAGTCAACTACGCATTCCTCTGAGCCATGGCCACCTGCAAATAATAGAAGTATCAATTTGAAAAAAGTTCAGTTTTGCGTGGGAACGGATCGTGTAAAAATTAACCATATTTTTATCTATTTCTTCCAATTTTCCACTTTGATCGTAAACCTCAGGTTTCAAAAAAAATTATTTGGCAAATGCTTATCATTTCTCGATACAACTATTTTACTGTTAGAAACGAATAATTAATCATTAAAATTCGCAACCTCGCAAAATTTATTTTTTCCACGCTTGCCCCACTGTGCGCCGCCCGTCTATTGAATGACCTACGATCCGCCTTATTTTTTGCTTCAGCGAAGACTTAAGGGATTTATTTAGAAGAGCTTAGAAAAATTATCGCATTGTTACATTTCAACGACCTGCAAGATACGCAGTTGTAGCTAATAGGCATACAGTCCATCAAAAATTACGAAAAGCTTACAATAAAACGAAGACCTATTTGCCACATACATACAATCTATTACAATTGAAAAGCAGAGTCAATTAATATCAAAACAAATTCCTAAGTAGTAATATCAGTTGTGTACGTCGACTCTTTAATTTGTCACCGTTGGACTGTCATGGTAAAATTTAAACATATGTGAAGGCTACAATCCACTGTGTGGATCGTTTTGTACCCTATCCCATCCCATCCTTAAGACAAATATGCCCAAACTGTTCAGACTGTTTATCGAAATCATTTATGGTTCGACAAAAAACACAGGTTTTCGCCTGGTTATGCTATGAGGTAGTGTATAGAAATGTTTTTTTTTTATGAAAACGCTTCCAAAAAGTGGGCGTGGCTTAATATGATAAATGATCCAATGATTTTGCATCAGCATTTTTTTCGAAATGTTTAAAATTTTTCCGAAAAACGTATTTTTCCTACAAACGCCCCAAAAAGTGGGCGTGGCAAAAAAAAACTTTTTATGAACCAAATATAGACATTATGACGCTGTTCAGAACTAAAACTATGTTTTTCTGAAAATGGGGGCGTGGCAGTGCGCGGATTTCAAAAATGTTTACACTTGTTCTGCTGGGAGCAACAACAAGCTTGTGTACCAAATTTTATCATTCTAGCTCAAAATTTAAGGCCCAAAAACGGACGGACGGACAGACATGGCTAAATCGACTCAGATATCGATTCTCAATTATTTCTCTATGTTACAAACGTATCAGAACTAATATACCCCTATGGAATTGGGTATTAAAAGGAAGGTATGTGCAACAAGCTAACAACCATTTATTACCTCGGGGACGAAATAGTTCGACACAATAACGACTGCAACATTGAAAAATAAATTGGTGTAGCTTCTTTAAGCAAGATCTTGGAATACACGCCACCAGGTTCGAGATCGAGGGGTCAATCTATTTCAGATGACAGAGCGCTAGAATTGAATGACTGGAGTCAGTGAGCTCAGGCTTAAAAAAAAAATAGAAAGCTGCCTTCATGTGAACCTCAAATATTCGAGAATTTGAGTTGTTGAAAGAAACGTCATACATATGCCAAAAAATTGTTGTAATCGAACTTGGCAGCACTAAAGTAAAGCAATTTTAGATAGGTTGTTGAATGCGAAAAAAAAATTAAACTTTACGACAACATTTGCCGTTAACCAATGGATTCCATCAATCTTTAGACTTATCCTACTATGAGTCCAGTTTTATCTATTGAACAACTACATTGCAACACAACACATGATGGAATTGAAATTTTACCTCCATAGGAATCAATGGAAAATTCCGTTTCATTTCGGTGGAATGGCAAAAAATATAAAAATATAAATCACAAAAATAAAGCTTGATCATTGGAAAATAAAAAGTGATTTTCTGCAAAGACTTCAAATGGAAATTAAAATATTTTTTGGATAATTTTGTTTTAAATTTTATAAGCTTTGTTTTAACATCAACTCGCCAATGATTAAATTTACAAAAAAAAAGCTGCAATGAGTAAAAGAAAATTTCACATGCTGGCTTTCAATGATAGCTATAACTGAACCCTATCTGCCTGAAGTGTGGCAACACTTTTTGATTGATTTCACGTGATAAGATTTCAATTTCAACAAGTCAGCTAGTTAATTTAATAATTTTGTAATTTTTTTCCCGTTATTCTATCCCATTGTGACTTATGTATATTCCTTGTCCAATTTTATTCCATATTCCCACTGCACCGATTAAACGCCCACAACTACTCATGTTTTATCGATTGATTACTCCTTTTGGCATTTCAGCTTGCCACCCACTTTGTGTCTACTCTTGTGTGTCGTCTATGCTATGTACAGTTATTAAATGAATTCACATATTAATTATTATATCAGAATTAATATACATAATTCTCATTCTTGCCACACGTCTCGTTGATGTTTTGTTTTCTCTTTCTATTGGTGGTGGTTGTGTTTCACTGGTGACGGCAGGAGTTGATATCCTTGTTTGCAATTTAATTTACTTGCAAATTAACACGCTATAATTAAAGAAAGGATCAGCAGCGCACAGGCACATAAAAAAAACACAAACACTAAAGTGTATAATGAAAGAATTCTGTTTTAATACACAAAAATGCAGATTCATTTCCAGCTTTCAAGCTAGGGATAGAAAGGTATTATATACATTTACACTTCGGTGTGCGAGATTCATTATAATTACTGCAAGAATTTACTAATTCCTGAGTTAATGCCTTCCCTTGGCAGTGCCTTCTCCATTCAGTCAAGAGTTAATAGTACCCTTGTGGCAGCCTCATCAAGATAGTACAAAAGATTTCAATCCTTCGAACAATGTACATTCATTCAGAGACGTGCTTCCTCCCATTTAGGATGTCGATTCACGTCGAAGAACAGAAGATATGTGTGTGTTGGTTTGTGTGTTTTCTTCCAAGGAATTTCACCGTTTTTAATTCCTCCAGGGAAGTCATAAATTTCACTTTATTTTTCCCATAGAAAAGGTGTGAAAAATGACACGGGTTTTTATCACAATGAAGTAAGGAGGAGCTACCGAAAATTCACTATGGCCACTCCGCATCTCTCCAGCGGTGGAACTGTATGAAAATTAATTCACTATCTATTTTGGCCCCATCTCGATCCTTCGACTACTTACCACCTATCATCGCCACTAGCACAGTCCTTATATATATATGAGTGAAGTATAGAGCAGCTTCTCGCACTGGGTCAATGAATTAGCTATACTAGCTACTGGTTGCTAGGTTACTGACAAACCGTGAATTAAATTAATAACCTATCAGGAGGTATTACCCAGGGAAGGATGCGGTGCCGATGGGATGTTTTTTTTTCTCAGAATGTGAACCCAATGTGCAGTGACGACGATAAACGCTAATGGATAGCCGAAGAGTGCTCCGCCATTGCATTTATTTTATTTATTGGCTGTGAGGTGGTGTCTCTTTGAAACCAGTGATAGCGTGGGGGAGGTAATTGCAATTCCAATGGCCAATACTAATACCAATCTCATCGTATTATTTTTAAATTATATCCTTGAGGCGGTGGCTGGATGATTGCGCACGCTACGTTCAAATGGATTTTCAATTGCAAACGGCAAAGGACCTCTTCCGGTCGAGTGCATTTTAGCCGGAATTTTGGTCTAATTGCACTTGATTTCATGGGCTGAGGTTCTTCTGTATAAATCAATGTTTGCACACAAATATAGACTGAGTGAACGAACTGAATATCTGGCTGGCTGGAAAGTAGTTTATTGAAACTATCTGTCAGTCCGCTGTTATAATTTAGTGCACCAGCTAATGGCGGATTTTCGTAGGTTTGAGTTTGATTTTGTACGCCCAAATAATTCGATGTGATTTATTTACAATGCTCTTGAGTCTGGCTTTGGTAGGATAGTTGGTTTTGGTTTATCATGGATGTGATACTGCGGCGAGTTGATGTGGTTAGATTTTTTGAACCCTGAAAGAGCCTATTCCATCGCTTTCGTAAAGCGTATTTTTCCAGTCTTGTTGACCGAATGAGAATTGTTATTTTTGAGCAGAGTGTTAAATCGATGTAAACTTTTCACGGTTTTTTTTTTACACTTAACGGTTACGGTTCTCTTCATGTTTTTTTAGATGACTTTAGCATTTCATACACGAAAGGAACCATCTTGGGCTACTATTTATAAAAATAGAGGGCATTTGTGTTCCACACGAGAAAACACATGTAGAAGAGACTTTATCTTCGAGAGGTTAGTTAGGCTTGAAAGTATTAATTTGAAATCCATAGGCTGATTGCTTACTAACTTACTTACTAACTTAAGTTGCGCTACAGTCCGGAAGGAACCTGGGCATCAACCAACATGTCTCTCCAATTAGCCCGGTCCTTAGCTAACTGCCTCCAGTTGCGCACTCCAAGCTTTTTGAGGTCGGTTTCTACTTGTGCGCTTCACTTAAGGCGAGATCTTCCTCTACTGCCTGACCGACGTCTGGCTGGGAATCGAAGACTCTACGAGCCGGAGTATTAGTGTCCATTCGTTCTACATGTCCTAGCCATCCTAAACGTCCAATGCGGAGTTTTTTGACCAGGGACATGTCGCTGTACAGCTCGTATAGATTTTGGTTGAATCTTCGGCTCCATCAACGCAAACGGGACCTTTCCTCTAGAATCGACCATGGGTATCTTCTTTTGAGACGGTCCATGCTACAGCGCCGCACAGCAGGACTGGGATGATCATAGGCTCTCCTTAGTAGTTCAAATGAGGGCTTTACAACTGAATTGCCTTTTTAGCCCAAAAAAACAGCGGTTGGCAAGAGTAATTCTTCGTTTAATTTCTGACGAGATGTTGTTGTCAGAGTTACTAGCGGAACCGAGATAGAAAGTAATGTAATACCTCAAAGTTGTATTTGTCAGTGGTGACGTTATGTCCAATTCGTCGATTTTGTGTGCAACTTCGTGTTGACAGCATATATTTAGTCTTACCCTCATTTACTGCCAAATCCAGTTTTGCCGCATCAATCGCTATACCAGAGGTGGCTATGACATCACGTCCTACCAATGATGTCAATATCGAAGGCGTATGTTAGTAGTAGCACCGATTTTTGGAAAATTGTGCCTCTCGTGTTGGCTCGGGAGTTTTGCACAACCCTCTCAAGAATCAAATTGAAGAAGTCACACGACAGCGCATCGCCTTGCCTCCGACCCTAGCGGAGCAGCGAAAATTCTCTATCGTCATTCTACACAAACATACGAGTTCGGGCGGTTTACCAAAACTAGACATGGCTCTGTATCGCTCGTCTTTATCAATGCTGTCGTACGCGGCTTTGAAATCGATGAAAAGATGGTGGGTATCGATTTGGACTTCTTGTTTTATTTTTCAGAATCTTCGGAAGTGTGAAAATTTGATCGGTTGTGGACTTTCCTGGCCTAAGACCATACTGATAACGGCCGATCAGGTTGTTGGTAAACGGTTTCAGGCGTTCACATATTATGGCAGATAGGATCTTCTAGGCGATGTTGAGGAGACTCATGTCTCTGTAGTTGGCGCAGTATAGAGGGTCTTTTTGTGGATCAGGCAAACGATGCTGAGGTTCCATTCTTCAGGCATACTTTCTTCCGACCAGATTTGGCTTATGAGTGGGTGAATGTTACTTACCAAGTCATCTCCACCGGCTTTATAAGGCTCAGCAGGAAGACCGTCATTTCCGGCAACCTTATTAAGCTTGAGCTTAGATATTGCTATCCTCACTTCCTCGTTTTGATTGACAGCGGAATGTTATTCGTCATCGCCTTTCAACAGTCTGCAGAAGTGGTTCTTTCATATCCTCAGCATCGACTGTGTCTCAACTAGGATATTTCCTTGTTCATCTCGACAGGATTCTGTTTGAGCCTTGTATCCTTGTCATTGTCGTTTAACACTTTGGTAAAACTGGCAACTTTCGTTCCTGTGCCACCTCTCTATATCCTTGATCGCGCGTTTTTTTTTGCTTTTTTTGCCGTTGTTCTTCCCTTCCTCTCTGCCTATTGAGCTCCACTTCAGCTCTCGTCATCACCTGCAGCTTAGCCTTAAAGGGCTCGTTCTTGGCTGCGAGCATCTGTCGACATTCCTCATCAAACCAGGGGTTTCAGTTGCGGCTGATGTAATGGCTTGTTGGCATCGTTGCCATTGTTCTTCGACATTCGATGCTGGTGGTATGGTGTTTATCGAGAGGTTTAGGGATACGCGTTGCGCGAAATATTGGCGGTCTCTTGCAATTGCAGTCGTTCGACATTACATTTTTTCACAGTATTTCTCGATTATTGTGGCGTGTTTGATATCCGCATTCTTACCTTTGCTGCAACAAGGTAGTGGTTCGAGCCGCTGTTAGCTCCTCGGAATGTTCCAAGGCACGAATCCAAAATACTGGATGCGTGCCTCTTGTCTATCGCAATATGATAAATTTGATTGACCGTTCGTTGATATGGAGACCGCCATCTCCCCTTATGGATATTGAGGTGAGGAAACCTCGAAGCGAACTAGCCTAAGTCCGTTACCAGACATGTTGTCGTGTAGGTTATGTTTTTCGCCAATACTGCTAAGGATGTCTTCTCTTCCTACCTTTGTGTTTAGATCTCCCAGCACTATTTTAACATCGTAATTCGGTAGCTTAGCTGTATCATCTTTTTCCGCCATCCGGCACCATCTCTGTTCAAGGGGCATGACTAACCCTTGAAATTCCTAGTGCGGGTATGTATTCCATATCATTCTGACCTGGCTGTTTATAGTGTTGCTGTTTTTTCTTCGTGGTATCAACACTAGCGCTTATCATTTAGCAAGTCGAATCCGGTTGGATGAGACCAGTACCCGATGGTTACCACTTGGAGACAAAAAATAAGCACTTGATGTTTTTTCAGGGTTACAACCACTGGGCATTACCAAGTTAAATCCAATCAGAGTCTTCCCTCGTTCTACAACACCCAAGAGGAAATAGCTCAGTTGAATTAACGAATCTTTCAATATCTCCAAAAAATCCGTAAGTTGAACTTGATTCAGTACCAGAACCAGATATTTTTGATAAGTCAAAAAAGTATGTGATACATCTTCTCACTCTTTTTCTGCTAAAAAGTCACAGCTAAATAATTTTAACACTTCATGAAAAGAACTCATCATAGCTATATGAAAATAACTATATGAGCTGAGGTGGCAATGTAAATTTTCTGACAGAGTCGTATGTGGAAATTGTCTCATGAAGTCCTCTAGAATTCGTGTTAGCGAACTTGTAACCCAAGCTCACTTTTAGAGTCTCGGATATGATATAAAACAAATTAATTTAGCAAAAATTGCTAAAATATATTTTGGGACTGAAAAAGGTTTGTTTGTTACATGGATTTTAATATATAAGTGAAAAATCTAGAAATTTGATTGAGACACAATCTATTCGTTTTGAAAACGTGCAACAAATTCATTTATTTACCACTTTACACTCTACTTCTGTAGAAGATACATTTTGACTTTCAGGTAACCAGAGGCATCTCAAACATGTACATTTATTAAAGTGCTTATTACAGTTAAGATATAATTTTTTTTCTATTTAAAAAGTTTTCTTTTTCTAAATTCAAAACAATTACTCATCTTTAAAAAAGAAAAATTGCCATTTTAAACAGGCATTTCGCATTATTTGGATAAAAATCAGCCAGGCAGGCACTTAAATTTAAAGACGTCTCTTGTCATTCACTCGCAATTGCCGTCTACGCTTGCAAGGCTATGTCATTCACTTCGTAATGACTCGTAGTTTATACACAAAGTAAATTTTTGATGGGACTTTGTAACCAACACAAAAAGCCGCACAATTCCTCAGAGACAAACAGAGGCCACTAAAAATTCGAATAATTAAAAATTTTATAGCCTCTAATTAAATCGCTACGCAGCAATGGTTTCAGTTCGCATTTGCCAAAGCGTCTCTCTATATCGACCTATCCTTGGGTTGGTATAGAGAATGAAAAAAAAAAAAATATCCTGATTGATGCTAATACAATATTTACATTGGAGGAGTATCGAAAGGGCTATTAATAATGCCCCCATTCCATCCTTTCGCATGAAGAGAACATTTATAACGTAAAGTATAACAAAGGTATCGAAATAAACAACAACAACAAGGCCACGAACCGGAAGTATAGAAAACAAAGCAAAGAAAAAAAGGGTTTATGTTAACTGTTGAGGATGTTTAATACCCAGATTATTAGAATAATCTGGGGTAACTGGTAACTGTCTTTCAAGATCTTAGACTTTGAAATTTAACTACAGATTACCATTCAGTTGGTCGAGTTTTCAAGTCGGAGATATTGTAAATCTGATTCCGAGTACTCTTTTGCTTGTTGAGTTTATTATTATATCGATGACCTACTTACTTGTTGTTTAGATGTTTATAGAAGAGCGAGGATTTACAAGTAAAGGTATATATTGCTGCGCTGGTGTTGTGCGTTAGTATGCGTTTTTGTTTACATTTCAGTAGATGTTAAGAATGGATGCTCTTTTTTTTTCCACGTAAAACTTTTAATAAATTGCTTCGGAGTAGGGTTTTTAGAAAAAAAATCGTGATAGAAATTATATTTAGTTTGGTTTCAGTGGCTATAGGGATAGTGCATTGTAGTTACCGCACAACAAAAGTTTTTCTCATAGGAATACCTAAAGATTGACAGCGCTCTCAAATTAAGATTAATTCTGTTAAGTAAGGAAATGTGATTTGTAACGTAAATCTTATTTTAACGGTTAGAAAGACGTAACAAAATAACAATAATTTACCGTTATAGTTTGGTACCACTAAAAGGTTATGCTACAAGGAACTTCACCGTCGAGTGGCTCATACAAGGTGGGCCAAAAGAGATAGATCACCCTATTGGAAGATGCTCTTATTTTTGCAAATGGCCGGCAATTTCAAATCGGTTTTGACATTTGTGGATTAGACAAATGTAGAATAGAAGTGAATAAGCCATTGAGCCAAGAACGTGTCCTTGCGTAAAAATTCGTATATAGTGCTAGCGCAGCGCGAATTCCGTCGCCGATTCCCCGGCCATCCGACACCGACTGCGCAAACACTGTGCCGTTTGTCCACCAACCTTGAAGAGTATGGGTCCACACGAGACGTTGTCAAGAGTGGTCGGCCCCGGAGCGCCCGTTGTGCCGAGAATATCGTCGCTGTCGCCGAGGATGTCGAGACATCGCCGGAAACATCGACCAGACGCCATGCCTCGCAATTAGACATCAGTCGGTCGTCTCTAAGGCGATTTTTGGTCAAAGACTTGCGCATGTTCCTGTATAAAGTTCAGTTCGCGCATCAGCTGCTGCCTGTCGACCGCCCAACGCGTGTAGCCTACTCCCAAGCCATCCTCAATCTCGAGAATGAAGTGGTCGATTTTTCGACCAAAATCATATTGAGTGATGAGGCTCATTTCCACCTTAGCGGGTACGTGAACAAGCTAAACTATCGCTTCTGGGGCACCGAAAACCACGACTAATGCACGAGGAGCCTTTACACCCGCTCAACGTTTCTGCATGGTGCGCTTTTCACGCTGGAGGAGTCATCTGGTCATTTTTTTCGAAAGCGCCGCTGGTCAAACGACAGCAGCGGTCGGTGCGCGCCGAGTTTTTTCCGCCGCAATTGGATGAATTCGGACTGGAGGACATGTGGTTCGAACAGAACGGAGTAACGGCACAATGCGCGAACCTCAACCGATATTCTGAAGGCGGCGATAACATCGGATGACTTCTTTTGGCCCACCTTGTATTTGTTCGAAAGTTGTTCAATCCTGAAACAGAGATTTTCATCCCGAAAATATGGCGTCACAGGTATATCTTGACAGCGCGTGCCAAAGTGACAAGTCAGGTTTACTAAAATGGACCTACACAGACAATGTTGCCAGAATATAGAACGTTCGCAAACCGATTTGGAACAAGAGGTCGAAAACATGGGTGCCCATTTCAATGCCTACACATCCAGGGAATAGACCGTGTTTTACGTCAAGTGCTTATCGAAAGATGTGGCTGTTGAAATCCAGCTGTTGTCAGGAACCGAGGAACCGAGCGCTCAGTAAATCTCCGTCAAATGCAAGAAGTCGAAATCAATCTGCAGGAGGTGGTCTTCGATCATTTGCACTTAACTGCCTACCAGGGAACCCCATTGGGACAGACCATTTTGGGGCTCACAAAGGACATCAAATCCATTGGCAAATCGATAAATCAATTGGACTTTATAAATAATCACTATAAAGCATTTCGCATCGTGTTGTCTGGTGCAGGTCGTGTTAGTCACAATGAACTCTTCCAATTGACCAACCAAAACCAAGTTGCAGATAGCCTATGATGGTAAGCCACCAGTTGTCACTCCATGCGGTGATGATTCGTTGCCATTAGCTCATGTCGCCATTGCTGTCGAGAGCTACGGCTGGACCGATCAAGATAACATCCGATTGATGATTGCCAGCACATTGATTGGAGCTTGGGATCGTTCACAATGCGGTGGTGTTAACAATGCATCTAACTTGGCTCATCACAGTGCTGAAGATGACTTGTTTCATTGGTTTAAATGCGCGGCATCTTACCAAAAAGTTATTCATTACTGCTTGGAGAGTTGAGACAGAAATAGCCGCAATTATTTCTCGAATAGATTGCTTAAGTTCATTCAAATTTGTTGGTTTTGTTTTGTAGACTTCCTTTTTGCAATAACTCCGCAAGAAAAAGTCAGGTGGATTAATGTCAGGAGACATAGGGGCCAAGAGAACGTAGAGTTTCTGGATATCAGCTTATTGGGAAATTTTAGTTGCAATTCTGTCCTAATCTTGCTGAAACCACACAGAGTTCAAAGAAATTCTCATTCGGCGTATTCTGGATAGAAAAACTCTCTCAACATGTTTAAGTAACGGTCTCCAGTAATCGTAACGGTGTTACCGTTTCATTCGAAGAAGTAGGACCCGACAGTGCAGCGTGATGAAACTGCACAACAAATCCTTGGGTGGAAGTGGCCCGAGTCCGCATCGAATTCATTTAGCCTAAGTCTAAGGCCAGACGTGCTGTCGTGTAGGCCTTGTTCTCCGAAAATATGTTCTTCTGAAAATATCTTCTCTTCCTACCACAATTTTAACATCGTACTTCGGTAGTCGCTAATACGTTTTTTCAAGGAGAATCAGTCTTTCGCTATATGGGATTTTCTCTCCGTCGGAGGCTTATGTTGGCGAGTTCAGTCATGATGCGGATTGTTACAATGCGTTCGCTACTGTCTTGGAAACATAAGACTTCTTGCCTAAGTTACTCACTTATAACAATATTCGCTGTATCTGCTCACTATAACACGGTCTGTAGTAGATGTCACATCTGGGATGGACCATCGAGTTTCTCGGATGGTAGTTTTGTCTGATTCGTAGCAGCTTAGGGCTTCCACTTATTGTTCACCTGCACCTCTCCTGTTTAATGTTATCACATCCATGTGCGGATACGAATGTCGTTTTCCGTTTTTCGTTTAGCATGGTCGTTGATAATAAAATTCGTCTTTCCGTGATTCTAATTGCTTGGAAACAACGATTTTTTCCTCAATTGGCCACTGGCCAGTTTCAATTTATTAGGTACCCCTAGGACACGCAGTCATCAGTATTTACAATGGGACTGAACGCTGACGCTGGACTTTCATCTCATTCGCCACCATCTCTGTTAAAGGGGTCTGAGTCGGTGTGGCCTGGCAACGACCAATGTTCGACTGTCCTTATGCCATATATTTTACTAACTGATAGACGAAGTAATCCGAAGCAGTGATTCGAAGCATTCTCCTCTTCTCTGGAATCTAGTGGTCCACGAGTTACTAGTAAATCTAGAAAGAGAAGGATGCGAAGTGATTGCATATGCGGATGACGGTGTAATAGCTGCATCAGTGAAATACCTTAATACCCGAACTCTCTAATAGGGCCGCCAAATGTGGACTCGGCCGATTTGGTCCTTTTCAAGTGGAAGTCAGTCTCAAAATCGCCGAATCAACCAAATATCTGGGTCTGGTTTTCGATAAGAAATTTAAATGAAAAGCCAACATCCAAGAACGGGTTGAGAAAGCCACCGTAGCATTATACTCTTGGAAAAAGGCAATCGGAGAGAAATGGGGTATGCAACCACATATCTCTTTCTGGCTCTACATGTCTATCATTAGACCCATACACCTGGTATCTTAGTCTGGTGAACAGCTTTATTAACACCCTCCAACCGCACCCTACCAGGTAAAGTTCAAAGATCAGCTTGCATATGCATTTGCGGAACTCTTAAATCAAGCCCCTCTCCAGCTCTAGGTGCTATCCTATATCTAGTGCCCCTAGATATCTTAGGCAAACAGACCGCAGATTGTGCAGCTGTGAGACTGAGAGCCTCATCACAATGGATACCCAATCAGAGTGAACACACAACGATTCTATATCACCTTTACATAATAGAAAAAACACCGACCACACCACTACCCAACTCAGTTTTGAGCATAACTTCAGGACAACCATTCCCAGTCGCCTTGAATGGGAATCGGATTCGATAGAAACCAATAACTCGATTCACATCTTCACGGATGGGTCTAAAACAGAATCTGAAGTGGGTGGAGGTGTTTAAATTTTCTCCAGATGCTAAGCCTAAGCTCAGTGGCTCACCGCCTCAGTGGCGCGATTGTTAGTTTGAAGGTCTGGGTTCGATTACCAGCCGTAGCAACACCTAAATATTTTTTTACTGGCCCTCCTTTCGTGATGATCTGACAAATCATCCGAGTATTATCAGTGGTCAAGAAAAGATTATCTTGAATTCGCCGTTATGAGTCGGCATAAAACAGGAGGTCCCACCATCAAGCAAAAAGTAAACGAGCACACATGAATGGTTCTGAGAAAGCTCGGCTCTAACTCGGGCCAAACATTTTTTTTTTTTTTGCTTAACCTAAGCATATCATTTCGCCTTCCTGACCATTGAGCGTTTTCCTTCGGAAATCATGGCAATCAAAGAAGCCTTGCCTTAGCTGAAAACGAACATCCACGAATTATATCAGCATCTTCGGCGACAGCCAAGCGGCAATCAAATCCCTGGAAGCCATCTTGTTCAGTTCGAAATCAGCCCTAGAATGCCGACTGGCGAGATGGCGGAGCATTTTACTATTCAGTTCTTTTGGGTGCGGACCAACAGAGATATACCATGGAATTGTAGGGCAGATGAGCTTGCCAGACAGTGCAGAAACCTTGACATTCTACCGGCAGTAGATATGTTAGGTATACCCCTCGATAAATGTAAATTACAGATCAAACAGATGCTATCAAGAAAGCTAACCGGAGATGGTTAAACGGCACATTGTGTCAAATATTCAAGCAACTCTGGCCTTTAAACAGAAGCGCTCCATCTGCTTAAAAATGCTAAACAGATCAAACATCAGCACCATAATCGGTGTCGTCACAGGATACTGTCCTATGGGCCTACACGCAAACAGACTAGGCCTTTTCGGCAATGACTTTTGTAGAAGCTGCTTAGACGAGGAGGAGGAAAGAGTATTACACACCTCTTACGCTCTTGTCCAGCTCTGTCAAAAAAAAAGGAAGCTTCATCTGGGAGACTACTTCTTCGATAAGCTTGATGAGCCGGTTAGTATCCATGTCAGAAACGTCCTACGCTATATAGTTTACTCTGAATAATTGAACCATTCGAACAAGGCGAAGAAATATATTGAAGGTGAACAAACATATGGAAGGTGAACAAATATATGGAAGGCGAAGGATCCAAGTGGTACCACCACGTACATTTATAATCTTTGAGTGCACCCACTACAACCTAACCTAACCTAAGGTCAAGTTTACTTTTGGCAAACGCCCGGAAAGAATTAGGGATGATGTGAAGGGATGGATAGAAAACTCCAGATCATAACTTTGCTAACACCTAAAAGAAAGACACCAAGATCCCATATCAATTGATTAAAAAAGAAAATGTATCTCCAGCAATAGCACTAACAACTGGTCTCTAACTATGTGACCAAGGAGGACGTTTCGAGTTGGTCTTTCTTTATGTAAACGTGCATACTTATCAGTCAATCATTATTTACCCGGAATGTCACAGCCAGCCACCCTCATAATTACATCTGCAGCGAAGATACGCCGTACTTTGCAATACAAGTAAATAACCCCCCACCGCCTTTGAGTCCATTACCGGAGGGCTTTTTGCGCCATCCCCTCACTGCGAAAGCCAGAAATGCGAAAATTCACTCAAAGCATCCTGTTAAATTTTGCTCTTCCATTTTTAATTTTTTTTCCGTGCTTTTGTTCTTGGCGCCACACAACAAGATTATATCTCAAAGGTCATTATTCTTCAACTTTCCGCCACTTATTAGATCTCCCAGCTATAATCGTGCCGGCATGTCTTATCTTTTATATTGTCGCGGGCGCGGAGTCCACTTACTCATTCAACCAGCCAGGCTCATCCAGTCATTTGTTCGGCTTTCTCTATCCGCAAACAAGATTCACATTGCATTCGTCCTTGCTTCCATGTTCTATGCTTGGTGGTCTTGTGTTCGTTTTATTTTTTCGCTACTGTTGTTCCTTGCAAATAACGTGTCTGGATGTGTTTTTCCGACATCTACAGATATCTACGAACCAAAGCAAGAGTAGTGTTCTTGTACCGGTGCCACCTCGCTCCGCAAGAACACAGTGAAACAATCATAATCCTGGTTGTTTCCTTTTTAGAATGCTTGAATAACAAAACACCTACACTGCACTAGTGGAGTCAACGGAGGGGCACCCCAACACTGCTGTGCCACTATACCTCGCCACCACACCGCGCCGGCATTGTTCCCGTCACGAAGTTATTTGTTTACAATGTTTATCTAAGGGTGAGGGGGTAGTGGTGCGACAGTAATAGCTCCTGCTCGCCTTCATTTGAATACGTATGCAAATTTTCCTTTCGAATTGCAATATTTAGATGGAAATTTATTCATGTGCGGCACCGATTTACAAGGCGTCACCAGCAACAGTAGCGCACACAATACTCTGCTACGACTGCGAGTAGTTGTTGTACAGGAACATTGTATCGTACAAAACATCGCACACAAATGGCACGGAACAGCGCGCGTTCATCTTGGAATTTCCCCGGAACAAATTCCGCGAAGACCACTGTTTCTCAATAGCCTTACAGAAAGCAGAAAACAGAAAACAGAAAACAGAAAACACAAACCAAAGCTTGTACTCCGGTAGTATGTGTTGAGGTATTCCTCGACCACCACCCTCTCCCGGATGATTCATAAGGGAAATAATAACTTTTAAACATACAATTAAGGACTTGTAAAATGGAAATTAGTTGTATTGCCGAGTTTATTTGAATATTGCTGGAGCAGAGTGTAAATGGGGGATTTTTCGAGATGCGAGTGGGGCTGATCATCTAAATTATCATCGCACAATGCCTGGGGGTGAATTTTGAGTGATGCACGTTTCACCGGATAGGAGGCCAATTACCATTTCAAAATTCATAACTAGAGCGGGAGACATAGACAAAATTTCCCAGCTGATTATGTAAACTGAATGGTTGCCCATGGAGGATTAATTTTAAAGTAGATAAGTTTGGACTTTCGGATGGTTTTGTCTACTCGTATTTTATGCCCCTGGAGGAAATCAAGAAATTTCCCCGGAGCCATGGTTGCTTTTTGTGCTGGCCCACCTTTAGGATAAGAGCATACTATACCATGTCTCGACCACTCTGCATATAAAGTAAAGAAAAGTATGTCAGTTGGATGTCCATTCTATCCAAGTCGGCACCTAGAGTGCGTGCGAAATCAGTACTCGTATACGTTTGTTCCATTTCATGTAGTGTCACGTTCGTGGGGCTCTTCTACTGGAAGAAAATGGCTTTTTGATGTTTAATTTGATAAGGCACATGCTTATGGACGCATGGTATGTACATAATTATGAAATCTTTTCGAGTTTAGGTTTGCAGATTTGGATATCTTAACGGAATACCCTAATTTGGGGATAGGCAGTAACTTTCACTAGATTTATATGATTGCTGTCAAAACGCATTTGATTCAAGGTTCTACGTGCGAAAATTGAAAGTACGTTTGGGGAAATTGACGAAAATGGGATAGGCATGAGTAGGCCCAAGTGGTTTTTAGCGATACAACCTTCGGTTTTGGCTGTAACTGAAACGGGGATAGAAGAATGGGTTGCTTTCGTAATGTTCCAGCTGCCTGAAAGAGATCGCCGCACATAGGAGTATTTGAATGAAAAACCAGGAAAACATTTTTTTCAATTAAAAAAATGTTTTCCTGGTTTTCAATTTTTTTTCAATCTTTTCGATACATTTTATGCTATTTGCATTAATTGTAAAGGCGATTATCCCGCAAATTACCGCGCTGCGAAATGGTTAAAAAGTTGCAAAAAAGAAGGACGAAGGGTACGAGTAAAATTTTTACAGACATTAAATTTAACTAAGCAAAAGCCTTGATGGTTGGGTGTTGTAGAACGAGGGTAGACTCTGATTGGCTATAACTTGACAATGCCCAATGGTTGTAACTCTGACTACACATCGAGTTCTTATTTTTAACCTCCAATTGGTAACCATCGGGTACTGGTCTCATCCAACCGGATTTGACTTGCTAAACGGTAAGCGCGAGTGTTGATAACACGACGAAAAACAGCGACAGTATAAACAGCCAGGTCAGAATGGCAAGGAATGAATATCCGGCCTGCTGTACCAAACGAACCTAGACAAGCTGCTTCGACATATTCGCACAACAGGTTGTCTAGGAATTTCATGGGTTAGTCAGGCCCCTTGAACAGAGATGGTGGCGAATGAACCAAAAGGACAACGGCAGCGCTCAATCCCGTAGAGGATACTGATGGCCCCGTCTGGAAAAATTTAACTGCTACGAAGGAACCAATATCCTCCGAAAGCACGATAAAAGGACAACGACGTTCGTATCTGCACCTGGAAGTTGAGAACATTAAACAGGAGAGGTGCAAGCTAATGGAAGCCCTAAACTGCTACAAAGCAGACATTACTGCCAGCCAGGAAATACGATGGGATGGGCCGAGCAAAAAGACGATGAAAAACTGTGACATCTACTACGGTCCGTATTATAGTGAGCAGAAAAAGCGACTATTCGGATGCGGATTTGTTTTAAGTGCCAGACTTAGGAAAGTCATATGTTTCCAAGACATTAGCAAATGCATTGCAACTATCCGCATCAAGGCCGAATTCGCCAACATAGGCCTTATATGCGCTCACGCCCCAACGGAAGAAAAAGATTTTATAGCTAAGGATTGCTTCTACGAGCTCATTGACAAAACCTATGTGCGACTTACTTCAGCAAGTACGATGTTAAAATAGTGCTGGGAGATTCTAACGTAAAGGTAGAAAGAGAAGACATCTTTAGCAGTATTGTCGGAAAAAATAGCCTACACGACAAAACGTGTGCTAACGGAATTAGGCAAATTGACTTCGCTACGGAACGAAATGCAACTATAGCCAGCACTCGGTTTCCTCACCTCAATAACCATAAGGGGACATGGTGGCCTCCAGAACAACTCTACTCGGATCTTCTCGGACCACTACCTTGTTGCAGCCAAGGTAAGAATGCGGAATGCGGAACTGTGAAAAAATTTAATGTCGAAAGACTGCAATCGCAAGAGACCGCCAAGACTTTCGCTCAACGCGTCTTGGGAACGATGGAACGATGTTTGCAAGTTTTACCAAAGTGTAAGACGACAAAGCCAAGACTACAATGCTCGAACGGAATTCTCTCGAGACGAACAATGAAATATCGTAGTTGAGACACAGTCGATGCTGAGGTTATGAAAGAACCACTTCTGGAGACTGTTAAACGGCGATGACGAACAACATTCCGCTGTCAGGTAGAACGAACCATGAAATATTGTCAACAATAGTGAAAACTGCCAGCCACCCGATTGGAATATGAGGATAGCAATATCTAAACTCAAGCTTAACAAGACTGCCGGAAATAACGACCTTCCCGGTGAGCTTTATAAATCCGGCGGAGATGACTTGGTGAGTAACATCCACCAACTTATAAGCCAGATATGTTCGGATGAAAGTATGCCTGATGAATGGAACCTCAGCATTGTTTGCCGGATCCAAAGAAAGGGGACCCTCTGATCTGCGCCAACAACAGAGGTATAAGTCTCCTCAACATCGCCTTCAAGACCCTATCTGCCGTATTATGTGAACTCCTGAAACCGAAACAACCTGATCGGCCCTTATCAGTGTTGTTTTAGGCCACGATGTGGACTTTCCGGTCAAATTTTCACTCTTCGGCAGATCCTGAAAAAAAAAAACAAGAAGTCCAAATCGATACCCACCACCTATTCATCGATTTCAAAGCCGCATACGACAGCATTGATAGAGACAAACTATACAGAGCCAAGTCTAGTTTTGGTATACCTCCCAAACTCGAACATTTGTGTAGGATGACGATGGAGAATTCTTGCTGCTCCATCAGGGTCGGAAACGACATCACCGACAGATTCGATACCAAAAAAGGATTTAGGCAAGGCGATGCACTTTCATGTAACTTCTACAATTTGATTCTTGAGAGGATTGAGCAAAACTCCGAAGCCAACACCAGAGACACAATTTTGCAAAAATCGGCGTAAAATCGGCTCAACTAGCATGCGCCGACAATATTGACATCAATGGTTGGACTCAAAGTGATGTCATATCGACGTTTGCTGGTATAGAAGGAAGCGGCAAAAATGGGTTTAGCAGTAAACGAGGGCAAGATAAAGTATATGCTGACAAACGAAAGGACACACAACATCGACGAGTTGTGCAGAACGTCACATACGAGTCTTTGTCTATCTCGGTTCCGCTATCAACTCTGACAACAACATCTCGTCCGAAATTAAACGAAGAATTACTCTTGCCATCAGCTGTTTCTTCGGGCTAAGAAGGCAATTTAGTAGTAAAGCCGTCACTACTAAGAAGATCCTATATAAGACCCTGATCAGCCCAGTCCTGCTTTACGGCGCTGAAGCATGGACCGTATAAAAAGCGGATGAATTAATCTTTGGTCGATTCGAGAGGAAAATTCTTCGAAAAATCTTTGGTCCCGTTTGCGTTGACGGGCTATAGAGACGAAGATTCAACCAAGAACTATACGAACTGTACAGCGACATTCCGCTACTCAAAAAACTCCGCATTGGATGTTTACAATGCTTAGGACTTGTAGAACGAGGCAATTCTCCTGCTTGCAGTCTTCGATTCCCAGCCAGACGTCAGATGAAGTACAGGAATACCTCGCCTTAAGTGGCGCCCACAAGTAGAAATCGATCACGTCACTATCGAGAGACCATAGTGACCAGATAAAATTCTTCAAGAAACCGTTTAAAGCTGCCCAGTTGGTTATTCGTGATGCCACAAAGTTATTAAGGACTTTGTCGTTACCTTATTATGTGGTCACCACATGAAGGCAAAAAATTAAAGTTGGTTAGCATAATTTATGTGAAAACGCTTTTCATGTACATAATTGGAAATGGTAATACGACCGGACATTTTCTTAACATGTGGTTTTTCATTGATGAAAGGTATTCAGTTAACCAAAATAAAGGCAAACTCATCCACTCTTCTCCACTCTCAAAATCTCTCTCCGCACAATCGACCGTTTTGGCAAAGTTTTTGCGTCGAGCTATATCAAGCCTTAACGAGGCTAACGCATTGGAGGACGACGAATTCAGTTCAGTTACGATTCCATTCTGAAAACTGATGGCAACCCAAAACGCAGTTCCATTTATGAAAAAAACTTTGCTCGATACGGATGTATCGCTTCGCTGGGAAACATCACCGCTGGCAGTCATATAGGCACAAGCAAATGCGTTGAGGTTGTATGTACATGACAGTTAATTAAGGTATGGTAATGGATTTTATAGTAAAGAGTACTCCGTTACACAAAGGAATGGTCGTAGTTCCGCAGAACACACCACTCACCAGTGATGTATCTTAATTTACTCCGTTTATTGGTTTTCTCCTCTTGATACAAATTATTGAGCAAACAAAAAAAAAATGTCTCGTCATCAACTTTCTGACTGCCGTTTGAATCAAACCCCTCCCCCGAGGAGCAACAATCCTGATACGCAAACGAAACTGTCCCATGACCCAAATTAATGTCCAACCTTGCTCGTCGTAGTTTACACAAAAAAATTGCAAAAATAAAAAAAACAGAAATCCTTGCGATAGCAGATATGTTTTGTATTTTATTTTCTCGTTGCTGTTGCTGTTGCTGTACACCGATGGAGAACATCCTCGAAAATACCGATTGCTAAAGGAAAATTGGCTCCCAAATGTGATTATTACCGCTGAAGAAAAAGGAAATTAACACTGCACGCTTTTAATTGTAACCACCCGACTTGGTGCGCCTTGCATTCAAAAGCAAGTTCCTGCTCGATACACGAACACCGTTATGTGCAGAACATGAAACTCGAACATGAACGTGTCTTTGCCACTTCCTTTCTACTGTGTGTGTGTGTGTGTGTGTGTGTGTGCGTGTATAGGTATAGGTATCTCTATTCTGTTGCCACCACCCCGAACACTGATGATGCAATTTAAACTGAAGGCCACAGTACCTACTGCATCACTATAACACTACAACTATATGCACAGTAGGTACACACACACACATTGCACGTGACAGTTGTTGTCGGGAAAGTATTTCAAATTATTTATGTGCTTAGCATTCATAAGGACATAACAAGAACAACACTTGTGCGTTTTGTCGGAGCGTTTTTCTATCTCAATCTTGTTTGCCCTGGCTCTCGTACCTCTCAGGATGTATTCATGTGTGTGTGTGTGTGATGGTTTTAAGCTGCTGACATCTTCTAGCCTTAATCTTAATGAAACAAATATCATTTGACAGGACATTGCACATGATTGAGCTTTGATACACCTTTCCGGTCGCCGCACCATCTCCATTAACAACGTCCTGCTTCGTGTGTTTGTGTTTTATTAATTCCGTGCGGAAGGTCACACGCCTGTATGTTGTATGAAAATTATCCTTTTGTACACTCGAAACAAACTTTGGGTCGTTTAATGTTCTCCTCATAACCGTGGAAGCGGGCGCCGGGGACACGCAACAACGAAAAAAGCGGAAAAACACATGAAAGTAGCAGAACTTCTGTTGTTTGGACCTGAAATGTTAATTAAAATCCTTACAAGGGTACAAACAACAAGCGATTTACTGCATCAGTAAGAACTTAAAGTACGAGAAGGAGCAAAAATCTGCGAAAAAGGTCGGTAACTGGTTGGTTAGTTGCCCCCAGCAGGTACTTCTCTACCATCGCAACCCGCCTATGAGTGGTTGGAGGGAGGGCTATCTACCTACCTACATCACATTACAACGAAGATTTAAGGATTTTAAGGAAAATTAAAAGGTGTGCTCTCTCCTGTATTACGTGCCACTCAAAACAAAAGTCTAGTCCCGAGTTTTTCGCCTTCGTCAGTGTCGACAACGACCGACTTGGTTCCCGGTAGTTTTGGAGGTTTCTACAATTTTGGCTTTTTGTTGGATTTAATCAGCAAAGTTTTGCTAGATGACATGAAATTAAGAGGTTTTACAATTATTTCGTATTCAACAGCACCACTCTGGGGAGTACTGCTGCTATGCGACCAAAACTTTCTAGTCGCACGGCGAGACCACAAGAACTCGGCTCTAGTTGTGTATTATTCATCTGTGCGCGGATAAACGAGAACTCCAGCAGAGCACTTATTCCACAACTCTGACTTGTGCTCCCCAGTGCTGACCCAGTTTTTTGCCCAACGGGTCCCAGTGCGCACATATAGATTTAGTATCTCTTATGGAGTTTGTTGTGAAAAGTGCAGCAATCCTTTGTCCTAAGTGCGGTCGCCATCGTTGTGGTTTTCCTTTTCGCCTTTTTGTCCATAAGCCGTAGCTAGACGAGGGTAAGGAGATGCAATCTAAAGAATCTCTTCTCGGCTGATTGTGGACATGTTTGTATTGCAAGGGCAAATGGGGGTTAGCCATCAAAAGACAACCCCCAGCCAAGGTATATGGCCATTTGTGTGCAGTTGTTAAGTTCTAAAAAAAAAGGATAAGGATGGGAAATATGGTATAGTTAAGCAAAGTAAAACGCAAACAAACAAGCAAACCTGGAATCCGATGTGATATACTGGCTAAAAGGTCCTGGGTTGTTGTCCCTTGTCAGGAGAGTTTATCAGAGAGGAGAAGAGTGATTGCAATACAAGACAAATATTTGCTGCTAACAAAAGCAGCAGCAGTATCTATTGTACGCGTCGGCGTTTAGGATATAAATTGAATTGAAATGGAGTAAGCTTCTGGCTGAATGGGTATCCAATGATCAAGAAACAATACCAACCAGTTCCGTTTGTGCAAACATTCGAGCAAATATCCAAAAGTTATAATCTCGGTACATTCCTTTGAGTAGCCAGGCTCTTGTTTTCATTTGACCTAACCCTGTGAACTATGCGAACCACAATCAAGTCCTTTTTGAAAGTGGTCATGGCGCTTCCTATTCTGCGACAGTAATTTTTACAAACACAGTGAATTCACGAACAAAAATTCCCGCAAAAGAGTCCTAAAATGAGCCACAAAAAGGAAACCACGTCTAACCAACGCAATGCTAGCCGTAACAAAGAGTCTGCTTGTACATCTCGGGTGCGGGCTTCCTGTTAGTTTAGCTAACATGTGCACGGTTGTTTGTTGAATACATCATTACGCGGTTGTGTTGGCCCTTTGTTTCAAACGCACTGCAACGTTTCCACTACAAAGTTAGTAGTACGGTGGCAGCAATGACTCGACGGTACTACCAGTGGCAAGATGAAATGACAAGCGAAAGTTGCCTGCAGGCGACCAGCTATTGTGAGGAAATATGATATTCAATTGTGAAGTTTTCGAGGAGGATTGGAAATTAAGTCATCGGCTATCTATTTTATGCGAGTGGTCGCTGATGTCAGGACAGGTGATGTTCGTTGGATGCAGAGTTGATAAAATGTTACAATGTCGACATTGCAAGTAATGGAAGACTGTACAAAAAACTTGCACTTATAGAGGGGACTTCGAGACCACCATGTCATGTACATGTACCGAATTACTATGCTACGATGGTACTTGGAGATTTGAATATTTCAGGCAAGAGATTTTGATGAGGACCGTGCGTCGAAATGTTCTTATCGAAATGGTCAATCTGAAAGGTATCTGATCAATTTATAAATTAAAAATATTATGTTCTCTTGGATGGGCCTTACAGCATCCCTTTAGTAGCACTTCTTAGACGAGAATCGTCCTATAGAAGGACATCAGGGTCACACTTCTCTATGTTCCAGGGGACAGTGACATTGAAGGAAACGAGCGTGTTGACGAGCTGGCCAGGTAAGGCTCATCTCTTCACGAATGTGAATGAATGGCGCGGTTAAAGGAGAAATACACTCATACTTTCTGAAGAAGGAAAACTCCAAATGGAGAGGGTTAACAATTTCGTCATATCAAGGACGAAATGGGCCTCCTACGACAAAAACAGTACAAATGATCTACTAAATAGGACCCGCCCATATAACGCAAGGTGGTAGTCATGGGGCACTGGCCAATTGGATACCATTCGGCCAAAGTAGAGATCGCATACGACCCTCAATGCCGCCGTTGCGGGAACTCAAATGAGAGACAAACCCTCTCCCAATTCATCTGCAAATGTCCGGCACTTGCAAGAGCCAGATTGCGTGCATTAGACGAACCATTCCTCGACAACCTTAGCGATGTCTCGGTTAAACAACGTCCGGAACTTGCAAGAGCCAGATTGCGTGCATTAGACGAACCATTCTTCGACAACCTTAGCGACGTCTCGGTTAAACAATGTACTAGCAAGCGCCAGATTGCGTGCATTAGACCAACCATTCTTCGACAACCTTAGCGACGTCTCGGTTAAACAATGTCCGGCACTAGCAAGAACCATATTGCGTGCATTAGACGAACCATTCTTCGACAACCTTAGCTACATCTCGGTTAAAAGGATGCAAGATATTATCCGTTTTCTAATCCTCACAGGCTGGATTTAGAGACCGCCTGTATCACATTCACAACGATCATCATAATAAGGTTACACGAGTCGTGGTAACAAAGAGACACATAAGTGCTACTTGAGTTCATGCTGAACTGACACTTTTACCTACCTAGGAAGTGTTTATTAAAATATTTGCTTGAGTTACATACATCAACCACGAACAAACTAACTCAGTCGGAAATGTTGATTCGAAGGTTTTTAGTACCAACGACCTCCCAACTGCATACAAAAAACGCAAAAGCGGTGGGAAAATCGTCCATCATTCACATAAACGGATTTCCGTTGAAACTGCTGACACGATTGTTGACTCAACCTAATTTCAGTCAGCCAACATAATGTTAGGATATGTCGTAAGTTACTCACTTACTTAAGTGGCGCTACAGTCCGGAATGAACCTGGGCCTCAACCAACATGCCTCTCCAATTAGCCCGGTCCTTAGCTAACAGCCTCCAGTTGCGCACTCCTAGTTGGTTGAGGTTGTAGGGGCTTTGAAAACGATGAATAGGTGGTGGGTATCGATTTGGGCTTCTCTGAGAAGATTTGATCGGTTTCGGACTCTCCTGGCCTAAAACCAAACTGATAAGGGCAGATCAGGTTATTGGTCAACGGTTTCAGGCGTTCACATATTACGGCAGATAGAATCTTGTAGGCGATGTTGAGGACTCTTAGATTCTGTAGTTGGCGCAGTTCAGAGGGTCCCCTTTTTTTTGTAGATCGGGCAAATCATACTGAGGTTCCATTCTTCAATTCTAATTTCATCCGATCAGATTTGGCTTATGAGTTGGTGGATGTAACTTATCAAGTCATCTCTGCCGGCTTTATAAAGCTCAGCGCTAAGGCCGTCATTTTCGGCAGCCTTGTTAAGCTTGAGTTTAGATGTTGCTATCCTCATATCACTCAGGTCGGGTGGCTGGCAGTTTTGACTGTTGCCAATATTGAATGGTTCGTCCTGTCTGACACTGCAATATTTTTCGTCATAGCCGTTCAACAGTCTGCAGAAGTGGTTCGTCCAAATCCTCAGCATCGACTGTGTCTCAACTACGATATTTCCTTGTTCATCTCGACAGGATTCTGTTCGAGTCTTGTATCCTTGGCTTCGACGTTTTACACTTTTCTTAAGCTTGCGAATATCGTTCCTGGAGTGGCACCTCTCTATATCCTCGGTCGCCTTTAGAGCTCAATGTCAGCTCTTGTCTTAACCTGCAGCTTTGCCTTGTAGTCCTCATTCTTGGCTGCGAGCATATGTCGGCATTCTTCATCAAACCAGGGGTTTCTTGCTGTTGGGCGCGAGAATCCTAGCACATCAGTTGCGGCTGATCTAATGGCTTCCGACAATACTGCTAAAGATGTCTTCTCTTCCAACCTTTGCGTTAAAATCTCCCAGCACGATTTTAACATCGTACTTCGGTAGTCGCTCATAGGTTTTGTCAAGGTGCTCTTAGAAGCAATCCTTAGCTATATTATATATTTCCTCCGTTGGCTTGTGAGTATATAAGGCATTTATTGGAGAACGAGGTCTTGATGCTGATTGTTATAATGTAATCGCATAGTCATATTGCATAATGTAACGAACGACCTACCAGAGACACATTTCCACAAATTTGTAGAGGTCACCGAATCCTGGTGCTTTCCCAGGTTTTTAGCTTCACCTTACTTGGGAAAAGTTGTATGCATTAGGCGTCATTCTTCGACACTAACAACAGGCAGCCATTGAAACGACCCAAAACCCTTATACAAACAATATCTATTGGAACTGCATTGACGAGAAGGAGGAAGCAGTTACCAGCGGTTTTTCATTACAGTAAGGCTTAACTTGAAAGCTACAAGACGTAAGAGATTTGCTAAACACGGATGTAAAAGCCTGCTTAAATAAGTTCCTGGCAAATAATTTATACAATTAGTGGCAAGAGAGAAATCCCAATAGATCCCAATGATATCACAAAATAGCAATTCTGGTCTGCTCTATCTTTGAAACGAACATCAACCTAACCTATCATAAATCAAGGATTGGAATCGCACATAATATTGCAATACACCCCAAAAACAGAGCATACCCACATCACATTCTTAGCTTAATCCCGTCATGACTTCCGTATTCCCTTGCTCTCACTGTATTTTGTATTCTTTTGATGTGTTCGATAGGAACCGAAGGTGTGTACAACCTTCGGTTCCTATCGAACACATCTGAGAAAATAAATATTCGCTTTGTTTTCACAGTTTTCGCATCTGTCTACTATCGATACAAGAAACCGCTATCCCAGCTGTTGGATGACATTTTTTCAGGTGCTTTTTTTTTTCTAAACCACAAATTCCCTGTCAATGTCAGCTGTGTTCCATTGAAGCGGTTCACTATACCGGCTTTCATGTGTCATCTGTCTGCCATGTGCGGGTATCTTGTCGCCCTGTCTGCACATTTTTCGTTAGAGATGTTCGAAAAGGACTCACCATATTGCAAATCAATAGCAATAGCATTAAACTGTCGTAAATATTCAAATCACCAAGCTATTTGGGGAAACGACGACAGCATCGCTTCCTCCTTGAGGTCCTTCGTCCCGAAGTGAGTTTGAGGGGGTATTGGAGAGAGTATTGCACAAGTGATTACCAACTTTAATCCACTTTAATTGTTAGAAAAGCAGTTTTATCCATTTTCCTTTCTCGACAAAGTGTGTATGTGTGTGCGTTTTTATATTGATTCCCAATGAAGCCATCTCGGATACTTGTCTAGCAGTTGTCGATTAAAGTTTGTCGCACTGATTTCTATTGAGGCTTAGATACTTTTTCATGTTTTGCACATTTTTTGTTGCTGTTATCTATGCTGTCTCTAGCTTATGTTGGTTTGTATAGAGGAGAACAGAGGAATAAAGGATAATACCAGAGTACAAGATAGGTATCTATGTATGTGTGGACGTGATTGTTGGCAAACATCTGCAAGTAGCCACCCACCCGGTATTCCACAAAAAAAGAACGTATCAGCCAGCACCAGAGTCTGCGTTTTGTGGTTTTTGATTTGGATTTTCGAATACTTTCTTCAGTCGGAAAGTGAGGCTGTCTTCGCATGTGTAATCCTTATCTATACAGAAAGCATCTCAAAATCCGAGTCATGTTTGCCGCAAGATAACCTTAACGCCAATTCAATTCTGGTTCTTCTATCGTGTTTTGAGAGTCGCTCGATGACATGTTTCTTTTGCTTCTGCTGCTTAAATCTTCGCCACCTACCTACAGTGGTATCTTTTCAATATAGAGTTGTCATGTGTGGTTGGTTTTTCTTTGGATAGAAAGGATTTTTCTCATCTACTCCTGTCGGATTGCGTCTTTTATCGAGGACGCGAATAAAATCGACAATTTTACACACAGAAATACAAGGGGGCGCGGGGATGTGTAAAGTTTTCATTTTATCGAACAGTACTCCATGGAGTTTCATTTTTTTTCCCCTTTACGTTTCATTTGGATGTTTGGTATTTGATCAGATCGAATGTGCCGGTTGGCATGTAGGGTGTATCTGCTTTGGTAGTGCAGCATTGAAGGGCCTTTTCATGGACCAAAAAGCCTGATTAAAATGCAAACGACTTTGAAATGTACCAAATCATCATCAACGTCTTTCATTGTGTCGATACTTCGGTGCTAGTTTCAAAATGTCCAAAGCCAGATTGGTATTGAGAGTGACCGCTGTGATTTTTCACCAAAAGATTCGTCCAGAATACGAGTAACGACTAACATATCCATAAACAAAATTACAGTAAAATCTAAAATTACTGTAAAAACCAAAGCGTTTGTATGTTTTTTAATTGAAATTCGGATTGTAGCGTACAAAAATTGGTGTAGGCAAGGATTGTTGAGTTCATAATGAGAAGAAATAAAGGTTCGGATTAAAGAAATTTCGGTCATGTAAAAGCAAGTCTCACTTTAGATTTGACCGCTTAACTAATTCCTATTTTACGAAAAAATCTTTACAAGTTGGTAAGCTTAAAAAAACCCAACAGCTCTTTCAGAACGAAATACCCCCAGGAAAACAAAATATATAAAGAGATCGTTAAAACTTAACAAAAAAAAAAAACATTCTTTCAAATGTGGGATAACAACCTAAAATGCTCGCAAGCTTCATTAACCCTGGAAAGATAATCAGATTTTGGAATACATTCAAGGTAATCATGCGTCAAATTGACGCATAAACTTTTAACAGCTATACAAATCTAAAAATGGTAATAGCGTATATATGCGCCATATTTTCTTGGCTTTTTAGGTACATACATCCTAAAAGGGCAGCGTCCTCTAAAGCCAAGTAGCTGCTCTTTTATATTGTAAGTATGACCCGAGTGTGTATATGTTTATGCATTCCTGAATAAATTTACTCATAATCATGCTTCAATTTGCCTCACAGCGTGGTTATAACTCAAAATGGGTGACACCTTCCTCAACAAAAACGTCCACTCACCGATAGATACTCGCGCTGACAGGGATGTTACGAACGCGCAATGTACTCACTTACTTATGTTGCGCAACAGTCCGTTGCAATGAACCTTGTCCTCAACCAACACGCTTCTCCAATTAGCCCGGTCCTTAGCTAACTGCCTCCAGTTACACACTCCAAGTTGGTTGAATTCGGTTTCAACTTGTGCGCGCCACTTTAGGCGGGGTGTTCGTACTTCTGCTACGGACGTCTGGCTGGGAATCGAAGACTCTGCCAGCCGGAGTATTGTTGTCTATTCGTTTTACTTGTCCTAGCTAATGCTAAACGTCAAGCGCGGAGTTTTTTGACCAGGTGTAGGTCGCTGTACTGCTCGAATAGTTCTTGGTTGAATCTTCGTCTCCATAGCCCGTTAACGCAAACGGGACGAACATTTTTCGAAGTATTTTCCGGCTAAGTACTTCTTCATCCGCTTTTGATACGATCCATGCTTCAGCGCCGTAGAGCAGGACTGAGATGATCAGCGTCTTATATAGGATCTCCTTAGTAGTTCGAGAGAGGCCTTTACTACTGAATCGCCTTCTTAGCCTGAAGAAACAGCGGTTGGAAAGAGTAATTCTTCGTTTAATTTCTGACGAGATGTTGTTGTCAGAGTTAATAGCGGAGCTGATGTAGCCAAAGTCCCGTACTTCCTCCAAGTTTTATCTGTCAATGGTGACGTTCTGTCCAATTCGTCGATGGAGTCTTGCCCTCATTTACTGCTAAACCCATTTTTCCGCTTCATTCCCTATACCAGCAAATGTGGCTATGGAAAATTTTTGGAAAATTGTGCCTCTGGTGTTGGCTCGTGAGTTTTGCACAATCCTCTCAAGAATTAGATTGAAGAAGTCGCATGACAGCGCATCGCCTTGCCTAAATCCTTTTTTGGTATCGAATGTTTCGGTGAGGTCGTTTCCGAACCTGATGGAGCAGCGAGAATTCTCCATCGTCATCCTACACAAACGGACGAATTTGGGCGGTATAACAAAACAAGACATGGATCTGTATAGTTCGTCTCCATAAATGCAGTCGTATACGGATTTAAAATCGATGAATAGGCGGTGGGTATCGATTTGGACATCTTGGGTTTTTTCCAGGATCTGTCGAAGGGTGAAAATTTGATCGGTTGTGGACTTTCCTGGCATAAAACCACACTGATAAGTGCCGGGCGTTCACATGTTACGACAGATAAGATCTTGTAGGCCGTGTGTAGGAGGCTAATGCCTCTGTATTTGACGCAGTTCAGAAGGTCTGCGGTTCCCTTCTCTATGCTGTTCATCCGAACAGATTTGACTTATGAGTCATCTCCAAGTCATCTCCGCCGGCTATATAAGGCTCAACGGACGGCCGTCATTTAAGGCAGCCATATTAAGCATAAGTTTAGATATTGCTGTCCTCACTTCATTAAGGAGTAGCACCTCCCTATATACTCATTCGCGCGCTTTACTTGCTCTTTTTTGTTCTTTTTGAAAAGGCAGTGTTCTTCCCTTCTTCTTTGCTAAATAGAGCTCAATGGCAGCTCTCGTCTTCACCTGCAGCTTAGCCTTGTAGGCCCCTTTCTTGGCTAAGAGCATCTATCGGCATTCCTCATCAGGGGTTTGTTGGTGGTGTGCGCAAGAAACCTTGCACATCCGTTGCGGCTGAATTAATGGCTTGTTGGCATCGTTGCCATTGTTCTTCGAGATTCGATGCTCGTGGTGTGGTGTTAATCGATAGGTTAAGGGATACGCGTTGCGCGAAGGTCTTGGCGGTCTCTTGCGATGCAGTCTTTTTTTCGCAGTATTCGTGGTTTGTTGTGGCGTGGTGGATATCCGCATTCTTAACTTGGCTGCAACAAGGTAGTGGTCTGAGTCGATGTAAGATCCTCGCAATGTTCCGACATCCAAAATACTGAAAGCGTGCCTCTTGCCTATCGCAATATGATCAATTTGGTAGACCCTTAGTTGATCTGGTGACCGCCATGTCCCGTTATGGATATTGTGGTGGCATTTCGTTCCGTAGCGAAGTCAACTAGCCAAAGTCCGTTACCAGACGTTTTGTCGTGTAGGTTATGTTTTCCGACAACACTGCTAAAGATGTCTTCTCTTCCTACCTTTGCATTTAAATCTCCCAGCACTATTTTAACATAGTACTTAGGTAGTCGCTCAGAGGTTTGGTCAAGGAGAATGTAGAAGCAATCCTTAGCTATATAATCTTTTTCTTCCGATGGGGAGTGAGCGCATAAAGTGCTTATGTTGACGAATTTGACCTTGATGCGGATTGTTACAATGCGTTCGCTAATGTCTTGGAAACATAAGACTTCTTGCCTGAGTCTGGCACTTATAAAAAATCCGCATCCGAATAGTCGCTGTTTCTGCTCACTATAAAACTGTCCGTCGTAGATGTGACAGTTTTTCATCCTCTTTTTGGCCGGCCCATCCCTTCGTGTTTCCTGGGTGGCAGTTATGTCTGCTTTGTAGCAGTTTAGGGCTTCCGCTAGCTGTTCGTGCGCACTTCCCCTGTTTAATGTCCTCACTCTCCAGATGCAGATACGAACGTCGTTGTCCTTTTTTCGTGTAGCAACAATAAAATCAGTCTTCTCCGAGGCTATTGGTTGCTTCGTAACTAGTGGATATTTTCCATGGGTTGGTAGTTAGCACAAAGCAAAACCCCCAACCTCTCCAGTTCCAATCTATTATTTACCCCTAGGAGACGACGCAATCAATATCCACTACGGGATTGAGTGCTTCCATTGGTCTTTAAGCCCTTTCTCACCATCTCTCTTCAAGGGGCCTGTATAATTCTTGAGATTCGTAAATGACTTGTTGTCCGTATATGTCGAAGCAGCCCACATAGGTTTTCCACTTTGTCCGTCCTAACTAGGACTGAAGACGCTATTGTTGTTAGAAGTAAAAAAAGTTGGTGAATTAAAAACGCAAGACGTGCTCAATGGCGCAATGGTTATTGCGATGAGCTTCTGTGCAAAAGGTCTGGGTTCGATTTACAGCCGTAGCAACATCTTAAAGGTTTTTTCACTGTCCCTCCTCTCGTCATGATCTAACAAATCATCCGAGTAGTATCAATTGTCAAGAAAATCTGAAATTCTCCGTTCATAGTCGGCATAAAATGTGAGGTCGCGCTATTGTACAAGAAGTACACACTGACACACACACATAAATGGTTGTGAAAAAGCACATTCCTGGGTACTAACGAGCCAGTTTCGCTAAAAATTTGTATTTCTATTTCAAAAGACCCATGCTATCACAAAACTAGCATTTCTTTCACCTAGCTAAAAGCAAACAAAAAAAACTTAAACTTTAAAACTCATACCTCGATTGTGCTCTCTTTTAAAGAGGAACCATAAGGTCTGTTGCATGCGATACCTATTACAATCCAGCTACTCCGCATATTCTATGTTTCAATTTGCCTTTGCTACTGGGTATTGGCAGATCCCTCAGGATAGAAATGTGTGAAGTAAATATGTATCAAATTATTTTATTTCCTCTTTTCATCAGCAATGTCTATTTGGCTTTTTTTTTTTTAGCTATACATGGATCCAGAATCCCCTCTGTCCCATGTGAGCTGGAAAATTTCCTTTGATGGGAAATATTCTCAATAAATATTATCTTATATCAAAGCGTATGACTGGCGTATATGGAGGGTTCACATTTCTATCAATATTTGCTAGTTTGTGATTCATATCTCCCTCTATATGCCTTCTATAAAAAAAGGAAGGCTACAGAAAAAAAAAAATGGAGATGTTCATATTTGCAATTTTTAAGCATAATGGAAACGATAAATAACATGAGGCTTCAAGGTTGATTTATGCACGCAAATGGTAGTGCGTACATTTGTTTGTTTTTTTTTCGTCAGTTTGTGTTTGCTGAAATATGTGATGACGGGAATTATAATAATCGCAAGTTCTTTGCTGGTATAATTTTTTGTGTTAGATAGGTTAGGTAAGAAGGGCTGCATTTATAGGTATAGTGGAAATGTACACTAAGAAGTTATAAAGATTTTTTTGTGAGTACCTTACATGTTGGGATACGTTCATCTTTAATTTTGTGCATTCCATCTGAAGTTTTCGTAGGTTTCTGAGTTTGTTTACTACTGCTCCTTTCAAGACAAATTATGTCATTAGAAGCTTTCCAAATGCTTTGCTTAGATTCGGTGTTAAACATGAGGTCCCCTTCTTTATTGCAAAAATAACAACTTCGCACATACAAATTTAGGGAGAAGGTAGGTTTGAGAATCTGAATGGGCCGTAAATGCAAGTTATTTTATTTTCAATTTGTTCATAGTTACTGTTCGTCAACAGCTTGTCTGCTTGTCTACGCCAGGATACCTCGTTGAATCTTTGAGAAGTGAGAACTGGCGATGTCGTTAAGCTGTCTGCTCTAGCAACTTTTCTTCTACCAAACGTGCATGATCTGAAACTCAGCTCAAGAATCCTTTACCACTCGAAGTTCATTACCGAATGACTTTACAGAATGGTCTTAACCTTTCTTTTAGAAATTCTATGTCATAACATTTCCACAAATTCCAAATCACTTCTGTTCCGAACCAATTGCTTATCTTCCCCCCTGACCTAATTTAAAGCTGTGACCCCCCTGTCATTAACCCAAAAACTGTACTTCATACATAACCTTCCCACCACATTTATCGGTGACGTTCAACCTTCCACAAGACAAACGCTTCCGATAATCTTCTGTAGTCAAATCGGCTTCCATTCTAACCTTCGTCCGAAAACATATAGGTTTTCCAGAATCTTTTTCATTCATTGCAGCGTGTTCCAGGTAGAACTCATGGCGATCAAAGATGCCTTTTTCCTGGGTGAAAAAATTTAACTGTTACGCCTGGAAAAATTTAACTGTTACGACGTTCGTATCTGCACCAGGCATGTGAGAACATTAAACAGGAGAGGTGCAAGCGAACAACTAGCGGAAGCCCTAAACTGCTACAAATCAGACATTACTGCCATCCAGGAAATACGATGACATCTACTATGGAACGTGTTATAGTGAGTAGAAAAAGCGATTCTATTCGGATGCGGATTTGTTATAAGTGCCAGACTTAGGCAAGTAGTCTTATGTTTCCAAGACATTAGCGAACGCATTGTAACTATCCGTATCAAGGCCGAATTCGTCAACATAGGCGTTATATTCGTTCATGCCCCAAAGGAGGAAAAAACGATATTCCTAAGGATTGCTTCTACCAGCTCCTTGACAAAACTTATGAGCGACTACAGAAGTACGGTGTTAATATCGTACTGGGAGATTTTAACGCAAAGGAAGGAAGAGAAGACATCTTCAGTATTTTCCGAAAACAATACAACAACACCAGCATCGAATGTCGAAGAACAATGACAACGATGCCAACAAGCCATTAGATCAGCCGCAACTGATGTGCTAGGTTTCTCGCGCCCACCAGCGACGAACCCCCGGTTTGATGAGGAATGCCGACAGATGCTCGCAGCCAAGAACGAGGCCTACAAGACTAAGCTGCAGGTGAAGACGAGAGCTGCCGTTGATCTCTATAGGCAGAGAGGAAGGGAGGAACACCGACTTTTTAGAAAGAAGAAAAAAGAGCAAGGCTCAAACAGAAAGCTGTCGAGATGAACAAGGAAATATCGTAGTTGAGATACAGTCAATGCTGAGGATATGGAAGAATCGCTTTTGCAGACTGTTAAACGGCGATGACGAACAACATTCCGCTGTCGGGCAGAACCATTCAATATTGGCAACGACAGCGAAAATTTCCAGCCACCCGACCTGAGTGAAGCGTTTATAGAGACGAACTATACAGAGCCATGTTTTGTGTTGGTATACTGCCCAGCCTAGTCCGTTTGTGTATGATGACTATGGAGAATCCTCGCTGCTCCGTCAGGGTCGGAAACGACCCCACCGACACATTCGATACCAAAAGAGGATTTAGGCAAGGCGGTGCGCTGCCATGTGACTTCTTCAATTTGATTTTTGAGATGATTGTGCAAATCTCCCGAGCCAACACCAGAGGCACAATATTACAAAAATCGGGGCAACTACTAGCATACGCCGACGGTATTAAAATCATTGGTAGGACTCAACGTGATTTCATTGTCACGTTTAGTATAGAGAAGGAAGCGGCGAGTATTTAGCAGCGGCGGGTATTTAGCAGTAAATGAGGGCAAGAAGAAGTATATGCTGTCAACAGGAAAGGACACACAACATCGACGAATTGGAACAGAACATCACCTTTGACAGATATAACTTTGAAGTAATACGGGACTTTGTCGATCTCGGCTCCGCTATTTACTCTGACAGCAACATCTCGTCAGAAATTAAACGAAGAATTACTCATACCAACCGCTGTTTATTCGGGCTAGAAGGCAATTCAGTACTAAAGCCCCCACTCGAACTACTAAGGAAATCCTATATAAGATCCTGATCATTTCAGTCCTGCTCTGCGCTGAAGCATGCATCGTCTCGAAAGCGGATTAAGAAATCGAAAAAAATCTTCGGTCCCGTTTGCGTTGACGGGCTTTGGAGACGAAGATTCAACCAAGAACTATACGAACTATACAGCGTCATAACCCTGGTCAATAAACTTCGCATTGGACGTTTAAGATAGCTAGGACATGTAAAACGAATGGACACTTATACTCCGGCTCGCAGAGTCTTCGATTCCCAGCCAGATGTCCGGCGCAGTAGAGGAAGACCTCGCCTCAAGTGGCGTGCACAAGTAGAAACCGACCTCAACCCACTTGGAGTGCGCAACTGGAGGCAGAGAGCTAAGGAACGGGCTAATTGGAGAGGCATGTTGGTCGAGGCCTATGTTCATTCCTGTAGAATGACTGTAGCGCCACTAAAGTAAGTAAGTAAGTGTCGAATAACGAATGAAATTGGAAAACCCTTAGAATAGAAAAAGATTTGCTCTAGCGCTGTTATTGACGTATCACATACTTTCGACAAGGTATGGCACAAAGGTCTAAGGTGTAAGCTAAGGACAAACTCTTCGAAAAAAAAAATTACAAAATAATGGAATCCTACCTTGAAAACAGACTCTTTCATGTTAGACATGAATACTCAGAATTCAACTGCGTACATCAGAATCCACTTTCGTGATGAGGTACCAACAGGTGGCGTTGTAAATATAATAACCATCCCATCCGAGAATATGTGAATGGGAAACTTTGAGCGAAATTCACTGATATTCATTTGTGCAGACTGACGTTATCTTCCGGTATTTTGATGTCGGTGCTGCCTCCAGTGTGTGTGCAGGAAGACTTGTGGATGCTATGGTCGAAATGTCCGTTCATTATGTAGTGACAGATGAAGCTCTCAGATATCCATTACGCAGTGCTCTTTGTGTTGTACAACCGATTATTCAAAGATTTATAACAGGACCGAGTTGAGTAGTCTGGACATTCACGGATACCCAAATCCTGCAATGTTTGGCATTATTCTGGAAACTGATGCATGCAACAGTGGTGCCTTTCTGCTCGGGTAGTCCAGGTCTATTTTTTAATTTTTTTAATTGCAGCCTTAAGCCGGTCATTACTCCCAGATATTTAATTGCATCCTTCGATCTAATATTTAGGTAAGCGGTAGTTATTTTGATCTATTCTACAAATTTTCAAATATTCCGAACTCAGTTTGTTGGTCCATTACAACGCTGAAGGCTGCCTCAATGCCGTGCTTATTACGTGTAAACTGTAAGGTCGATGATACATTGTATCGACGCGCCTGTGGATAGTATAGGTACGTTAATTTCAAATCTATCAACACCACCATATGCTGATCATTATTCCAACAATTACTATTTAAACATCCATTAAATATGGACACAAAAATAAATAGATATCCTTGGGTAGCGTAATCCAGTTATCTCAAAACGTGCCGAAATATTATTGGAACACATATTTCAGCAAAGCAATACTCATTAACTTGTTGGTATAGCTGAACTTTTGCACATTTTACCATCGGATGCACATAAAACCAGATATCCGGCAACACGGATGCGAACATACAAAAAGAGGCTCATCATTCACCGTTAACGCGGACTAAGTTTATATTTGAATTCATCATCTCATTACCGCACTCTCATCACCATCGTCCTCCGACAAGTGCACACCGACTGATGAAACAGAAAAGGTTGTTATATCCAAGGGCGGATAAATTATGTAGTCTGTCAAAAACTTTAATCAAATTAATGGCACATGTACGGTTAACAAATCAAACTTCAGCTGAACCGGAAAACGAAGAAGAACTACAAAATGGGATCTACACTTCCAGAATAAATTCGATTCAAGGATATTCCATTAAAAGTAAACCGCTCCAGAGTACCCGCGCGCAACACGAAAATTCCTATCCGCAGAGTGATGGTTATGGTAATGGCATGTTGAGACACAGACCCTCCCACCTCCCACTTTCAATCCTTCACAAATCTGACTAAATAAACACATCCAATCGAGGAAGTGTAGTCGTGCCGTTGCTTGCGGTAAAATATGCAATATGTTGGTAGTTGGTAGTGAAACACAACCTCACAAGGATACAAACATTATTAATTCAAAACTCCATTAAAAAAGAAGCTCGCCTTCGACTGCAATATAAATCGAATGTTTGCATCCTGAAAATCGAAGCGATCACAATCAACCGTATGCCAAGATTTGAATCCTTCGAATTGATATTTCACCCTGACTAAGGTGCAAGGCAAATGTTGGTCTTGTTGGTGCATCGGTTCATGCTGGAGCTTGTCCTCCTTCTTATTCAATGTGGCTGCATAAATTATGAAATGCACTCTGGCAACTGCTTGAGGATTAGGGCAAACCATTGTTGGTTTCGAGAAGAGCACATCCACGTAGTGTCTACTGTTATCGGTTGGATAGGGTACACCGGAGGTTTTGTCACAGACGCCAACTGCGGTGGCAACCTCATCGAAATGGGACGTAATGTGTTTTATGCAAAATTTGATGCCATTCGAGAGCTTCCACAGATTAACATAGTCGCTGATTTGAGTTATTCCCCAGGCCAGGGTGAAGTCCTTAATCTCCCAATGCCACATCGGGGCCGAGTATATTGTTGTTGCTGATAGATTTTTGCTGCTGTTCGCCGTCGCCGGAGAGTCCTTGTTCACAATTTGTTGGGCCAACTCCAGTGTGCTGTTAATTAGTCTCTCCGCCATGCACCGGATCCCACGCATCTCATTCTTGCCGTCGTTATTCTTTAGCATTGTACTCATACCGGGCAGGGCAAGGGAAGAGAAGAATTTTAATTTTTTTTTTAAATTTTTTCGAAAGCTGAGAAATTATTTTCGAAGCTCACTTTGTATGCGAAACTCTCGCCTCGTCTTGTTATGAAGAGGCGTACAGTGCTCCAACTCCCCGGGGTTCATTTTGCTGATAGGACATGAAACGAACATAACCACATCCGTGGCCGACTACTACTACTCCTATACTATGGTGTGTACCATCGACCTATATTTATCGGTGTTGAGTTCCTCTATCCAGTATCCACCCACAATGCAGAGTGTACAGCCATCCATCCCTAAAGATTCAGATTTCGAAAAGTCACGTTCTTGCATTATTCCAGAGGCTACCAACAGCAGTGTACCGGCATGGCATCTCTCTCATGGCACCGAAGGGCCACAGACCCATTCGCTGGTACTTCCTTGATTTCCTTACCATACCGGGATTGTATTTCATCGTTAGACGAACTTTTGTTGTTGCACAGCTACTACTACCGATACTGGATGTAGGGATGTTTGTGTGCAGCTTCTTTGGTGCGCTCCTTTCGTGAATGCAGAGAGACTGAAATTATATTCAAAGTGCAGACATGCCGAAACAGAAAATTCCAAATGGCACGGCCGAAGTCGAAAATTGTTCTTCTTCTTCATCACAGTCCGGCCCACGCCCGGTACCGTTCCGAGAAGTTTTTCTGGTCACAGAAAAAAAGGGGTAAGAAAATTCAAATTTCCCTTCAACGTGTTTCCCACATTTTTAGTCGCCTGCACTTTTGTACCGTTTTCGAATAAATTTTCGTTAGTTAGTGAAAAGTTTTTTTTTGTCTCTTTCTCTCTGGATTTAGTTTCAATAGTTTGAATAAACAGAAAAAAAAATGGATGACCCCCAGTGGAATGCAAATAAACGAACAGAAATTTTCGTAGATACATATAGACTTTGGCTAAGAATTAAAATTTCAACTGTTGCGAGCTAAGACGAAGCGATTTATTACCTGGCCTTAGTGCAAACATCCATATTTACGAGACGATGATAGCATCTTTTGTTTCTCTTTTCTTAGGATAAATAATGGAGAAACGCTGTCGTCCTTTCGGTAGGTAGATACTTCATTGCCGTCGTTATCGCAATGTTGAAGTGCGTTTTTAAAGTTACACGAACGGGTGGGGGAGTTAGACAGGTATTTGCATTTAATTAAGTATTTTGATGTCGGTGCTGCCTCCAGTGTGTGCGTAGGTAGACTTTTGGATGCTATCGTAGATAGATCCGTTCATTTTGTAGAAATATATAGATGAAGCTCTCAGATATCTATTACTCCGTCCTCTTTGTTTTATACATTCGATTATTCGAAGCATTAAATACTTTTTAAGGAGGTAGTTCGAGAGCCCTTTAAGGGTGGCTCTTCTCTATATGTATATTTGCCTGTAATTTAAAAGTTATTTGATAGTTTATTTGTACAGGATGGTAACTTAAAGTAAAGCTTCAAAGAAGTGGTATAAAATAATAAAAAATAAATTTATGGCGCAACAGGCTCGTTGGTATCCAGGGCCTAGCTTTTTTCTTACAACCATTCATGTTTGCGTGTATACTTCTTTGCACGATGGCGGGACTTCCTGTTTTATGCCGAATCCGAACGGCTAAGTTGAGATAAGCTATCCTTCACAATTGATACTACTCGGATGATTTGTCAAAACATCATGAGAGGAGGGCCAGTGAAAAATCATTTAGGTGTTGCTACGGCTGGGAATCGAACCCAGACCGTCTGCGCGGCAGTTCAACGCACTAACCATCGCGCCACTGAGCCCGTCAAGTGGTATACAGATGCATAATGTTCTCCGAAAATCCAGCGTAAGAAATTCTACACATCATCTCCAAGGAGCAAGTCATTTTCCAATTCCATTGGATGGTTCTGAGAATCAATATGCCTAAGAACCTAAGACACCTAAAAAGCTCACAGACTTAAATGAAGTATTCGGATAACTGTGTGAACTCTTGGCTATTAAGAATCTATATTGCGGATAGTTGAAGCTCCTTTATCCAAGAGAAATGGTATTAATCCGAACTGCATTAAGGTAACAGAACCAGCTGTCAAAGTAGCCCTGAAAAGTTGGACGAAAAGGGTGATTTTTTAGAGGTATAGAACTTGTTATAGAAATACAACACAAGAAAATCGTTTTAATGTCCATCAATTTGCCTTAATTGTAAGGATAATTTTTGCGATATTAATGTTTAAATATGAATTCGGGCATTAGGCCGCCGCTGGTTCGAATAAAGCCAAGCCAAGAGGTTCAATTTTCAACCACTTCTTCGAGCATTTGGGGCCGTATGTCTGCAATACCGCCGCGATTGTTGGCTTCCAAGTCCTTTAACGTTCCTGATTTGCTGGCGTAGACGAGAAACTTCACATATCCCCAAAGAAAATAATCCAATGGTGTCTAATCCCACGATCTTGGTGGCCAATTGACAGGTCCATTATGCGAAATTATGAAACATGTTTCATTCAATAAATCGATTGTGACGTGCGCTGTGTGGTATCTAGCACCGTCTTGCTGGAACCACATCTCATCCACATTCATGCCATCCAATTCGGGAACAAAATAGTCGGTTACCATGGCTCTATGCAGGTCTTCAATAAGGGTAACTGACTCTCCATCATCATTTCGGAAGAAGTATGGCCCAATGACTCCACCAGCCCATAGAGCACACCAAGCAGTCAGTTTTTGTGGATGTAATGGCGTCTCAAGGGTCTCGAGTGGATTCTCTTCACTCCAGATTAGGCAATTTTGCTTGTTGACGTAGCCATTCAACCAAAAATGAGCCTCATCACTGAACAAAATGAAAGATGAAAATCAGCATCGAGATCAATCTCATTTTCGGCCCATACACCAAAATCACGTCGCATTGCATGGTCTCGGCTGGATCTTATAAGGTCGTAGGCCAAGATCTTTGAACAAAATCTTCCATAAATTTGATGGACAAAGCTACAATTGCTCTGCATGGTGGCGAATTGATTTATTCGTGTCCTCTTCAATACTTTGCTCTACAGCGGCAATTGTTTCTTCCGTGCGCACTGTTCGACGTCTCTGCGGATGCGTATTATCACGTAGAGTAAACGTAGTGCGAAAACGATCCATGGTTAACCGAATTAATTGCTCTGATGGACGATTATGTCGAACATAAAATGAACGGAGCTTGCGGTAAACTTCGCAAAATGAACCTTATTTTCGAAATAAATTTGCACGATTTGCAAGCGTTGTTCATTTGTCAATCTGTTCATGATAAAATGGCAAACCAAACTGAACTTAAATGACATTAGAATTGCCCGGTTTGACCACAAAATGTCAGTTTTATCTCTTTTCGAAAAACCAACCTCTAAAAAAACACCCGTCAGAAGTTACATTGCCACTTTTGACAACAAACGTTCTACCAGTTAGCATGTCATGAAGCATATATGGTAGTGGTTTACTTATGCCAAGTCTGGTCAGCTTTATATAGAGGCCTTCTACCCATACCGTGTCAAAAGCCTTCTCTAAACCAACCAGACATGCGCCCATGCACTGTTTTTTTGGCTTTGTTCCCCTGTATATCAGAGACGAGTTTATAGGCGGCATGAATACAGTCGTGTCCAGCCTTGAAACCAAACTGGTTCTCTGGTATAATATTATTTTCCTCAGACCACTTGAACAGAGCTCGGTTCGCAGAAGTGTGAATCGACCTCGATGAACTTTAAGCGAACAACTGGAGGCAGTAACATAAGACCCAAGCAACTGTAGAGACATGCTGGTGAAGGCCAAGGTTCATTCCTATCTGTAAAGCTTTAAAAATAATTAAGTGGGAATGAAGGAATCTCATAACTTGATAACTAAATGCAACTGAGTTCAGAATTCTGGTAAAATGTGTCCACAGTCAGAACATTTGTTAAACTAATAATGAAACCCGTTTCCGACCCTACAACACAATTGCCAATTTCTAGCATTACGAAAAAAAAAATCTCTTTAGTTGGGGACCGTTTCCCAATTTGTTAACTGCACAAGGAAGCCCGAAAAATACCCCAGAGAACATCCTTTAACCTCGTATAACCTTGTTAATCCTCTCTAAATACCGACATCAAATAGAATTCCGTCCTCCTCAGAGAGGTTGTCCCTTTTTTCTCAACAAACCGTCCCAAAGATGAAGTTTTTTTTTTATAAATGCCATTTTAATTCATCCATATACACCTATTTCATCCATTTATAAATGCTTGTCCTACTCTCCACCAGTTTACCACTTGAGACGCAGAAAGAAACTCGACTCCTGCATCATAACAAACGTCAATGGAAAAACAATATTCGACAAACAAAAAACTAATTTTAATTAGAATTAACATCAATTACATTAATTACACTAAAAGCAATGCTAGAGAATGAAATTCATCTTCCAAAGAAGTATTATCAAGGTTTGGATAGGGTGTGGTTGGAAGCAAAAGCGCACACAATATCCCTTGAGATTTTTGATTAAACTCAAGTTTGTCCCACACTCAGCGCAGGCAGCGAGGAGCGACAAAAGAAGAGGAAAAGTTTTTACCTTGAAAGGACCTGCTGCCCTAGGTAAGATGCTAGCGATGAGAGTAATCCTCGACAAAATTTATCGTAACTGGTAAGCTCCTGATTCATACTCCTCGCCCATGTGACACATGCTCCCCGGGCAAAACCTGCTGTGGCATGACACTGTAATACATTGTTTCCCCTTGTGTAGTGTAGGTTATGTTTTTTTTTTTAACAATTCCGTGTGCATGCCCATCATCAGTGTTTCCGCTTTCACGTCGATACATTTTCACGGCGTTGTACACCGCAGCTTTGATGTTATTATGGAACAAGAGTTTTGTGATGAAAACATGGATGAAACTGAAAAATGCGCGGCTTCGCGTATTGGTTGGTCATGGTGAAAAAAGTGAGTTTTTTTTTTAAAACCTTTTTTTACCGGTAGAATAGTAATTTTTACTTTTTAAAGGATATTTGATTTGGGAATTGTTAGCAATTTGCTTTGACAGAGTTTAGGTGTGTTCCATAAATTAGTTTATGGAATGTGATGTCCGGGATCTATGTTATAAATTATCAGAGTGGCAATGGAATTTTAGTTTTGTTGAGAGTAGGAATTATTTTTTTAAAAATGAGTGTATTATTTCAAAATAAAAATAATGAAGCACAGATTTTATTTGGAATTTGCAATTAACTTGGGTGGTGTCAAATTGAAATGCAATAACATGTTCGTCATTGTTATTGAACAGTGTGGCTCATTTGTTTTCGTAATTTGTTGATCGAAATAAAACACATAATATTTTATAGCTCATCCCAATTTAAATTATTCATTTACCATATTCGTAAACACTAAAAAATGGAATATTTCTGAAAGAAAAAAAAGGAGAAAGAGAATGGTAGCGGTTTGAAATCCACCGAAAAATGTGTATTAGGCAACATTTCCAAATGATTAAATCCTTCTAGACCCTCCTTATCCGTTCGTACGTTTGGAGGAATATTCTCTACCCAGGTTTCCGTTCCGGTTAGCATTTCGAACAGATCTTCCGATGAAATTTATCGCGAAGCGGCATAGTGCTTTAAGTCAACAAATTTTTGAGTTTTTTTCGGAGTTGCCCGATCTAGAATAATCGCGGAATCCATCAAACGCGATTGAAAGCTTTATTTGTTTTGTTGCACAAGTATATCTCGACAGCAAACTGAGTTCCGATCGGAACTGACTTAGTTTCGGAATTTCTTCCGAATGGAAACACTGACAGATGAAACCAACGGTGTATGCAGTCCAAGTAAGGATGGACAAGGTGAAAAACCTAAATTAGCTGCTTTGACTTATTCTGAGAACAGATCACTTAGGAATCTCATGGGTTAGCCAGGCTTATTGAACAATGATGGTTGAGGAGGAGCCGAAGGGCCAACGGCAGAGCTCATTCCCGTAATTGATACTAATTGCTCCGTGTCCTAGGGGTATCTAATAAATTAGATCTGGCCCTCCAGCTTTGGGGTTGTGCTTTGGGTTAATTACCCACACAGAATAAAAATCTTTGTTACGAAGCAACTAAGAGCATCGGTAAGGGCTGATTCTGTTGTTGACATACTAAACGAAGAAAGACGAACGATGTTGGTATCAGTTTCTGAAAAAAGAAAGCAGGTGCCCATGGCTCAGAGAAATACGTAGTTGACTGTTAAGCCAAACGCTGCGGGTTCGGGCCCCAGCTTCGGCAGCATTCTTTTTCAACAAAAATGGTCAAATTTATCTGAGGCCACCTCTTCGATAATATGAGACAATATGAAAATATGTCTCCTCCTCTGTGCCACGTAGGTTTATGGTATATGGCTCTCCTCCTATGTGACTATCTCTCTCTCTCTCTCTTGATTTAATGTCTTGCTCTGTTTCAGCCGATGGCCTCAGTCGTCAGTGCTATTATGTGTCTGTAGTTCGTTGCATTCATGTGCGAAGTACTGTGATGTCAATGTCTATGTTAATGTTAATGCTTCTGAAAAGTGAACACATTTAACAGAAGAGTTGCAGCAGCAAAGCAGACATTACTGTCGTCAATAAAAACCGAGCAGATGCAGCGACTATAAGGATGTTAAGTTGTTATAGTAAGTGCCAGACTCAGGCTAAATGTCTTACGCTTTGAAGACATTTGGGAGCGTATTGTAACAAATCCGCATCAAGCTATAATTTACCAACAATCCTTTTCAACATCAAGACCGGCAACGGGCTAAGGCTAATTGGTTTCGCTGCGGAAAGAAATGTCACTATAGCCAGCACATGGTTTCATCACCTTGATATCCTTAATAAAGGGACATGGCGGTCTCCAGATCAACGGACAGTCAACGAAATTGATCACATTGTGAAAGACAAGAGCCACGCATATTGTATTATGGATGTCCGACTATTCCGAGGGGCTAACATCGGAATCTTGATAAAGAATGGCGATAGATGGTCGCAGCCAAAAACGAGACCTTCAAGGCAAACCCGTAAACAAAAACGAGAGCTGCCATAGAGCTTTATAGGCAAAACAGAAGGGAAGAATACTGTATTTCTAGAAAAAAAGAGCAAGGCAAGCGAGCGATGGAGATGACTTGGTAAGTAACATCAAAGAGTATAGAACTACATAGAGTACGCATCACAGCTAAACATTTTGTAGCCGTTTCAGACGCGGGCGGTAAGTGCGAAGGGGAAATTTCGTAGATCGTATGCATCGGCAAGGCTGTTGTTTGAAGCTGGGGTAGCAATGTGAACACTGGGATATCAATATCAGTACCCCACATAGAAAATATTCGTTGACGGAGATGCGCACTCTATGTAGTTCTATACTCTTTGGTAACATCCACCAACTCATAACGCAAATCTGCTGAGAAGAAAGTATGCCAGAAAAATGAAACCTCAGCATCGTTTGCCCGATCTACAAAAAAGTAGACCCTCTCAACTGCGCCAACTACAGAGGCATTTTTTTCCTCAACATCGCCTACAAGATCCTATCTGCCGTAATATGTGAACGCCTGAAACCGTTTATTAATAACCTGATCGACCCTATCAGTATGTTTTCAGCCCAGAAAAGTCCACAACCGATCGAATTTCCACACTTCGGCAGATTTTGCAAAAAAACCCAAGAAGTCCAAATCGATATCCTCCACCTATTCATCGATTTCAAAGCCGCATACGACAGCATTTACAGAGACGATCTATACAGAGCCATGTCTAGTTTTGGTATACCGCCCAACTCGTCCGTTTGTATAGGATGACGATGGAGAATTCTCGCTGCTGCATCAGGGTCAGAAACGACCTCAACGACACAATCGATACCAGAAAAGGATTTATGCAAGGCGATGCGCTTTCATGTGACTTCTTCAATTTGATTCTTGAGATAATTGTCCAAAACTCCAGCCAATACCAGAGACACAATTTTCCAAAAATCGGTGCAACTTCTAGCATACGCTGACGATATTGACATCATTGGTAGGACTCAACGTGATGTCATAGACACGTTTGCTAGTATAGAGAAGGAAGCGGCAGAAATGGGTTAAGCAGCAAATGAGGGCAAGACTAAGTATATGCTGTGACAGATATAACTTTGATTTAGTACTGGACTTTGTCTACCTCGGCTCCGCAATTAACTCTGACAACAACATCTCGTCAGAAATTAAACGAAGAATTACTCTTGCCAACCGCTGTTTCTTCGGGCTAAGAAGGCAATTCAGTAGTAAAGCCCTCACTCGAACTACTAAGGAGATCCTGTATAAGACGCTGATCATCACAGTCCTGTTCTAAGCATGGACCGTCGCCAAGTGGATAAAGAAATCCGTAGTCGATTTGAAATGAAAATTCGTCGAAAAATCTTTGGTCTCATTTGCGTTGATGGGGTATGGAGACAAAGATACAACCAAGAACTATACAAGCTGTACAGCGACATGCGCCTGGTCAAAAAAAAAACTCCTCACAGGACGTTTAAGATGGGTAGGACATGTAGAACGTATGGACATAAATACTCCGGCTCGCAGAGTCTTCGATACCCAGACGTCGGACGCGGTAGAGGAAGACGTCGCCTTAAGTGGCGCGCACAAGTAGAAACCGACCTCAACCAACTTGGAGTGTGCAACTGGAGGCAGTAAGCTAATGACCGGGCTAATTGGAGAGGCATGTTGGTTGAGGCCCAGGTTCATTCCGGGCTTAAGCATCACTTATGTAGGTAAGTTAGTTACTCAACCTTACTCTATCTTGCGGAGCACAGTTTGTTTCGATCTTTTACGAGCATTTATTTTTTGTCCTACAAAATCTTTTGTTTTCCGGGGTTACTTAATGTTATTATTGCCCAATATTTAGCTTTGTTGAGGAGTACTATCCCATGCTGCTTTTTGAACTGCATCGACAATGAAGTCAACCGCGACTTCGAGTGGGGTTCAACTCGCTGATTTAAACAAATAAACCCCAAAAAATTGGTATCATCAAAGTCCATATTTATGCGACAAGTCATCGCTATATTCCAAGCTTTATCCCATCAAATATTCTTTCAACAAAAAGTACACAACTCACACACACAACTTGGTTTACTTAGATTTAAAATGCAGGCATCCCTATGCTTGGCCCTTTTCTATGGTCATATAAGTATCTCTGCAGATTGAAGTTATAATTCAATTGAAACAAAGTGGATTTTATTTTGTTTTTATGCGAATTTTTTTATTGCGACTCCCCAAAATTCTTTACACAGTAATGAATAAAAATGTAACCTTCATACAATAATTCATCTGCATATGCAACGCAACCTTCAAAGCCTAGTTTTTGTAAAGTCGTCCCGTTTTGACCCTCTTGCATTGAAATTTCATTGTAAAGCTTTGCTTCCAATGAAAATTTTTGTTTTCCAACAGAAAAATGTAAATACCTCCCTGTAGTCCAATATTTGCTTCGATTGCTGTCAGCAACACAACCTTCTAAATAGTATTGTGACACATTTTTCGGAAAAAAAATTTTGGGCCGATTAAATTCAAATACCTCCCTCGAAAAATCACGAGCTCTGTTTGTAGACCGTAGCCACCCCGCATGGGTGCGATAAAATAAGAGGCCAGACCTCCTTTCAACATTGTGATTTTCAAAACACCACACGCCAGGATTTTTACATCTCATTCCAAACACCCACATCCAGCACGGGATATGTCATTGAGTGTGTAAATAACAAGACCATAAATTACCACATTTTGCGTTCCCCGATGGCGACACCAATGGCTGCGTTGGCTTTATCCCGTTGAAACACAACCATCGAGCAATAACAACACTGTGTGGGAAAAATGCAATGCCACGCAGCAAGGACAATCTATTCAACCACCACCAACCAACCAACCCAACACAAAGTGCGGATGATGCTTCAGTATATGTAACTAACACCTTCCGCAAGACTTAACTTTATTTTTTGTCTTAAATTACTTTTTCCGCACCAACGAAAGCAATATGTATTCCTCGTTGGCAAAGGATGTTTGGTTTCTTTTTAGATTTTTGCTTCCTTTCGGAGCCTTTCAGTGGTCAGAAATTCATAGAATTTTTCGGTGGCCGTAGAGTGTGAATGTGTATGATCCAATTCTGTGAGACAAGTGTAAGCTAAGTGGGTCGTGTAAAAAGGAAAAAGCTGACGACTTGAATGTTAGTTCGGTCAATCCTCTTAGAGGGATGAAAGAGGACAAGGTGTAGGCAATATTTGAAATGGATTCATAACGTCCCCTAAGACCTTTGGGGGTAATTTAAAATGGAAGCTGTATGTGTATGGATTCTGGTCGTGTTGGAGGAAAAGGACAAGAGGCTGTTGTATGGTAAAAAGTTTATTGACATTTCGGAATTCAGGCCGCCGACATTACAATTTTTGTTTGTATATATGCGAACGTTAAATTTCTCCAACTGAATGGAGCTGTATTCGTGTAGTGGTAAGTGTAACTATTCGTGACCTGAAGTATTGAGGCTTTAGACCCTGCGGAGATCAAGTTTGCAATCATTTGACCAAAAATGTAGGTTAGGTTAAAGAGGGTGCCAGCACACTTACACCCATAATTAGGAGTCTTCTCCCATCTACTCATTACGTCCCACACCGAATGGGGATCAAAATGGAGGAGGCTTTTAATTTGTTTGTTGGACACATTTAAGAGATATGATAGTGGCTCCAGAGGACCATAGAAGGGCAGGTACAAAGAAGGCGTGAGTTGTCTTTTCCTACTCTTCGCCAATCTAACCCCTACAGTTGTTATTTGGCATTACGGCTACGCGTTGTTGGGTCCTTACTTACTTAATTAGTGCTACAGTCCGGTATGAAACTGGGCCTTAACCAACATGCCTCTCTAGCCCGGTCCTTAGCTAACTGCCTCTAGTTGCAACACTCCAAGTTACTGGACCTCGGTTTCTACATGTGCGCGCCACTTAAGGCGAAGTCTTCCACTACTGCGTCCGACGTCTGGCTGGGAATCGAAGATTCTGCGAGCCGGAGTATTGGTGTTCATTTGTTCTATATGTCCTAGCCATCTAAAAAGTCCAGTGCAGAATTTTTTGACCAGGGACATGACGATGTACAGCTCGTAAATTCCTTGGTTGAATCTCCGTCTCCATAGCCCGTCAACGCAAACGGGACCGACGAATTTTTCGCCATCCGCTTTTGAACCGGTCCACGCTGCAACGCCGTAGAGCAGGGTCTTATAAAGGATCTCTTCTTAGTTCGAGTGCGGGCTTTACTGCTGAATTGTCTTCTTAGCCCGAAGAAACAGCGGTTGGCATGAGAAATTCTTCATTTAATTTCTGACGAGATGTTGTTATGTTAATAGCGGAGCCGTGATAGACACAGTCACGTACTACCTCAAGGTTATATCTGTCAATGGTGACGTTCTGTCCAATTCGTCGATGTTGTGTGTCCTTTCGTGTTGACACCACATACTTAGTCTTGCTTTCATTTACTTCCAAACTCATTTTTTCCTCTTCCATCTCTATACTAGCACGCGTGGCTATGACATCACGTTGAGTCCTACCAATGATGTCAATACCGTCGATTTTTGGAAACAAATTGTGCTCCGGTGTTGGCCCAGGAGTTTTGCACAATCCTCTCAAGAATCAAATTGAAGAAGTCACATGACAGCGCATCGCCTTGCCTGAATCCTTTTCTGTTATGGAATGTGTCGGTGTGGTCGTTTCCGACCTTGATGGAGCAGCTAGAGTTCTCCATCGTCATCCTACATAAACGGACGTGTTTGGGCGGTATACCAAAACTAGACATGGCTCTGTATAGTTCGTGCCTATAAATGCTGTCGTATGGGGCTATGAAATCCATGAATAGGTGGAGGGTATCGATTTGGTCAACATGGGTTTTTTCCAGAATCTGCCGAAGTGGGAAGATTTGTTCGGCTGTGGACTTTTCTGGGCTATAACCAAACTGATAAGGGCCGATCAGGTTGTTGGTAAACGGTTTCAGATATTCACATATAACGGCAGATAGGATCTTTTAGGCGATGTTGAGGAGACTTATGCCTCTTTTGGAGCAGTTCAGTTCAATTGTTGGCAATATTGAATGGTTCGTTCTGCTAGACAGCGAAGTGGTTCTTCCATATCCTCAGCATCGACTGTGTCTCAATTACGATATTTCCTTGTTCATCTCGACAGGATTCTGTTCGAGCCTTGTATCCTTGGCTTTGATGTTTTAGACTTTGGTAAGACTTGCGAACATCGTTCCTGGAGCGTCACCTCTCTATATCCACGTTCGCGCGATTTTCTTCCTCTTTTTTCTTCTTTTTGCAAAGCCGGTGTTCTTCCCTTCTTCTTTGCCTATAGAACTCAATGGCAGCTTTCGTCTTCACCTGCAATTTAGCTTTGTAGGCCGCGTTATTGGCTGCTAGCATCTGTCGGCTGATGGGCGCGAGAAACCCATCAGTTGCGGCTGATCTAATGGCTTGTTGGCATCGTTGCCAGAGTTCTTCGACATTCAATGCTGGTGGTTTGGTCTTAATCAAGAGGTAAAGGGATACACATTGCGCGAAGGTCTTGGCGTTTCTTGCGATTGCAGTCTTTCGACATTAAATTTTTTCACAGTGTTTCTGGATTGTTGTGGCGTGGTGGATATTCGCATTCTTATGTTGGCAGCAACAAGGTAGTTGTCCGAGTCGATGTTAGCTCCTGCGAATGTTCGGACATCCAAAATACTGGATGCGTGCCTCTTCTCTATCGCAATGTGATCAATTCGGTTGAACTTTCGTTGATCTGGAGACCGCCTTGTCCCCTTATGGATATCGTGTGCTGGCTATAGTGGCATTTCGTTCCATTGTGAAGTCAATTACCCAAGTCCGTCACCAGACGTGTTGTCCTGTAAGCTATGTTTTGCGACAATACTGCTAAATATGTCGTCCCTTCCTACATTTGCGTTCAAATCTACCAGCACGATTTTAACATCGTACTTCGGTAGTCGCTCGTGAGTGGGCGTGAGTGCATATAAGGCTCATTGGCGAATTTAGCCTTGATGCGGATTGTTTAAATGCGTTCGTAAATGACTTGGAAATATAAGACTTCTTGCCTAAGTCTGGCACTTTTTAAAACTCCGCATCCGAATATTCGCTGTTTCTGATCACTGTAGCAGGGTCCGTAGTAGATGTCACAGTTTTTCATCCTCTTTTTGACCGGCACATCCCATCGTGTTTCCTGGATGGCAGTAATGCCTGCATTGCAGCAGTTTAGGGCTTCCGCTTGTTATTCGCTTGCACTTCTCCTGCTTATTGTTCTCACATTCCAGGTGCAGATATGAACGTCGTTGTCCTTTTTTCCTTTAGCAGGGTCGTCAACAATAAAATCCATTCTTTCCGAGGCTATTGGATTCAATTCACAATCTTAGCAACTCCAGTTATTGGTACTTGCATTGCAATGATCTAAAAAATCAGTTGATTTCAATTTTCCAATTATTGCAACCTCCGCTATCGTTGAAGATGCTTACAATCGTATACAGGTTGGTCCAAAAGGCGTTTTCCTATGTATATCTGGAAAAACTTCTGAACGAAAAGATAAAAACTATAGCACCCTCTACATCGCTACATCACCGCGCACATTTTGGACGATTTGGATTCACTTCCGGGTGAAGTGCGATTGACCTTATACGAATTATTGCCGAAGGACCGTCTCTCGATTGGTTGACACTGAGCTATATTTTTGAAAAACATATTTTTACTTACCGACGAGGTCCATTTCACACTCTCTGGAACCGTTAATAAGCTTAATTCCCGCATTTGGGGTCCAAAGAATCCACAGGAGAACTGCATTATACGACCAAAAAGTGACTATTTAGGCGGCGCGCGTTGCGTTAGGGTTTGCATCAAAACCATCATTTGTCAAATATTTTTCAGAGATAGGAAACAGTCGATGGGAATCGACATCGGTTGATGTTGGCTCATTATGACTGTACAAAAGTCTACAAAAGGTCTGGGCTCGCAATTCAGTTTTTGCAACGAAAATTCCCATGACTTGTGCTGTCAAAAAATCACCCGAGTAGTATTAATCGCAAGAATAGCTTATATCAAACTCGACGTTCCGAGTTGGCATACAACAGGAGGCCCCGCCATCTTGCAAGAAGTACACACCCACACATGAATGGTGTTGAACAAGCTCGGTGTCTGGTGACTGTCGCCGTAATGCTTGCGTAACCTGGACGGGTTCTATTCAGCAGATCGTTTGTTCTGATTTTTTCGTAGGAAGGACATGCCTTCCTCGATATGATGCATTTTGTTAACGTTCTCCATTTGGAGTCTGCTTTCTTCAGGAAGTATGAGTGGATTGTCCCTTAACCGTACCTAGCCCAGGTAGGCAAGTTTGTTTCGGCATTCCTGTATACCAGCTTGGAGGTTATCGTAGCCTAGTTGATGGCCCAAAGGCCCTTTGACTATCTATTAGGATTGCAACATTTTGCTTTTTCGAAGTGTCACGTCTCAGTAGCGTGCAAGTAAGTAGTTCTGGCTGGAATACGCTGGCAAAATCCGGTAAGCGGTATGGCACTGATCAGTAGACTACATTTCATCTTAGGTCCATCGGTGTTAGACGACCATGTCGAAATCTCTTACCACTTCGTTTCTCTTTCACTGAGCTCTGGTAGGAAAACCTACGAAGAAGCAAAAAGTATAGAACTACATGGAGTGCATATCTCATATAAAGAATATTTTCTATGTGGGGTACTGATATTGATACCCCAGTGCTCACATTGCTACCCCAGCATCAAACAACAGCCTTGCCGATGCATACGATCAACGAAATTTTCGCTTCGCACTTACACCCGCGTCTGAAACGGTTACAAAATGTTTAGCTGTGATGCGTACTCTATGTAGTAGAAGCCTATCATTGAGCTTAGTGTGGGTGTGATGTAGTCTGTTGGAAACGTGACCAGCCATTTGGTAACGAGTCTAGAAAATTACTGTGGCCATACGGCCTTGTTTAATGTGTAGGTCAAGACGCAAGGGCATCCGTTAGTGCCGACATCCCGTGTTGCCTATACTGGCTGTTCTTTGCAGTCCTTTTAGTTTTGCGGGTCACCATACCATGGGCTCAACATCATCATGGGGTATAATCGGGTGTTTTGGTTTTGGTGGTGAATAGCCCTAATTCCGTTTTGCCGGAGGCCATAACTTGTAGCCCAGGTGCTAACTTTGTCTAGAGCAGCCCCATTTTTTTTTGCCGGGGGCTGGTGGAAATCTTCATAGACACGATGAATACGTTCTTAAAGTAGATTGATGTTTATACTCACTAAAACCACCACCCATTTTGTATTTGTATTGCAACTAAGTATGCGACTTATCTAGCAAACTATTTATCAAGAGTGAGCTTCACTTATCACGGAGGGGACTTTTCCTGACACTAGTATCACCACGTCATGCGCATATGCGACAAGTTTGACCTATTCCTCGTCTAATTTAACTACAATTTTATTCATAACCATTAGCCAGAGTAAGGGTCAGATGACGCCGCCCTGTAGCATTTCTCTATGAGCAAATTTGGTTGAGTGACTGCTACCAATTGTTGCCTATATAATTCTTGTTTTATTGGCTAATAGATTCCTCTATATCCAGGTCGATTAGAGATTCAAGAATAGCTCCAGTGAGGACGTTGTTGAAAGCTCCCTCTATATCTATGAATGAGGCTAGAGTGTATTCTTTATAGTGTAAGGATTTTTCGATTGTCCGCACTACCTCGTGTAGAGCCTTTTGCGTGGATTTAGAGGTGGATCCCTTGAGGTAGTCGTATTGTGATTTGGATAGCGAAGACTCTTTTAGAAAACTTTGCATATTTATGTCTATCACACGCTCTAGGGATATTAATACAAAGGAGTTTCGACTGATTGGTCTGAAGACCTTTGTGCTCTCGTGGCTGCGTTTGCCTACCTTCGGTATAAACACCGCTCGAGCGTGTTTCCACGAGTAGGGTACGTGGTTTAGTATTAAGCATCTTCTGAGAATTGAATACAGTCATAACACTGTTAGGTCTTGCGTTCTCTGTAGCATAACTGGCAGTATGACGCCAGGTCTTGAAGACGTAAACAGTGGGAGGCTGCAGGAAATATTTTCCTCGGATATTATTGAAGTGTTATGCGATGTGAACCACACCTAAATGTCAAGTTTTTTCCTGCATTTCATTTGAGATTTCTCAATTTCAGACGAACTCAATTTGAACCATGGAAATATACACAATCGAGCAACACGTTAAAGTAATTCAGGCTTGTTATGAAAATGGGCGTTTAAATCAAAATGGATATCGTGCACTTCGTGATTTTTTCGGTGAACTTAATCGTCCAAATGTTCGTACAATCAGAAAAATCGTGCAACAATTTGAGCAAAGCGGGTCTATAGGAGATGTGAAAACACCAGTGCATGCCCGTACAGCTCGTACTGCAGAAAAAAGTGTTACTGAAGAGCCGTCCAACTCAACTCGTCGTCGTGCCCAACAATAGCACCTGTCAAGCTCGTCGTTGATGAACATGATGTATAAAGACTTGCATTTACAAGCTTAAAAGGTGCAATTGACTCAAGAACTAAAGCCTCTTGACCATTTCAAACGTACTCAATCGTCAGAATGGTGGCAAGAAATGGCAACAGTGGATGATCAATTTTGGAATAAAGTCCTCTTTAGTGATGAGGCACATTTTCACCTCAGTGGATTCGTCAATAAGCAGAATTGCTGAATTTGTGCGAATGATAATCCAAGAGTGACTGTCGAAAAACCAATGCACCCACAAAGAGTGACTGTTTTGTGCGGTATATGGACTGGCGGCATCAACGGGACGTATTTTTTCCAAAATGAGGCCGGTGAGGCAGTTACTGTCAATGGTGTTCGCTATCGTGAGATGTTAACGAACTTTTTGTGGCCCGAATTGGAAGATATGGATGTGGATGATATGTGGTTTCAAAAGAACGGTGCCACTTGCCATCCAGCTAAAGAAACAATGGCTTCTTTGCGCATCAAATTCAATGGCCATATTATCTCACGTGGTGGCGATGACACCGTTGGACTTCTTTCTTTGGGTTATTTGAAAGAAAAGGTGTAACTCGATAAGCCAGCAACAATTCAAGAGCTTAAGGATGAGATAATTCGGCACATTAACGGCATTGAACCTCAATTACGCCTCAGCGTCATCAAAATTTTTGACCATCGGATGGAGGTTTTAAAAACCAGTGAATAATCATTTAAGGTGTTGCTACGACATGGAATCGAACCCAGATCTTCTGCGCGGCAGTTCAACGCCAATGCCATCTGAAAAGTAAACAACCATCATGAAATGCTATAAATATATCAAATAATTATTATATTCAGAGCACTGATAATTTAAAGTCCTGAACACCCTTGAAAATTTGTCAAAGCAACATCAATAAAGTATCCCATCCTACCCTAATTGGCAAGCCTCTGTTTATTTCATCTAGGAAATGCATTAGGTCCTACCTGAAACAGAAAAGATATTTAATAAAACGTCAGCCACCTCTTACCATCTCCCATCTACAGTAGAAGCTGTAGCATGATTTTGCAAAGAGCTGGGTAACTTCATATCCGGAACAAGGTACTACCTATCCAGCATCAACGCACGTTGATAGACCATAGCATAGAATAGGTAAAATTCCTCTGCAAGTTTATCTTGTATCTATTTATTAAATCCAACATGAAATTGAATAATAAAGATACTAAGCAAAGCTATTTTTAATAGAGGAATTTTCTAGAAGTAAAAATCCGAAATATTTTTTTGTGCATTTTTACTTATTCACAATAATCAAGAGTGAGACAGAAATAAAATTTAACCTTCAACTTGTTAAGGCAAACGTATGATGTATGTCTAAACATATTGTTGGGCAATTTTTTTTTTCTACAATTTTATGTAAGGAATCTTCCTTTGATCTATTCACTGATATACCAGAAAAGCGAATTCGCTTAACCCTTTTTTTTGTCTATCCTTCCGCATAGGGTTATATTAGTTTTGACACATTGTTTGTAACATATAAAATAAGAAAGATAGAAATATTGTGAAGTATATGGATCCAATTATAATTGAAAGCTGTTCGTCCATGTTAAGCCATGTATGTCATCAATTTTTTGAAGTTTCCAATTTGAGCTCGACTGATGAAACTGCTACATGAACTATGTATGAAAAATGTCAACTATTAAACAATTTTGAACACTTTTCTGAGCAATATATTTGTCATTGCCTATATTTTATTCATAAAAAGTTTTTTTATAACTCTTTCGAAAGCGTGAGAAATCGATTTTTAATAAAAAACTAAGTTGAACCCAACTTTTCGGAAGCATATTTCTAAGAAACATTAATACAAGGTGGGCCAAAAGAAGTCATCCTATGTTGTTGGGCCATCAGAATATCGGTTGTGGCTCGCGCAGTGTGTGCCGTTACTCCGTCCTATTGGAACCACATGTCCTCCAGTCATAATTCGTCCAATTGCTTCAAAAAAAAAAGGTTAACATGGCCATATAGCGCGCACCGTCCACTGTTGTCGTTTTACCAGCGGTGTTCTCGAAAAAAAGTGGTTCGATGACTTCTCCAGCGTGAACTGCGCACTATACAGTAACCTTGAGCGGATGTAATGGCTCCTCGTGCATTACTCGTGGATTTTCAGTGCCCCAGAAGCGATAGTTTTGCTTGTTCACGAGCCCGCTGAGGTGAAAGTGAGCCTCATCGCTCATTAGGATTTTGGTGGAATAATCGTCCACTTGGATTATTCCGCGTTCTTGGGGAGTGTATCGCTCCAAGGCTTGTTCACTTGTATTCTGAATCTGTCTAGTCCACAAATATCAAAACAGATTTGACATTGGCGGCCATTTGCAAATAAGAGCATCTTCCAATAGGGCAATCTCTTTTCGCCCACCTTGTACCTTATCTCATAGTTACATTTTAGTATATAAGTCCATCCGTACTTTTTGAGCGAAGATGATCAAATTTGGGAAATGATCTCTTGGTCCATGTCTCCACCTCAATTGTTACTTTTCAAATTCGACCACTACAACGTCCACAGAAAAAAAGCCTTTTTTGGTCAAACCATAGGAAACCATAGAATGTCTCGGGAAAAAAGGTGAATCTCAATAAAAGTTAAGACCAGAAATTTGTTGTCTCACTCAGTAGGTCGAATGGTTGCATATTTAAACATTCCCGATGCTACTGCGCAAGAAAGGGACTTCCAAAGTCTTTTCAAAAGTCATTTAATACGGTCCAAGAAGATTGAATTACTGATCACTTTCTCCAAGACAATAAGGGTTTTAATGAATAATTGAACCTGAATGATGGTTTTCTTAAGATTTATTGGAGATCCTGGATTTTAAATTGGCATAGCGGAAGATTTTGGTATAAGCAAATCTATCATTTCCGGGATAGTTGGTGAATTTAGGGTAAAAATAGTGGGTGAGTGCCGTGGAAAATGGTCCTGAAAAGTACTTATAACAGCTGAAAAACAAATTTCCTTCATGTATATTAGAGCAATAGACTGCACGGAAGTTTGTATTAGTAAGCCAAAGCATCTAGTGGAGAAAAGTGTAAGTGTAAAGCGAGTTTATAATATCAAGTGTGAATGTTTTCTGATTGGCTTTACCTTGCAATGCCCAGTGGTTGTAACTCTGACTACACATCAAGTTCTTATTTTTGGTCTCATCCAACCGGATTTGACTTGCTAAACGATAAGCGCGAGTGTCGATAACACGACGAAAAACAGCGACACTTTAAACAGCCAGGTCAGAATGGTACGGAATGAATACCCGGCCTGCTGTCCCAAGCGAAACTAGGAAAGCTGCTTCGACATATTCAGACAAAAGGTTGTCTAGGAATTTCAGGGGTTACTCAGGCCCGTTGAACAGAGATGGTGGCGGATGAACCGAAAGGCCAAGGGCAGCGCTCAATTACGTAGAGGATACTGATGGCCCCGTGTCCTAGGGGTATCTAATAAATTGTAACCGGCCCTCCAGGTTGGGGGGTGTGCTTTGGGTTAACTACCCAACCATGGAACAATCTAACGGTTACGAAGCAAACAATAGCCTCGGAAAGGACTGATGTTATTGTTGACGACACGGCGCGCGTAACGAAAAAAGGGCAACGACGTTCGTATCTGCACCTGGAATGTGAGAACATTAAACAGAACAGGTGCAAGCAAACAACTAGGGGAAGCCCTTAACTGCTAAATAGCAGACATTGCTGCCATCCAAGAAATACGATGGGATGGGCAGGGCCAAAAGAGGATGAAAAACTGTGACATCTACTACGGACCGTGTAGTACAGAGACTATTCGGATGCGGATTTGTTATAAGTGCCAGACTTAGGCAAGAAGTCTTATGTTTCCAAGACATTAGCGAACGCATTGTAACAATCCGTATCAAGAGAAATTCGCCAACATTAGCCTTATATGCGCTCACGCCCCAACGGAGGAAAAATATGATATAGCTAAGGACTGCTTTTATGAGCTCCTTGACAAAACCTATGAGCGACTACCGAAGTACGATGTTAAAATCGTGCAGCGAGATGTTAACGCAAAGGTAGGAAAAGAGAAGGAAATGCCATTATAGCCAGCACACGGATTACTCACCTCGATATCCATAAGGGGACATGGCGGTCTCCAGATCAACGAACGGTAAACCAAAATGATCACATTGCGATAGACAAGAGGGACGTAACCAGTAAATTTGATGTCCAACATTCCGAGGAGCTAGCATCGACTCGGACCATTTCTTTGTTGCAGAAAAGGTAAGAATGCGGATATCCATCACGCGACAACAATCCAGATATACTGTGAAAAAAATGTAGGTCGATAGACCGTCAAGGCCTTCACGCAACGCGTATCCCTAAACCTCTCGATTAACACCATACCACCAGCATCGAATATCGAAGAACAATGGCAACGATGCCAACAAGCCATTAGATCAGCCGCAACTGATGTGCTAGGTTTCTCGAGCCCACAAGCAAGAAACCCCTGGTTTGATGAGGAATGCCGACAGATGCTCGCAGCCAAGAACGAGGCCCACAAGGCTAAGCTGTAGGTGAAGACAAGAGCTGCCGTTGAGCCTTATAGGCAGGGAAGAAGGGAAGAACACCGGCTATTCAGAAAGAAGAAAAAAGAGCAACAAAATCGCGTGATCGAGGATATAGAGAGGTGGCACTCCAGGAAAGATGTTCGCAAGTTTTACCAAAGTGTAAAACGTCAAAACCATGGATACAAAGCTCGAACAGAATCCTGTCGAGATGAACAAGGACATTTCGTAGTTAAGACACAGTCGATGCTGAGGTAATGGAAGATGCTCTTCTGCAGACTGTTAAAGCCATTTCTAGTTTTGACATACCAACCAAACTCGTCCGCTTGTGAAGGTTGATGATGGAGAATTCTCGCTCCTCCATCAGAGTCGGAAACGACCTGAACGGCACATTCGATACCAAAAGAGGATTTAGGCAAGTCGCTGCGCTGTCATGTGACTTCTTCAATTTGATTTTTGAAAGGATTGTGCAAAAATATTGAGCCAACACCAGAGTCACAATTTTCCAAAAATCGGTGCAACTACTACCATACGCCGACGATATTGACATTAACGTGACGTCATAGCCACGTTTGCTAGTATAGCGATGGAATAGCGATGGAAATTGAGTTTGGCAGAAAATTAGGACACGAATAAGTATATGCTGTCAACACGATTGGACCCACTACACCCGAATCGGACAGAACATCACCATTGATAGATATAACATTGAGCTAGTACGGGACTTTGTCTATCTCGGCTCCGCTATTAACTCTGACAACAACATCTCTTCAGAAATTAAGTGAAGAATTACTCTTGCCAACCGTTTTTTTTTCGGGCTAAGAAGGCAGTTTAGTAGTAAAGCCTTCACTAGAACTACCAAGGAGAACCTATATAAGACCCTGATCTTCCCAGTCCTGCTCTACGGCGCTGAAACATGGACCATATCAGAAGCGTATGAAGAAATCCTTGATCGGTTCAATAGGAAAATTCTTCGAAAAATTTTTCGTCGCACTTGCGTTGACGCGCTATGGAGACGAAGATTCAACCAAGAACTGTACGAGCTGTACAGCGACATGTCTCTGGTCAGAAAACTCCGCATTGGACGTTTTAGATCGATAGGACATAAAGATTGAATGGACACCAATACTCCTGCTCGCAGGTTCTTTGATTTCCAGCTAAACGTCGGTCGCAGTAGAGGAAGATATCGCCTTAAGTGGCGCGCACAAGTAGAAACCGACCTCAACCAACTTGGAGTGCGCAACTGGAGGCAGTTAGCTTAGGACCGGGCTAATTGGAGAGGTATGCTGGTTGAGGCCCAGGTTTAATCCGCACTGTAGCGCCACTTAAGTAAGTAAGTAAGTAGGACCAATATCAAGAACGCGAAATAACATGGCGACGATCCGAAATACTAAATTCCTAAGTGCGCAAGTTCTTTAATAACTTATCTATACCAGCAAGTGACACATATTAAATGAAATTTTGACATTTGTATAAAAATGTGTCAAACGAAGTAGAAATAAGTTTATACGTAGGAGATGCAAACAAAAAATGAAATGAAATAATAAATGAAGTAGATCTACTACATATGGAGTACATCGGCAGCCCTGCGAGTCTGTACCTTTAACTCCGTCTCATATCTCAGTCTACCGAGACTAAGCGAAAGCTTTTTGCATACGACCCAACGACATTTTCTATATTAAAATCAATGGTTGAAGTCAAGCTCTTTTTTGGTTAAAAATAGATAAAAGCAAAAAGTTTCCTTTTAATCCTTTAAATCATGAGATAGTGTATTAAACGATTTGCACAACGTATTGTAGCCTTCTTATATGTTTTTTATTTCAAAGAATTGGATGAAAAATTAATTTTGAGTCTATCGTCTCATGTAAAATGTGCCAGAATAATATTATATGCATACCTCGAGTGTAGAACGCTTTGATTTTGGGTCTTACATTATATATTATGACAAAGAAAAAAGACAAATACATGTTTTTATTATTATTGAATTAATAAAACAAAAGGGGTGTAAGTTACCAAGGGTCGAAAATGGTAGCTTCATATTCATCAACATTTGTTTTAAATCAAATAGATAAAAGTATCTAGGAAGACATTGATTACTTTTATAGTTTTTTCTTCTTTCTTCTGCTCCAGAGGTGTATATTTTATTAATTTTGTAACAAACAGAAATATTTTCGATTTGGACCGCTAAATGTTTTCGATTTGGACCACTAAAACAGTAGATTTTTGTACAATATCCCATAGCTTTTGTTTAGAGCTAGTTTAGAGTTTGAAATTTGAAATTTGTTAACAATAATTTGATAGTCTTAAGTTTAATATGGTTTGGCCAATGACCGTCTACCAGACTGACAATTTCTTTAAGCTTAATTATATAATGAACTTATTTGTTTATTTAAAAGTCTCCTTCCCAAATACTTTATCTATATAAAAGTGCAGTTGTCGTATATTTATATAATGTTTCCCAAAGTGTCGTCCCATACCATTGAAGCAACTCCAAAGTACCTCACACGAAACTCCCTCAATATAGGACATATGGCAATAAAGTGGTATACATCCTCCCTTTCCTTGAGGTTGCATAGGTCAAATAGGATCGGTAGATCGCGTCGATGTGGAATGTAGTTTTGAAGCGGACCGAATGTTATATCCGTTAATAAAAAAAAGTGGACGTAGTTTAATTTTAATTTTCTTTATTCGTCGCTATAAAAATTAACTCAGGGCCAGGCGACCAATTTTTCGTTCAACCTGTCCACTGAACACCCTATTGATACAATCGTATGAATTTCCAAAGGCGGCTCCAACTATTCGTTGTGTGCAAACATTGCTAGATCATTCAACAGACTGCAACATTTTTAGATTTTTTTTTTTTTAGATTGAGGTTTTTATTTATTCAGTCATACTATTTACAAATTGTCTTAGAACTAAATTTATATCTAAAATTAATTTGTCAGCTCAACAATAGGGGCCCGACGTATATCTTATGGCTAGGGATACATTGTTTATTACAATATTAGTGTTTACTTAATCTAATACATGATAATAATTTAAAAGAGAAAATTGACGGTATTAAGGGTAAAAACAGATATTTTTATAGAGCGCTAGAATGGTTGATCTTCGTTATGTATTATTGCTTCAAATTCTGGGGCGTTGATTGATCTCACATAAAGGTATCGGTGACTGGGTTCCAAAGGCTGTTGTAGAAGCTCTTGAATATCCTGATTGGGGCGGTCGCTGAGATTCTCCAATATTTTACGAGACAGCATCATCATGAATGGTGCAAAATGGTGCAAGAGCGTAAAATCTTCCTCTCGAATACTCCAATCCTTTCCATGACAGTGGGCGAAATGGTGAACCAAATGGGAAAGGCGTAGGTAATGACAGGCCTTATCAGCTGCTTATAAATAAGCAACTTTGTCGTTTGGCTAAGTCCACTTCTCATCCTTAATAGAGGGTGCACCAAATGAAGTGCAAAGCTGGCTCTTTTGAGAATTATCCTGGCGTGGACTGCAACATTTTCACATTACAATTCATTTTTAATACAAAAAATGTGCTTTTTATGTGTTCTTAACATTTTAGAACTTTTACATGATTTTAGAAAATGTGCTGTTTATAAATTTAATTCATATATTATGTTAAATAAATAATTCGATTCAAGCAAGAATAATAATGTAAAACAAAATAAGGATAGAAATAATTTATATTTAGATTTTAAATTTTAGATTTTACATTTATCATACTTATGGGGTAGCGGTTGGGTGAGTATGTTTGTTCTCGAAGATCCAAATTGAGTTGACTGTATATCATTCTATATTGAGAAGATTGTGCTTCATGTTAAAAATTTGCATATGCCAAATGGCTTACTTTCTTTAAAATAGAATTGAATTTTTCCCTCAAATCTGGAATGTTTACATCAGGTGAAAACTGTACGCTTTCACCTACACCCAGAGTGACTAAATTACCCCTTGTTGTCAACCTTTTCTTAAGCACTCGCTTCGGAAGTCTTACTTCATTTTCCATCACCTTCATAATGTGATGAAAATGCAGTTTTAGGGTTCTTAGAGTGGTAGCCGAAAAATAAGTTTTAAAAAATATCTGAGGAACCTTTCCACCTCATCGTATTGGCAAAATCCCCAAACTTGCGCCGCACCATAAAGCATTATAGAAGTTGCAGTCGCGTGAAAAGTTTTAAGCTTTGAGCTAGTTCAATGTATTTGTTATCGATACAACGTGCCCACACTGAACAAGCATTTTTTTCGCTTCCGATACCTTGGATTCAAAATGTTTTCTTATATTGGGATTTGATGTAACTATTAAACCTAAGTAAAGGGTTTTTCAATAAGAGCGTTACAAAAGTTTTTTTTAAATAAAACAAAAACGGTTTTGGATATCAATCCAACATTTTATTCCTGTGAAAGAACGTTCGATGCCATTATGTATGGAACTCGATTTCTTTTGCATGGCTACCACGGGCACGCTTGCAGAAGTCCAGACGCTGAACCCAATTTTCAAGCATAAATCGGCCGATACTGCTGCAATTTCACGTTCGATATTCGTACGAAGTTCATCAATCGGCGCTGGCTTGTTGGCATAGACCATAGACTTGACGTAGCCCCACAGGAATTAGTCTAACGGCGTCAAATCGCACGACCGAGGCGGCCAAGGGACTGGACCATTTCGTGAGATAACACGTTCTCCAAACTTGTTTTCCAATAAATTGATTGTGGCATTCGCTGTGTGGCTTGTGGCGCCGTCCTGTTTGAACCACATGTCCTCCAAGTCCATATCATCCAATTGGGGCCAAAAATATTCGGTTTTCATTTAACGGTAGCGATTCCCATTCACAGTAACGTGCCGGTCTTGATCATCACGGGCCACCGGCCCATAAACCACACCAAACCGTAATTTTTTCGGGATGCAATGATGACTCATGGAGTACGTGTGGATTGCTGCCTGACCAATACCGCATATTTTGTTTATTGACGAAGCCATTCTGCCAGAAATGAGCCTCATTTTGATGAAAATCCGAATTATTTTAAAGTTGTTGCTCAGTCCAATTCACGAACATACGACGCTTCTGGTGGTCAAGCGGCTTCAGTTCTTGCGTCAATTTAATCTTGTAAGGCTGTAGGCCAAGATCTTTTCGCAAATTTCGCCACAAAGACGTCACAGAGATGCCCAACGCTTGAGAACGACGTGTGAGAGACACATTTGGGCTTTCTTCAACTGAAGCCTCAGCGGCAGCAATATTCTCGACACTACGGGCACTTCTTTGTCTCACTGGCACGGGAACATTTTGTACTGTGCCTGTGGATTCAAATTTTTCCACTAGACGTTCAATTGTTAATCTGCTAGGACGATTATGACGACCATAAATTGGACGTAGCGCTCTTAACGTTGAGGCCACTGACTCCGAATTTCGGTTGTAAATTTTAATAATTTCGACTCGTTGTTGGATCGTTTATCTTTCCATCATGAAATAAAAACCTTACTGAAGAGAAATGTTAAAAGAGCGGCAAGAAAAAGAAAGAAAATGGCGTCGTATGCTGTCCCTGTCGCTCAACTTTTGTAGCGTCCCTGTTGAAAAACCCGATACTTCAATGGTAATTTGCGTTTGGGGTGTTTGGATATGGAGATCGGGTTGTTGACAATAAATAAATGGAACAATGTCGACTGTTCATTAGGGGGTCGATGACTTAATTTTGAATCTTGTCAGCTATTTTTTAGGCCGCTTTTCCAATTTAAGTTCTGAAATATGTAAGTAACTAGAGGTTGGTATTTCGAATAGAGATAAAACTGATATTTTGTGGCCAAATCGGGCAACTCTAATGTCATTTATATTCAGTTTGGTTTTCCATTTCACCATAAACAGGTTGACAAATGAACAACGCTTGCAAATCGTGCAAATTTATTTCGAAAATAATGGTTCAGTTCGCGAAGTTTACCACAAGCTCCGTCCATTTTATGGTCGACATAATCATCCATCAGAGCAATTAAATCGTTCGTTTTCGCACTACGTTTTCTTTATATGATAATACGCATTCGCAGAGACGTCGAATAGTGCGCACCGAGGAAACAATTGCAGCTGTAGAGCAAAGTGTTGAAGAGGACTCGAATGAGTCGATTCGCCACCATACACAGCAATTGTAGCTTTGTCCATAAACTTAATTGAAGATTTTGCCCAAAGATCTTGGCTTACGACCTTACAAGATCCAGCTCGTGCAAGAATTAAAGCCGCGAGACCATGCAATGCGTCGTGATTTTGGTGTATGCGCCGAAAATGAGATTGGTATCGATGCTGATTTTCAGCGCAAAAATATCTTCAGTGGTGAAGCTCATTTTTGGTTGAATGGCTAAGTCAACAAGCAAGGAATCCACATGAGATCCATGAGATGCCTAACATCCACCAAAACTGACTATTTGGTGTGCTCTATGGGGCTGGTGGAGTCATTGGGCCATACTTCTTCCGAAATGATGCTGGAGAGTCAGTTACCGCTAATGGAATAGCGGTAGAGCCATGATAACCGACTATTTTGTTCCCGAATTGGATGGTATGAATGTGGACTAGAATTTTCCTAACAAGACGACGCTAAATGCCACACAGCACACGTTACTAAGTTATTGAAGGCAACATTCGATGAGCGCATAATTTCGCGGAATGGACCTGTTAATTGGCCACCAAGATCGTGTGATTTGACACTATTGGATGATTTTCTTTGAGGATATGTGAAGTCGCTCATCTACACCAGCAAACCAGAAACGTTAGGGGACTTGGAAGCCAACAATCGTGGCGTTATTGCTGACATACGGGCTCAAATGCTCGAAAAAGTGGTTGAAAATTGGACCTCTAGGCTTGCCTTATTCGAACTAGCGGCGGCCACATGCCTGAAATCATATTTAAACATTAATGGCATAAAATTATCCATCCAATAAAGCGAACCTGATGGACATTAAAACGTTTTTTTTGTATTTTATTTCAATTCGAAGTTCTATACCTCTAAAAAAACACCAGAAAGTTCTCTTGTAAATTTATCCTTTCACATTAATTTCAATTATGTTTGCTTAACTTATCCCCTTCCCTACCCATACCCATAGCATATGCAATAGGTAAACGTTGAACCATCAAATATTTTGATAAACTAAAAATATGTTGTGACATAGCCATATAGCCGTAGCTCAGTGGCGCGATTGTTAGTGCGTAGCAACACCGAAAATGATTTTTAAATGGCCCTCCTCTCGTGATAATCTGACAAATCATCCCAGTAGTACCAATTGTTAAGAAAAGCTTGTTTGAAATTCGGCATTCGAAGTCGGCATAAAACATGATGCTCCGCCATCGTGCGAGGAGTACTCACGAACTCATAAATGGTTGTGAAAAGGCACGGCCCAAGGTACTAACGAGCCTGTTGCGGCAAAAATTTTGAATAGGCATTTTCTATATTTCAACTCCATGAAGTTTTTTTTTACGGAAATGCAACAGCAAAATTTTTGTTGGTGGCGACGACGATGCGGTGGTTGGCAATGGCGGTGTCACGCTTGGTTGTGCAGTGAACAAATGTTAGTGTAAAATCCGGTTCGACAAGGACCAAAAAATGTGCTCGCGGATTGTTGACTCCGAGAAAAAGAAAAAAAAGGGATATTTTAATTTTACACAATTAGGTTAGTTTATTGGGTGGTCGAACGTCTCTTGAGGCGGAAGTATAATAGAAGACGGTTGAGGACGACCACTCCGGTAACTGTGCGAACACATGAAACATGAATCGTACGATCATAACAGCTTTTCGTTTCGATTCGTTCAGTTATCGTTCACTTTACCTCACTTGCGAAAAAGCTAATTTATTCGCTCTTTCTCTTTCTTTTGTTTTTCATTACAAAAATTTGACATTTCACTTCAACAGCTGGGTACATTTAAATTCGTAAGTTCATAAGAAACGTTTTTTTTTTTTGGCAAAACGAATTCCACTCTGACGATAATCGCTTCCATTCACAAAAGTCTATTATGGGCAACTTAAGTAATTGACAGAACTGAAGAAAACTTAACGTAGAATTTTGACATTAGCTTTCGATTGCTTCCGACTATTATAGTTCAGCCTTTAGGTTTGACTGATTTTTCAAGAAGAACAAGATAAAACAAAAAATCGGGACAGGGAAAATGTAAAATGGCGACTTCTGGTAATAAATGGCCCCATCTACATGTGTACAAACCTAGTATCAGCTGAGGGCTGTGTTAGATTTGTAATTTTGGGGATATTAGTTTTTAAAATAAGATGGGACGGGACAAAATAATTCGTACAGCGAATCGTAGCTTTTTCATATGTTTTTATCCTTACCTTACAAAAATAATAACAATGATAGTGGAACCCAAAAAAGTATGTTTTGGAACTCCATCTGTCCGTCTGTCCGTTTTAGAGAAACTCCATAACACATTTTAGGATTTAGGCCATATAAAGATTTTTTTTTTGATGAAATGAAATTTAATATGAAATTTAATATAAATTTAACCATTTGTAACAATTGAAAATAATTAATTCTTGTCCAAATGATTCTTAACGGATTTTTCAGCTTTGAACGAAAATACAAAATCGTTGGGTATTATTATAGACACCGATTCCTTCAAATTCCGGAATTTACGTTCAATCACACTTCGACATTATTTATAAAAATATTTTTAACATCAATAATCAAAATCAATATTACAATGTATTTTGGGCAAACTTTGAGAATCGTCTTATTTTCGCATGCTTGATCTAACGCCAAACTCATTATGAAACAGAAAGTTGCGTATGACCCAGTCGTGCACCCACTACTCGTTTTTATACCCTATCCCATAAGGGTATACTAGTTTTGGTACATAGTTTGTAACATAGAGAAATAATTTAGCTAGATACACCTCAAAGTATATGGATCGACACAGAATCGCAAGCTGAGTCGATTAAGCCATGTTTGTGAACATTCATGGCCAAGGCAAGACAACACCTGTCGGTTCTGTTAGTGTATTATAAAATCGACAGACAATTATGTCTTCCTACTGAAATTTAAAGTGAACAGCTGGTGGGAATTATTTCATTGACAAAGCTCAGACATTTATATCTCTGCAAACAATATCCACAATAATTAATGATTAAGATATATCTTTCAAATCTCCTTGAGATTTCATATTTTGTGCTTTATCACAACCATCCGAATAGCGAAATTGAGTGGAAATACACTGCGTTGCAAATTATCATATGCTGTAGGAGAACAAAAGACTACTTACCGGGCAAATTTCGTATGATAATATGTATGTGGTGGTAATTTATTGTATATAATAACATAATTGCAATTATTGTGTACCTTCATTAGAGCGACAATCGTATCGTCATTCACAGACCCCGCTTTCATAACAATGGCTATCGCACAATCTATGCAACCACGTGGGAATATTTAATACATATTAACATTCAATCCATGAGCAATATGACATCTTTAGTTTGTATGTACAGTTAATCGTGGCGGTGATTAAATTAAATTGTATTCAATGGATTCGCGTTGATGTGCGTATGGTACCGTCTAAGCTCAAATGTTTGTCTTTACCTAGTTTAGATATATTCGTGTATATCTATCTATCCGAACTCAATGTAAAAAAAAAAACGTTAACCCTCTTCTTAATTATTTCTGATCGTAAAATTTTTACATTCCAACGTTTAATGTCTTAAAGACAAGGCATAAAGCTATGGCAAGTTTTAGTTTAATGGCAACAAAAAATCGTAGCACGCGCCGCGTTTTGAACTTAACGCTTAACTACAAACCATGTGGATCTCATAAAGAATAATCGTAACTCTATTTCTACCGCAAAAAAAAAAAAACAAATTTTAAACTAAATACCCACGATCTTTTCCATTCGTTAGTTTTAGCTTGTTTATTTTAGCAGTCCAATGATATGCTGCCTACAAGAAAGGCCACGCAGTATCGAAGAATTGGACAGAACGTCACCATTTACAGATAAGACTTCTATGTAATAAGGGACGTTTTGTACCTCGGCTTCGCTATTAACTCTCACCACTACATCTCTCCAGAAATAGGACGAATAATTTTCTTAGGGCTAAGAAGCGATTTTATTAGGAAAGTCCTTACGAGCTACTAAGGAGATTCTATACACGACCCTGATCATCCCATAGAATAGCTTGAGTTTGAGCGAAAAATTCTTCGTTCCCGTTCGGGTTGGCCGACAAAGACATAGAGATGGTCAAAGCACTCCCCATTGGACGTTTAAGATGGCTAGAGTGACAACGGATATCGTAGAAGATGACCACAACCAACTTGAAGTACGCAAATGGAGGGAGTACACTAAGGGCATGTTGACTGTAGATATTGACAAAAAAGATTAAGTTCCAGGTCACTTTAGGAAGCAAACTCTGGTGCTCGTCACAATGACAAAGATGCCTAAAAGGCCATGAAAATGACTTCTGTCAAAAAATACAGAGCCTTTGCCTCGCCCAGCTCTACATGAATGGAGTTCATCTTGTGAGGGATACCGATCCGTCCTTAAAAGATTTATCGACAGATTCAAGTTGGTTTGTTTGTGACATTACTTCTTTGTAACGGATGGTTTATCGGATTTTTTTTTCAAATCATATGTTTTTTGACACTGACTTAAAATCTTGACAGAAAGTCAGTTTCTAACCTCCGCGGAACGAAATGAGTCGCTTTACGCTTGAACAACGATGGGAAACATTGAAAACTTATTTCCAAAGTGAGTGCAGTATATTCCAAACAGTGTATTATTTGAAAATAGGTTTTTCCTGAAATGAAGCACCGAGCCTGCTGTAAGTATGTTTGTGCCAAAATATCGTGAGAATGGAATGCAAGTAGAAAACAATCATGGTCCCCGTCGTCGGTCGTACGGTGCGCAAAGGCGAAAAAGTGGCTGCTGTAGCCGAGTGTGAGACTCAATTCACGGACATCAACTCGCCACCGATCTCAGCAGCTCAATATTTCAAGCACTAGCTTGAGGAGAATTCTGCACAAAGTTCTCGAATTATATGCTAACAAGATCCAATTGTCTGAGAAATTAGAGGCACACGGCCATCCGCTTCGTTATCGCTTCGCAGTTTTAGACTTAGAGCAGCTTGAATTGGTCAAAGATTTTGGGCGAAAAGTCGTTTGACATGTGACATCTTTGGACTTTTTGTTTTGCATTGAACCGTGAAGAACAGATGTTATACGAATAATCCGGAAACATTTGAAGCACTTAAGGGTAATATTATCCAAGGAATCCGTGAGCTACAGCCCGAAAACCGTCAACAAGATCTTGAAAAATTGGACCGAAGGAATGCGCCGCTATGGCGTTAGAAATGTTTCAACAGCACCCAGTATTCGTGCTGTGGCTGTGAACTGCACATGAAGACAAGGGCTGCCATTGAGCTCTATATGTAAAGATGAAGGGAAGAACACCGGCTTTTCAGAAAGAAGAAAAAAAAGCAAGAAAAACATGCGATCGAGGATATAGAGAGGTGCAACTCTTGCAACGATGTTGGCATGTTTTGCCGGTGAAAAACGTCAAACCCAAGGATACAATTGACAAAATCTTGTCAAGATGAACAAGGAAATAAGGTAGTTGAGGCGCAGTCAATGCTGTGGATATGGAAAAACCACTTCTGCTGACTGTTAAACGGCGATGATTAACATCATTCCACTGTCATACAGAATGAACCATTCAGTATTCGCAACGATAGCGAAAACTGCCAACCACCCGACCTGAGTGAAGTGAGGATAGCAATATCTAAACTAAAGCTTCATAAAGCTTCTGGAATTGTCGACCCTCCCGCTGAGCTTTATAAAGCAGGTGGAGATGACTTGATAAGTAACATCCACCAACTCAAAAGAGAAATCTGGTCGGATGAAAGTATGCCTGAAGAATGGAACCTCAGCATCGTTTGCCGACCCACGAAAAAGGAGACCCTCTGAACTGCGCCACTTACAGAGTCATAAGTCTTTTCAACATCGCCTACAAGATCATATCAGCCGTAATATCTGAACGCTGAAGCCGTTTACCAACAACCTGATCGGCCCTTATCAGTGTGGTTTTAGGCCAGTAAAGTCCACAATCGATCAAATTTTCTTACACTCCATCAGATCCTGGAAATCTAGATCCTGGATTAAGACTAAGTATATGTTGTCAACACCAAAGAACACACAACATCGACGAATAAAACAGATCGTAATCATCGACAGCTATAACACTGAGGAAGTACGGGACTTTGTCTACATCGGCGCCGCAATTAACTCTGACAACAACATCTCATCAGAAATTAAACAAAAAAATTACTTTTGCCAACCGCTGTCTCTTCAGGCTATTCAGGCTAAGAAAGCAATTTAGTAGCAAAGCCCTCACTCTAGTAGTTCGAGTGATCCTATATAAGACCCAGATCATCCCATTCCTACTCTACGTAGCTGAAGGACGGACCATATCGAAAGATGAAGAAATTAGAGAGGAAAATTCTTCGAAAAAGTCTTCAGTCTCGTTTGCCTCGACGGGCTATATAGATGAAGATTCAACCAAGAACTATGCGAGCTGTATAGCGACATGTCCCTGGTCAAAAAACTCCGCATTGGACGTTTAAGATGGCTAGGACATGTAGAACGAATGGACACAAATACTCCGGCTCGCAGAGTCTACTATTCCCAGCCAGACGTTCGTCGGACACAGTAGAGGAAGACCTCGCCTTAAGTTCGCACAAGTAGAAATCGACCTCAACCAACTTGGAGTATGTTACTGGAGGCAGTTAGCTAAGGGCCGGGCTTAGAGAAGCATGTCCAGGCTCATTCCGGACTGTAGCGCCACTGAAGTAATTAAGGAAGTGTGTGCACAGGTATACAGATTACATGTTACATACCCAGAACGATTATCGTTTTGAAAGTTACGGAATGAGTCCCAGATTGTTAGGGGAAGTGTTGAAACTGTTCGTAAAACATTGACACGAAGACTTTTATCACAGTTAGGCATACCTAACCCAGTACGATTATCGTTTTAAAAAATTACGGAATGAGTCCAACACGATGATTTTCAACACAGTTAAGCATTCCACCTATATCCTTACAAGATCTAATTGGACCAACAGCTCAATCCTGGTGACCCAAAAAAAAATCAAAATTTCTACAGAACTGTCCTAGCTGACGAAGAATTTTTGGAAAATTTGATGATAACTGACGAGGCACATTTTAATCTGAGCGGGCTGTGAACAAGCCAAATTGCCGATTTTAGGGTACGCAGAATCCTAAAAATCTCCATCAATGTCCCTTTTAGTCACTTCGTGTTACTGTTTGGTGCGGAAAAACCAAGCGTATATGGACCATATTTCTTTGAAAATCATGCGGGTTCTATCGTTACGGTGAATGGGTGCCGATACGTAACAATGCTTCAGGACTACTTTTTCCACTTGTGCAAGCGGACAACAATGCTGAGCTGATTTGGTTTCAGCAAGACGGAGCTACCCCCCACACGGTTCGTGAGACAATGCTGAGCTGATTCGGTTTGAGCATTACGAAACTGCAGCTTACACCGTTCGTGAGACAACGAACTTGTTGCTCGTACAATATCCAAATCGCATTGTCTCCAAAAACCGCTGAATTAAAATGGCCGCCGCGATCGTCTGATCTGTCGGCTCGGAACTTGTTATGGGGTTACCTGGAGGAAAAGTTTTACATTAACAAACCACACACTATAGGCACAGGAGCTGAATCTCAACATTCGAACAGTACATGCATGGGCACTTAACAGATATGATTTTCCATGAATAATGCAAAATATATCCATTAAATAAACTTTTATTAGGAATTTATTTCATTAGATTTTATCTTTTCTACTTGCAGGCCACCATATACTAACTCGTTTCTATGTGTACTACAAAAGAGCATCATAAATAAAAGTGCAGTGTAGGAACTGCAAATCTGCAGTCCTAGAATCGCAATATATCCCTACGTCCTTTTATAAGCTATTAATAGTTTTCAGTAACCCAAAGGGAAGTATTTCTCTGTGCATCGACAATTATTCAATTATCCCTAAAAGCGCGCACATATTCCCATCGATCTTCTTAATGTCATTATAAGCCATAAAGAACTCATTGGTAATATTCATTTTGCGCTCTTTTTACATACATTCTTTTGGGACGCCGACAACTACCCAACGCATACAATTTTTTTCTACATCCCTGCGCCTCTTTTGGGGCGACTTTTGCCGTCCGATAAGCCCCAAGCCATTAAAATACACAACATGCATGTTACACGGATATTCACCAAGAACAAGCCCCATGCACTCGCCATTGTTAACGCATAACTTAATCATGGTGCTTCCATTCACCAACAGATGGCGTTTACAGCATTAATGGCTTACATCGCGAATCAATTTTCGATTATCCCCGCACGAACACTCTGCACTCATTTCATATTCAATTAATTTTTAATTTTAATTTTTGCGGACAAGCCGATGACCTAGTATCACACTATTAATATGAAAGGCCAGCCATACGACCACGACACCGTCTAGCACCAATCATGAACCAATTAAAACGCCCTCGAGCAAATAAAAACCGTCCCACTTGTGGCGAATGTAACAATTAGTCCGTGTCTATATGTAGTGCTGGAGCTGATAGGGATGCTGCCACTGCATCGTCTATCCTATACCTGCAACAAGATTTTCCAAGTGTACACACCTCCAAAAAAAGGCCAGGGAGAGAATAACCAAACTCACACCCAGTTAAATATTGATGAGACTCCTCACCATCAACATCGTTGCCATCAGTTCCAAACAGCGGCAGCAGAAACCTCGTCCGCCGCATGCAATGTGCATGATCTCGGTGAAAAGGAGGATGCCGTACTCGTCCTCGTAGGACGCACGAACCCATTCAATTTTAATCCAATTCCATTCGAATGGATTCCATCCAGAAAAAGCAATCATCATTATGACCCATATACCAGGAGTAGGAAAGCAGCAAACTATCTTCATTATTCCATCACTTGGCACAAATCGATATCGATGGACACACCGGACGACCGGATGTGGGTGGCAGCAGCGGCAATGGCCATCGTTGATGGTGTGGTGCATACGAATGCGTCGGTGGTCACCATTTCAAATAACAACCTCTCCACCCTGGTTCCCATTGATCTCGAAATGGCGAAAACAACAATAGCGGCACATCTGCCGTTCGTAAATTTCAATTTGATGATGTTCGATGTTGCATGCGATGGTGGCAACAACATTGTACACGGAGGACACAGCATACCATCATCATCCGCTGGACCGATGACCCCCGTAGCAAAAAACCAAAAAAATATTGATTATGTGCCAAGAAGACGAAGTCCAAGGTTTCCCCATTGCCAATTCATAGTTTTACAACGCATCTCGACGGGCATCGCGCAGTGCACCACTAAAAATACACATTCCAACATACTAGTGTACATCCTGCACGTATGTAGTAGGTGCAGAATTGATCCTCGGAAAGAGATAATAAATCTCTAGCGAGGGCGAGTTCATTTCGTTGCTGTTTGCCATGTCGTCGGTGAAGGAAAAAACACATTAACGGATGAAAAATTGCCGGAGAAAGTCGAACAAAATATGCTCTCACATGGCGTTAGAGAGGATAGCCAGGATTAAAGGTGCACTAACATAGAAAAGCTGATAGGTGTGCATTGCCAATAAGGCACCAACAACTCTAAAAATATATTGACTTTTGGCCATTTGCAATATATGAGTACGAGAGCATTCTAGTTTGTTGGGATGACGAAGGACGTTTTTGACGTGCCATCTGCGATTGTGCTAACATTGATTTAATGCATGCAAAGAAGGATACGAGTGGGAAATATTCCCGAAGAGGAATAGTAAAAAAGAATTGTAGCCCAATACATTGTTGGAGTGAAAACTGGGAGCATCACTTCAGAGACAGGAACAATGTTGATGCAAGGATGCATGTAGAAGAAATTGCATTTTCGGAATAGATTGTACTCGAGTCTTTGAAAGCAGATAAAGCTTACAGGGGTGCTTCAAAGATTGCAAATTAATGGAGGTACAGGGTAACATGAAACAAGTTCTAAGGGTACTTTTGGAGGAGAAATGCGTATGTTTGTAGGCATAATCAAGACTTGCATTATGTACGATGTATCAGAAGTAATATTTCCCTGGCTACTACAAACCCAAAAGAGTTCTCCTAGTTTCAAATAAAGCTGGAGTGGAACGCAAGCATTGGATAGATTTCGATGATTTTAAAGGCAGAAGTTTGAAAGTTTTGTATCCCCCCAGGATAGGTGGCATTTTTGCTATGACCTCAGGCTTTATTTTGTGTTGTAGACAGCAGGTGGTCAAAATGAAAATCAGCCCTTTCCGAGGCTATTGGTTGCTTAGTAACAATGGTATTTTGCATGGGTGAGTAGTTAACCCAAAGCATAACCTCCAACCTGGAGGGATAGTCCCAATTTATTAAATACCCCTAGGACACGATTGAGCGCTGTTGTTGGCATTTCAGTTCATCCACCACCATCTCTCGTCAAGGAACCTGACTTACCCGTTAAATTCCTAGACAGCCTGTTGTCCGAAAATGTCGAAGCAGCTCATATAGGTTTCCTAACCGAGCCAACAATTAGCAGAATCCCTTAACTGCTACAAAGCAGACATAGCTGTGATGAAAAATGTGACTTCTGCTACGGACCGTCTTATAGTGAGCAGAAACAGCGACTGTTCGGATGCGGATTTGTATGAAGTGCTAGACTTAGTAACAAGCCGCATCAATGCCATATCCACCAACATAAGCCTTATATGCGCTCACGCCCCGACGGAGGAATAAGTGATAAAGTAAAGGATTGCTTCCATGACCTCCTTGACAAATCCTATGAGCGACTACCGAAGTACGATGCTAAAATCGTGCTGGGATATTTCAACGAAAAGGTAGGAAGAGAAGACATACTTAGCAGTATTGTCGGAAAACATAGCCTAACGGACTTTGGAAAATTGACTTCGCTACGGAACGAAATGCCACTATAGCCAGCACACGGATTCATTACCTCGATATCCATAAAAGGACATGGTAGTCTCCAGATCAATGAACGGTCAACCAAATTAATCAGATTGCGTTAGACAAGAGGCACGCATTCAGTATTTTGGATGTCTGAACATTCCGAGGAGCTAACATCAACTCGGACCACTACCTTGTTGCAGCCAAGGTAAGGATGTGGATATCCACCACAACACAACAATCCAGAAATACTGTGAAAAAATTTAATGTCTAAAGACTGCAAACGCAAGAGACCGCCAAGACCTTCGCGCAACGCGTATCCCTTAACCTCTCGATTAACACCATACCACCAGCATCGAATGTCGAAGAACAATGGTAACGATGCCAACAACCCATTAGATCAGCCGCAACTGTTGTCCTAGGTTTCTCGCGCCCACCAGCGAGAAACCCTAGCCTATAAAGCTAAGCTGTAGGTGAAGACGAGAGCTGCCATTGAGCTCTATAGGCAAAGAAGAAGGGAAGAGCACCGGCTTTTCAGAAAGAAGAAAAAAGAACAAGAAAAGCGTGCAAACGAGGATATAGAGAGGTGCAACTCCAGGAACGATATTCGCAAGTTTTACCAAAGTTTAAAACGTCAAAGCCAAGGATACTAGGATCGAACAAAGAAATATCGTAGTTGAGACACAGTCGATGCTGAGGATATGGAAGAGCCACTTCGGCAGACTGTTAAATGGCGATGACGAACAAGATTTCGCTATCAGGCAGAACCAAGCATTTAATATTGGCAACAACAGCGAAAAGTGCCAAGCACCCGACCTGAGTGAAGTGAGGATAGCAATATCTAAACTCAAGCTTAATAAGGCTGCCGGAAATGACGGCCTTCCCGCTGAGCTTCATAAAGCCGGCGGAGATGACTTGGTAAGTAACATCCACCAACTCATAAGCCGAATCTGGTCGGAAGAAAGTATGCCTGAAGAATGGAACCTCAGCAACCTGATCTGCCCTTATCAGTGCGGTTTTAGGCCAGGAAAGTCAACAACCGATCAAATTTGCACACTTCAGAAGATCCTGAAATAAACCCAAAAAGTCCAAGTCAATACCTACCGCTATTCACCGATTTCGAAGCCTCATACGACAGCATTTATAGAGACAAACTATACAGATCCATGTCTAGTTTTGGTATCCGTCCACACTCGTCCGTTTGTGTAAGATAACGATGGAGAATTCTCGCTGCTCCATCAGGATCAGAAACGATCTCACCGACACATTTGATACCAAAAAAGGATTAAGGCAAGGCGATGCGCTGTCATGCGACTTCTTCAATTTGATTCTTGAGGGGATTGTGCGTAACTTCTGAGCCAACGCCATAGGCACGATTTTCCAAAAATACACCGATGAGATTGACATCATTGGCAGGACTAAACGTGACGTCATAGCCACGTTTGCTAGTATAGAGAAAGAAGTGCCAAAAGGGTAAGACTAAGACGAAATTGACAGAAATAACTTTGAGGTAGTACGTGACTTTTTCTACCACGGCTCCGCTATTAACTCTGGCAACAATACGCTCTTTGGTACCCAGGCCCTGGCGCGATGGTAAGTGCTATGAACTGCAACGCAGAAGGTCTGGGTTTCTATTCCCCGCCGTAGCAAAACTCACATGATTTTGCTCTGGTCCTCCTCTCAACAAATAATCAGATTAGTATTAATTGTCAAGAAGAGCTTATGTCAAATTCGCCGTTCGGAGTCGGCATAAAATACGAGGTCCCGCCATAATGCAAGAAGTATACACGCTTACATGAATATTTGTGAGAAGGAGCAAGGGGCATGCAAAGTCAAGTGGAAATGGTATCATCGTTCAAACAAAAGTTTTCAGATGCAGGATCACTCTGCTGGCAGTACACGCTGGGTAATAAGGAGCCTGTTAAGCCAATAATCTGTCTTACTTTAGTAGAAAATCTACTAAGGTGCTAGATTTTTAGCTTTAAAATTCGCCGTTCGGAGTGGGCATAAAATACATGAATGGTTGTGAGAAAGCTCGGCCCAGCATATTTATGAGCTTGTTGTGCCAATATTTTTTTTTAGCAGAAAAACGAACTTAAGCACCTCATTTTCAGCATTAAAAAAACTGAGTTCCATGTAAAATTTTACTAACCAATAGTTTTCTATAGAGAAGTTTAATTATACATTCGAAAAAACAAAATTTTCAATTTGCCGTGGAATGTTCCCACATCTGTTTTTTTCAGTGCGAAATTCAAAATTTTAACTGTCTTATTTTCTGTCAAGACCTAAACTAACATCCAGGCAAAACTACTATTTGGATAGTAGTCATAGTCAATAGTCTATCGAAATGAAAAAAAAAAATTTTTTTCAACAAGAAAATCCAAATCTGTGGCATCTTTCCAATACAATAAACCACCTGCTACACACACATACATAATGTACATATGTTATTCCTCCATCCATCAAGGTTGGGAGTTACTTGATAATAAATTTCTGATCTCTTGACAAGGATACCTACTTTATGATGCACTCATCGGTCTAACACTTTGACACATCAAGAATAAATTAAGGATCATTAAATGTTTGTCCCATCTTTGGGACTAAATTCAATCCCACGCCAACTCTGTCCCGTCTCTTTGTGTTTCGTCCATAATTGATTTATTATCGCAAACGATTTGTTGAGGCCAATGGGCATTGCCACTCACCATTGTCAAATAAGTGTCGCCGCCCCCCGACCCCGATTGAATGACAAATCTAACATGAACTCCAGTGCCATACATGTTACACTACGACACACAAATACGAGTCCGCACGACCGACGTTAACACTCCAAGGACTTGTTTTAAAATTAATCATTTTTAAATAACACAAATGTGAGTGTTTAATTTTTTTTCCAACTTTTCTGAAGGAAAACATAAAACGGCATCCCAACCCCTATCCCCTTGACATTTTGTTTTTTTTTTCTTTCCATCAAAATGAACAATTAATGAAAATCATTGCAGTGCTATAGAGTTGCTGATATGCACAAGCACATGCAAACAGCTCTTAAAAATTGAGAGAACCATGTTGATAATCGGCCGTCCCCCCACCCTTCCAAAAAAAAAGTTCATTCTGTATGCATATACAGCATTCCACTGTTAACAGAACACTCAATCCTGCTGCGTCCACTTAAACATGTGTTTTAAATTAAAACACACACACACACACAAGCAAAGTTAAATTGTTCATATTAAAAATTTAATTGAAATTAATGTTAAACGGATGTTTTTCGTTTGCTTATGGAGTTCCTCAAAAGCTTCGATGTTATTATTATTAAATTAAACAAAAAAAAAACTAAAATTATCGCGTTTATATATAAAGGGGGTGTCCATTTTGTTTTTTTTTTTGACGGGAAGTATGCAATTTAAATGACTCTCGGGATCAGTTGCGGTGTGAAAAATGTAGAAGCCTCATCATTTATTCAGTCGATTTAAAAATTCACTTATTTGTGCGCTAATTTGATTTTCGAAGAGCTCCTTTTTTTCGAAAAGCGTGCGTGTTGGGATATGTAAACAGTCGTATGAATATTTTATTTGGAGCATTTGTGATTTTAACTAAAATTAAATTACGGCTTTTATGCTAACGGATTTTGTTTTGTTTTTATTTAATTCAATTCCGGTGCGTTTGTAGGGGATGATGCGTTAGTCCTGAGAGTTGAAATATGGTGGTATTGATTTTCGCTTCCTTCTCTTGGGGAATGGAAAGAAAAACTGATCTGGTCACTCTGGCTGTGGGTAGTCAGAGGGGCTACCTAATTTGGGAAACAATTAATAGGTTCCTCCTGCCCAGGAGGACGAATTGAAGCCGATTCAATGACACGACTTTTAATATTGATAACCAAGCGGGAATAAAGACAATTTCTGCTATTACGATAGGATAGAACTTCATTGAATGGAGTCGCTTATAGGTTGGGTTCTTGATGCACTGCATAATGTAAATGTTACACAATTTTGTACGCAGGGCAATGAACTCGATAGACATTGCTCAGGTATCAACTCTAAACTTGCTGACAACCTTGTGAAAAAAACCCGTCTTGAGGTATTTATTGAGCATGCATTCCCAGCGTTAGCAACACCTAAATAATTTTAGTCCCTTCTGTCGTGATAATCTGACAAATAATCCTTACTTACTTACTTAAGTGGCGCTACAGTCCGAAATGAACCTGGGCCTCAACCAACATGCCTCACCAGTTAGCCCGGTCCTTAGCTAACTGCCTCCAGTTGCGCACTCCAAGTTTGCTGAGGTCGGTTTCTACTTGTGCACGAAACTTAAGGCGAGGTCTTCCTCTACTGCGTCCGACGTCTAGCTGGGAATCGAAGACTCTGCGAGCCGGAGTATTATTGTCCATTCGTTGTACATGTCCTAGCAATCTCAAACGTCCTATGCGGAGTTTTTTGACCAGTGACATGCCGTAGCACAGCTGGTATAGTTCTTGGTTGAATTCTCGTCTCCATAGCCCGTCAACGCAAACGGGACCGAAGATTTTTCGAAGAATTTTCCTCTCGAATCGACCAAGGATTTCTTCATCCGCTCTTAAGACGGTCCATACTTCAGCGCCGTAGCGACTGGGATGATCAGGGTCTTATATAGGATCTCCTTAGTTGTTCGAGTGAGGGCTTTACTTCTGAATTGCCTTCTTTGCTCGAAGAAAAAGCGGTTGGCAAGATAAATTCTTCGTTTAATATCTGACGAGATGTTGTTTTCAGAGTTAATAGCGGAGCCGAAAGTCCCGTACTACTTCAAAGTTATATCTGTCAAAGGTGATGTTCTGTCTAATTCGTCGATGTTGTGTGTTCTTTCGTGTGACTGCTAAACCCATTTTTGCCGCTGCCTTCTCTATACTAGCAAACGTGGCTATGACATCACGTTGGGTCCTGCCAATATCGTCGGCGTATGCTAGTAGTTGCACCGATTTTTGGAAAATTGTGCCTCTGGTGTTGACTGAGGAGTTTTGCGCAATCATCTCAAGAATCAAATTGAAGAAGCTACATGACAGTGTATCGACCTGCCTAAATCTTTTTCTGATATCGAATGTCTCGGTGAGGTCGTGATGAAGCAGCGATAATTCTACATCGTCATCCTATACAAACGGATGAGTTTGTGCGGTATACCAAAACTAGAGATGACTCTGTATAGTTCATCTCTATAAATCCTGCCGTATTCGCCTTTGAAATCGATGAATAGGTGGTGGGTGTCGATTTGGATTTCTTGGGTTTTATCCAGGATCTGCCGAAGTGTGAACATTTGATCGGTTGTGGACTTTCCTGGCCTAAAACCACACTGATAAGGGCCGATCAGGTTGTTGGTAAACGGTTTCAGGTGTTCATAAACTAGGATCTTGTAGGCGATGTTGAGGACATTTGAAGCTGGTGGGAGGGTGTTAATCGATAAGTTAAGAGATACGCGTTGCGTGAAGGTCTTGGCGGTCTTTCGACAACCATTTTTTCACATTCTTCCTTGGCTGCAACGGTAGTGGTTATCTCCTCGGTATGTTCGGACATCCAAAATACTGGATGCGCGCCTCTTGCCTATCGCAATATGTTCAATTTGGTTGACCGTTCGTTGATCTTGAGACTTCCAGGTCCCCTTATGGATATCGAGGTGAGGAATCCGTGTACTGGTTATAGTGGCATTTCGTTCCGTAGCGAAGTCAATTAGCCTAATTCCGTTACCAGACGTGTTGCCATGTAGACTATGTTTTCCGACAATACCGCTACATGTGTCTGCTCTTCCTACATTTGCTTTAAAATCTCCCAGCACGATTTTAACATCGTACTTCGGTAGTCGCTAATAGGTTTTGTCAAGGTGCTCGTAAAGCAATCTTTAGCTAAATCATCTTTTAAATCCGTTGGGGGGTGAGCGCATATACGGCTTATGTTGGTGAATTTGGCCTTGGTGCGGATTGTTGCACCGCTTTCGCTAATGTCTTGGAAACATAAGACTTCTTTCCTGAGTCTGGCACTTATAACAAATCCGCATCCGAATAGTCTCTGTTTCTGCCCAATATAACACAATCCGTAACATGTCACAGTTTTTCATCCTCTTTTTGCGCGGACCATCCCATCGTATTTCCTGGCTGGCAGTAATGTCTGTTTTGTAGCAGCTTAGGACTTTCGCTAGTTGTTCGCTTGCATTTATCCTGTTTAATGTTCTCACATTAAAGGTGCAGGGTTCTGAACTGGCTGTTTGTAGTGTTGCTATTTTTCGTCGCGTTGTCAACACTGTCAATGGTTACCGCATTGAAGCAGCTGACCTTACAAAAGCTAGACTAAGTGCTTACCCACGTCCCACAACACCAACATTCAGCTGTAGTAAAAAAACTTCCACTATTTTTGTTGCCATTTGAAGGTAATTGCATTATGCCCTCATCCTTATTGGCAAAAAACTAGTGTTTCCCAAGATCTATTAAGGCAAATCTTACATCGTTTCACAGGGACAGGGACTATCGAAGTGTGTGCCCTGCCCTTGCCCTGCAGGGCTTTTTTGGCGATTACTTCCTTCGCGCGATCCAATTTTTTTTCCTTAGGGTGCAATTCATAGTGGATGATTTCCTTCCAACCAAACACTAAGAAAACCTACTTGGCCGTCAATCCTGGCTTGATCACCATTTGCGCCGGCTCACCGCGATTCGACCACGACCATTTTCGCTTGATCCACTTTTAATCACCAGTCACCATCCGGTTCAGAAGTGGTTCGGTTTCTTGCGATTAAACAGATGGAAATGAATGGGTAGATACAGAAATTCGGTCCATGTGTTTTGTTGCCTTAGCTTTTTTTTGTATTCAGCGCTGTGCAAATGGTTCCAAATGTTTTTTTGTGTGCAATGTTAAGCACCTGATCAATGGACGCAGTGCTTTCACACTCGTCGATTCCCATGACTATATCGACATTTTTGACATTTGGCCTTTCAGAACATGGTTCATCTCTGACATCAAAGTTACGTGATTGGAATCGCTGGAACCAGAACCGCCTTTATCGAAAGAAAACTAAAAATATGGCATTTTGCTGGTGTCCATTTTAACGCGCGATATCAAACAAATCGTGATTTTAACATTCACAAATCTGATATTACGATCTATCAGCACGAGATACAGATAACAAAAGCTACCTGTTGGAGATGTAATGGATTTCTTTCCACTTCACCGTTATTTCTATTACAAAATTAAGCTCTATTATACAAGGTCCGCTTATATAACAAGCTCTGCTAATTAAATTTGAAATTTGATTTATTTATTTCATTTGGATGCAACTTTTATTGATTGTTTTAATTTTATTTCCTCTTAATTAGTCATAGCATGCACTTTATCAGATTATGAGTCAACACTGTTAATACTTTAAACCTTATGAGCTTCTCCGGAAAGAGAGAGAGAAGCGAAATCATCTCATTTATTCTGCTTTTTCGATGATGCAGCAGGTATTAAATTTTCTTCTCAAAATAGTTCCAAATTATCAACGCAAAAGGAAAAGCGTACGAATACGAATTTCAGCGGTGTAAGGCCGTGGGCAATTTAACTTAAAAAATCAGCAAAAATAAATTTCACAACCTTTTTGGTTGCATGCTGTCCGCAATAATTTTCATATTTCGTCCGCATTGTGGCAGATGACACCATTCTAGGAATGCATATGCGACCCGAAAGCACAGGCCATTTAATTCATGGCGACAACAATTTCGAATCCTGTCATGACGACCAATCCCATACACCAACGTAGCGACGCAATCCCATCCGCATTTTTTTAAGAATCATGACCCGATAACACCTTCAACCCACAGAAACCACTACAAAGTGCAGTTTTATTTTCAGATTGAATTTTTTTGTCATTGTTTCGGATTGTCCCTTATTCGCGTAGGTAGTTGTAAAATTAATTCGTTATATTATATAAGATGGCGGAGACATAAACAGCGAAAAAGGGAGGTTAGGTATTTGACGATACCTCTCCGTGCAAATTGGTAAGAGAACATTTTTGCGAATATAGGGTAAGATGGCCTTCTACAGCTGGGAAAATAAGTTTTGAAATGTTTCCAAAAATGGTGGTTGCATTTGTTATATCTGACGTGGTATCTTTCCTGCTAAATGTGATGCTCCATGAGAAGGTGATGTAGCCCCTATTAGAAATCATTTATACATACGAATACGTTAAAATACGTACGTTCTGGTATACAATCGAAATTCGTATGTCTCTACAGAATGGCGATGGAGAATTTTCCCTGCTGCATTCGAATCTGCAGCTGATCACATCCAGCATTCATTAATTTGGAATGCTCTTCTGAGGAGCTTACATCGGCTCGGAAAACTATCTTGTTGCAGCCAAGGTAAGAATGCGGATATTCACCACGCCACAACAATCCAAAAATACAAAAACATTTAATGTCGAAAGACTAGAGTCTCAAGACACCGCCAAGACCATCGCGCAACGCGTATCCCTTAACCTCTCGACTAATACCATACCATCGAATGTCGAAAAACAATGGCAACTTTGCCAACAAGCCATTAGATCGGCCGCAACTGATGTGCTAGGTTTCTCGAGCCCACCACCAAGAAACTTCTGGTTTGATTATAAATGCTGACAGATGCTCGCAGCCAAGAGCGGGGCCTACAAGGCTAAGCTGCAGGTGACGACTAGAGCTGCTATTGAGTTCTATAGGCAAAGAAGAACTGATGATCACCGGCTATTCAGAAAGAAGAAAAAAGAGCAAAGAAAGCGCGACATCGAGGATATTGAGGGGTGCTCGTCCAGGAACGATGTTCGCAAGTTTGACCAAAGTTTAAAACGTCAAAGCCAAGGATCATAACAAACCGCGCTATAAATTGCAGAAAAAGCGATGTTACCTGCCAAACATCCATTACTCGTGATACAAAAATTGCTTGATAAGTAACATACATAGTTGCAATACAAATACAAAATGGGTGGTGGTTTCAGTGGGTTAAAGTCCCGCAAGTGCTCATCGTGCCTTTTGAGATTTCCACCAGCCCACGGAAAAAAATGCCAAGGTTAATGGAACAGAATCCTGGCGAGATGTCGAATATCGTATGTGAGACATAGTCGATGATAAAGTCGATAGTCGATGATGAGCCACATTTCGCTGTCAGGCAGATCGAAGCATTCAATATTGGCAACCGAAATCTGCCAACCACCCGACCTGATTGAAGTGAGGATAGCAATATCTAAACTCAAGCTTAATACGGCTGCCGGAAATCTGGTCGGATGAAATTATTCCTGAAGAATGGAAACTCAGCATCGTTTGCCCGATCAACAAAAAAGGAAGCCCTCTGAACTGCGCCAATTTCCGTCATTTCCGGCAGCCGTATTAAGCTTGAGTTTAGATATTGCTATCCTCACTTCAATCAGGTCGGGTGGTTGGCAGATTTCGGTTCGGAAATTATTCCTGAAGAATGGAAACTCAGCATCGTTTGCCCGATCAACAAAAAAGGAAGCCCTCTGAACTGCGCCAACTACAGAGGCATAAGTCTCCCCAATAGAGCCTACAGGATCCTATCTGCCGTAATGTAAACGCCTAAAACCGTTTACCAAAAACTTGATCGACCCTTATCAGTGTGGTTTTAGGCCAGGAAAGTCAACAACCGAGCAAGTTTTCCAAACTTGTCCGTTTGGGGCGCAAACGACCTCACCGACACATTCTATACAAAAAAAAGGATTTAAGCAAGGCGATGCGCTGTCATGTGACTTTTTCAATTTGATTCTTGAGAGGATTGTGCAAAACATCTTCAGCGATGAGGCTCATTTCTGGAAGAATGAGTTCGTCAACAAACAAAATTGTCGAATTTGGGGCAATACCTATCCACGTGAGTTCCAAGAGCATCCGATGCATCACAGGAAAGTCACTTTAGATTTTGGGCTAGCGTCATCATCGGTCTTTATTTCTTGAGGAACAATGTTGGCCATCAGGTGTTTGATACCAAACTTATTTTGGCACGATCTTGACGAAATGGACACTTACAATATGTGGTTTGTGGATTGCGCAGCTTGCCACACAGCTTAAGCCACATTGGAAATTCTGCACGAGCGATGAGAGGACATGGACATTTCACGTGGGGGTGTGCGATTTAACGTCGTTAGACTCTTGTGTGGCTTAAGCGAATAAACCTCAAACCACAGCGGCCCTGAAAGTCAAATTTTAAGATAGGAAGCGATTAATGAAAGACCCTTTATCAGCAAGAAGAAGATAGAGAAAGACATCCTGGTAAGGCGTGGACTAAAACTTTTTATGCTGACTAAAAATAAAAAATAAAATCAATTTATGGCGCAACAGGCTCGTTAGTACCCAGGGCCTAGCTTTTTTCTCACAACCATTCATGTGTGCGTGTGTGCTTCTTAGCACGATGGCGGGACCTCCTGTTTTATGCCGAATCCGTTCGGCTAAGTTGAGATAAGCTTTTCATGACGATTGAAACTACTCGGATGATTTGTCAGATCATCACGAGAGGAGGTGCCAGTGAAAAATCATTTAGGTGTTGCACCGGCTGGGAATCGAACTCAGACCTTCTGCACGGCAGTTTATCGCACTAACCATCGCGCCACTGAGCCCGTCACTGAGCCGTGCTGACTAATCGACAATTTCTACTGAATTCAACCGTACATAGAGCGAATGGACACCTGCTCGCAGAGCTCGATTTCCGGCCAGAAGTCGGAATCTGTATAAAATCTTCGCCTAAAGTGGCTCGCACAAATAAAGGGTTTTTCAATAAGAGCTCTACAAAAGTTTTTTTTTAAATAAAACAAAAATGGTTTTGGATATCAATGCAATTTTTTATTCCTGTGAAAGTACGTTCGATGCCATTATGTATGGAACTCGATTTCTTTTGCATGGCCACCACGGGCACGCTTGCAGAAGTCCAGACGCTGAACCCAATTTTCGACGGTTTTCAAGCATAAATCGGCCGATACTGCTGCAATTTCACGTTCGATATTCGTACGAAGTTCATACATCGTCGCTGGCTTGTTAGCATTAACCATAGACTTGATGTAGCCCCACAGGAAATAGTCTAACGGCGTCAAATCGCACGACCGAGGCCGCCCAGCGATTGGACAATTTCGTGAGATAACACGTTCCCCAAACTTGGTTTCCAATAAATTGATTGTGGCATTCGCTGTGTGGCTTGTGGCGCCGTCCCGTTGGAACCACATGTCATCCAATTGGGGCCAAAAATATTCGGTTTCCATTTAACGGTAGCGATTCCCATTCACAGTAACGTGCCGGTCTTGATCATCACGGAAGAAGTACGGCCCAATGACGCCGCCGGCCCATAAACCACACCGAACCTTAATTTTTTCGGGATGCAATGATCACTCATGGAGTACGTGTGGATCACTACCTGACCAATACCGCATATTTTGTTTATTGACGAAGCCATTCAGCTAGAAATGAGCCTCATCGCTGAAGATGATTTTTCGATGAAAATCCGAATCATTTTCAAGTTGTTGCTCGGCCCAATTCACGAACATGCGACCATTCTGGTGGTCAAGCGGCTTCAGTTCTTGCGTCAATTTAATCTTGTAAGGCTCTAGGCCAAGATCTTTTCGCAAAATTCGCCACAACGACGTCACAGAGATGCCCAACGCTTGAGAACGACGTGTGAGAGACACATTTGGACTTTCTTCAACTGAAGCCTCAGCGGCAGCAATATTCTCCACACTACGGGCACTTCTTTGTCTCACTGGCACGGGAACATTTTGTACTGTGCCTGTCGATTCAAATTTTCCCACTAGACGCTCAATTGTTGATCTGCTAGGACGATTATGACGACCATAAATTGGACGTAGCGCTCTTAACGTTGAGGCAATTGACTCCGAATTTCGGTTGTAAATTTTAATAATTTCGACTCATTGTTGGATCGTATATATTTCCGTCATGAAATGGCAAACCTTACTGAAGAGAAATGTCAAAATAGCGTCAAGAAATATGGCGTCGTTTGCTGTCCCTGTCGCTCAACTTTTTTAGCGTCGCTGTTGAAAAAACCAAAAAACCTAAAACTTGAAGTGCGCAATTACGTTTTGTTAGCTAAGAACCGAACCATCCGAGTCCCAAGTACATCCCACCAGACTGTAGAGCCACTTTGGAAGAAGAGTGGGTGATTGTGAGACAAAAGTAGGTACTCATTCTTATGGGTAGTTTACAACATTTTCAATGGCTTGGGCATTAGGTGCTAGAGATAGGGGATTATTCGAGGGAGTGATTTATGATCGTTCTGGAAAGTAATATTTATAGTAATCGTCCTTTGTTGTTGTTTTTTCGCGTTCTTCCTTGTTCCTTGTCTATTAGGATGTGGTCAATTCGATTGACTGTTGATTGGTATGGAGACATCCATACCTTCTTATATTCTAAGCAAAGTGAGGGAGTCAAGTGTATAAAATGAAAGAATTTTTCCACTTCCAGTCCACAAAAGCCAAATTGAAACACAACAGTTCCAGACCTGCAAATACACCCACTCCACACATCCCATTGTTTCTTAGAAGTCAGATGTCCCGGTCAAACTATGAAATATTCATACCTCCATGACATGCAATCATCTCTGAATGATGCAAATATATTTTTCCTCAATGATGTTGGCTGTGAGATACGACTATACCGGAACTGTTGCATTGATGAATTGCCTGCATCTGATTAGAACACCACCCTCTGTGCGGGAGCCAGCTGTGTGGCCCCATGTAACACAACATGCAATAGGCGTTGATTTGCACACAAATAACTTTGACATTCCGACGTGTTTTGCTAGCCTGATCTGTATTTAGGTATGTTGGCATATACCTATTCAATTTTTGTCTCATCTTCTGTCACTGCCAGCGAATCTTCCTTGCCCTCCCAAGTTTTCGCACCAAAAACCGACGCACAGAAATCATTTAATACAAAAAAAAAATCCATGAATTATTTATGAAATTCACTGTTTTGTGAGATATATTTATTATTCGTTTTGCAACATGAATAATGCATGTCTCGGGCATGCACACTCACATCATCCATCCGTCACAGCGCGTACATCCTTCGAATCCGATTTACGCACCCGGTTCCGTATTCGTTTCCAATTGGTATAAATAGATGCCTACTATCCGATAGATAATCGCCCCCTATGTAATATAATTTTCGTCAAACCTCAACCTCTCGAAGGAAGTATGCCTTCGTCGACTCCCCCTATTCAAGTGCCGAATAATAATCCTCAGCAATATGATTGCCTCGAGAAATATTTCAGTCGTATTATAAGTCGGTCTGTCGGTCGTCGCCGCCATCATTATGGGTGGTGGTGCTTTTGTTCTTATCCCCGAAATTAACTCACGAAAATATTCCGTAAAACAAGAAATAGATTACATCCAGGCAGGGTGCGGCTGCCTCTGAAAGACGTTGGCGAAGACGTGCACAAGGGTGACGCTGGCTTAGCCTGCAAGGTGGTGGAGGTGTAGGGATTACTTAAAATTTTTTTTTTGTCATATTCCTGTGGCGTTCGCAGGACACACCAAGGCACATGCACAGTCCCACCAACACAAAATCGTAATTAGCGCATTTAATATTTTTATGACGAAACATAATTGCGTACTTTTTTGTTTGCTCCTTTCTTCGCAACTGTCAAATGACGCCCGGTCTCTCGTTAGTAGGGTGGTGGTACTTCTATCCTGAGAATTTATAATCCTATGAAATATTTTTAATCACATTTCCTTACTCGACTTGTGCTTTTGTTTCCCTTCATTTCGACATCGGATTTAGAATTTAGAGAATTTTTTATGTTTTGCGAAAAAGCCTCATACTTATAAAAAACGAGACCATAAGCTTGAGTTTTATGCATGTTCTTAGGTGAGTTGCATTTTTATAGCACAGGTTATGATGGGTAGGAATCATGCCCAATATTATGAGAGTAATGCCACACATATACAGGGTGGTATATAACTTTGGTTTGACAGCATCCCGATGACAGTGAGCACTTGATTACACGGAAATACTTGAGATTTTTAGAGTTTTTATGTTAAAAATACTAAAATGCCATAAAAAACGACGACGACGCCAACCTGTAAAAGTTTAATAAAAGACAATTTATTGTTTTACTTGGGATGTTGTTGTTTTTCATTCTCTCCGGTAGGATATTAGGCATAACTTCCCTGCCGGTGTGCAGCCCCATAAAAGACCGAAACAAATGACCGGGTGGTGATGGATTTGCCTATTTTTTATTTGTTGTTGGTATTTTTGAAAGTCCACTCTTGGTAAGACTTGAGCTATAAAATATGGCAATCCAGCTGTAGATATAGTTTCGATTCAATCTAATTGGCAAAGGCTCATATATGGGTGTTGGAAGCAGATTTGTAAGAAATTTCTTTCTTAGTGTTTTATTGGCTACCTTGGAATTTCTAATGCCACCAGATCTGCAAAAAATTACAGCCCTAAATGGTCTATTTGAAAAAAAAAAAAAACTCATGCATAAATTGAAAATGTATGACTACGGACGCGCACCTTTGTCTTTTCGTTGTGTACGTAGGCGGGATTATTTTTTATGGAGGTATTTCCCAAAGGCCTTAACCTTGTGGAACGCATGAAACAAAAGGCGATAAATCATTTTGTGTTAGGTTTACCAAAGAATCACAAAATTACTTATTTTGATTTTGGTTTGCTTTATTATGGGGGTTCTTGTTATCCGATGAAATTACTTTTTAGCAGTTAAACAAAGGCTTTATGGAAATATTTTAACCGCACTTTAAAAAAAAATAAGAAGGGTTTTGATAGTAATTAACCACGAATGACACCATACGACCCAGGACCTCTTTGCGTGCCATATACTCCTTCCTTACTTAAGTAAGTAAATAAAACAGAATTACAAAAGTCGGTAGAATTTAAAATTGATGTCAGGATGGATGTGAAAATTCTATTTGGCTGTTCTATGGAAAACACATTGCTTCGCAAAATATATATTTTTTGTTCTAAAATCAGCACGCGAACAAAATTGCTTATAAATTGTCTTTTGGTTTTCAAGCAAAGCGCTGGAACGAAGGAAATGAAAGATGAGAAGACGTGCATTGATTTCAAAATGTATCTGTTCATTTCATTTTACATCCAAGGAATGAGAACCGAATGAAATTCCATTTCATATTTCATTTGTTGTTTTAATAGTGATAAACGAGTGCAACGCTGAAGACATTTCTGAGGTGTTCGAGCGATACTATGGAGTTCGTTACGATTGTGTGCCCTATCAGTTTTATTGCTAATTCTATTCAATCCAATAACTAGAAAGTTTTTACTGCACCTAGTCAGATGTAGATGTTAAATACAAGTTTTGGGGCACATGTGAAATGATTTACTCAAGTGGCACTACAGTCCGTAATGAACCTGGGCCTCACCTAACTTTTCCGAATCTAATAGTCAATAACTTACATACTTAAGTAGCGCTACAGTCCGTAATAAACCTGGGCCTCAACAAACCTGCCTGTTCAGTAAGCACGGTCCTTAGATAACTGTCTCCAGTTGCTTACTACAAGTTGGATGAGGTCGGTTTCTACTTGTGCCATTTAAGGCGAGGTCTACTGCGTCCGACGTTTGGCTGGGAATCGTCCAATGTAGAGTTTTTTGACCAGGGGATGTATAGCTCGTAGAGTTGTTGGTTGAATCTTCGTATCCATAGCCCGTCGACGCAAAAGGGCCGAAGATCTTTCGAAAAATGTTCCTATCGAATCGATCAAGGATTTCTTCATCCACTTCTGATTTTGTTTTTGCTTCAGCGCGGTAGAACAGGACTTAGAAGATCAGAGTCGTATATAGGTTCTCCTTAGTAGGAGTGACGACTTTACTACTAAATTGCCTTCTTAGCCCGATGAAAGAGCGGTTGGCAAGAGTAATTCTTCGTTTAATTTCGGACGAGATGTTGTTGCCATAGTTAATAGCAGAGCCGAGATAGACAAAGTCCTGTACTACCTCAAAGTAATATCTATCAATGGTGACGCTCAGTCCAATTCGTCGATGTTTTGTGTACTTTCGCATATACTATGTCTTGCCCTCATTTGCTGCTAAACCCATTTTTGCCGCTTCCTTCTCTATACTAGTAAGCGGTGCTACGACATCACGTTGAGTCCTACCAATGATGTCAATATCGTCGGCGTATGCTAGTAATTGCACCGATTTTTGGCCAACTGTGCCTCTCCTTTCAAGAATCAAGTTGAAGAACTCACATGAAAGCGCATCGCCTTGCCTAAATCCTTTTTAGGTATCGAATGTGTCGTTGAGGTCATTTCCGACCCTGATGGGGCAGCGAGAGTTCTCCATCGTCATCATAAAAACGAAAGAGTTTGGGCGGTATTCCAAAACTGGACATGGCTATGTATAGTTTGTCTCTATAAATGCTGTTACATGATTTGGACTTCTTGGGTTTTTTTCAGGATCTGGTTTTCGCTGTCGTTACCAATATTGATTGGTTTGTTCTGCCTGACAGCGGAATGTGGTTCATCATCACTATTTAAAAGTCTGTAGAAGTGGTTCTTCCATATCCTTAGCATCGACAGTGTCTCAACTACGATATTTCTTTGTTCATCTCGAAGGGATTCGGTTCGAGCCTTGTATCCTTGGCTCTAACTTTAGCAAAGTGTAAAGCTTGCGAACATCGTTCCTGGAGTGGCACCTCTCTAAATTCTCGATAGCGCGATTTTCTTACTCTTTTTTCTTTTCTCTGAAAATCCGGTGTTCTTCCTTTCTTCTCTGCCTTTAGTGCTCAATGGCAGCTCTCGTCTTCACCTGTAGCTTAGCCTTGTTGGCATCGTTCTTGACTACGAGCATAAGTCGGAATTCCTCATCAAACCAGGGGTTTCTTGTTGGTGGGCGCGAGAAACCTAGCACATCAGTTGCGGCTGATCTAATGGCTTGCAGGTGGTATGGTGTTATCCGAGAGGTTAAGGGATACGCGTTGCGCGAAGGTCTTGGAAGTCTCTTGCGTTTGCAGTCTTTGGACTTTTTCACAGTTTTTCCGGCTGTTGTGGCGTGGTGGATATCCGCATTCTTGCCTTGGCTGCAACAAGGTAGTGGTCCGAGTCGATGCTAGCTCCTCGGAATGTTCGTACATTCAAAGCACTGATTGCGTGTCGCTTCTCTATCGTAATGTGATCAATTTGGTTAACCGTTCGTTGATCTGGGGTCCGCCATGTCCCTTAATGGATATCGAGGTGAGGAAACCATGTACTGGCTATAGTGGCATCTCATCAATTAGCCTATGCTTTCTGACAATGATGTCAAATTTGTCTTCTCTACCTATCTTTGCGATAAAATCTTCCAGCACGATTTTAACATCGTACTTCGGTAGTCGCTCATAGGTTTTGTCAAGAAGCTCGTAGAAGCAATCCTTAGCTAAATCATCTTTTTAATCCGTTGGGGCGTGAGCGCATGTAAGGCTTATGTTGTCGAATTTCGCCTTGATTCGGATTCTTACAATGCGTTCGCTAATGTATTGGAAACATAAGACTTCCTGCCTAAGTCTGGCACTTATAACAAATCCGTATCCGAATAGTCGCTGATTCTACCCACTATAACACGGTCTGTAGTAGATGTCACATTTTCATCCTCTTTTTGCGCGGTCCATCCCATCGTATTTCCTGGATGGCAGTTATGTCTGTTTTGTAGCGGTTTAGGGCTGCAGCTAGTGTTCGGTTGCACCTCTCCTGTTTAATGTTTGCCAAGCATACTGTTTAATATCCCAAGCATTGTACCTGGAATATGAGAACATTAATACCCATAGCTTGCAATACCCTTTCATAATGCATTTCTCCAATACATTCGTTGTGAGACGAAAGTATGTGTTTTCAAAATCTCCAGATCAAGCTTTTCTGCATGTCAATTTGACTCTCCAAAAGTTGAATTTTCTATGGTATTCTTTTATTTTCCGGGTGTCAAAATATTGCTTCTTCCTTAAATGGAGGTCCCAAGGAATTAATTTGATTTTTTAATTTGTCCCAAAACAAAATGACAACGTAGGGTGCTTTGAACAGCCCTTGGCAGGCTCTTCTTTCGTCAATTCCACCATCGTCGTGATTGAACTGCATGCGATTCGTTGCTTGCATTCTTGAAATAAATCGAAATATTTTTATTTTATTTAAGGTTTTTCCATACTTTGTACTGGAGCTCATTACTCGTAACTCGTGGGAAGTAAACAATTATTTAAATAAATTTTGAGTTACAATTTGTAAACAACAAATCTCAGTATGTAATCCGCGAAGATTTTACAACGGATCTGAAATGTCAACGTTTGTTTGGAATGTGGATCGCTTGCGTTTTCAATAATGGTATTACTTTACCGACATCTATTCACTTGCTTACCGACGTTTTCAATAATGCCATACAACTCAAAATTGGTATAGATTCCCTCTGCAGCGCATCCGTCGGATTCAATAATCGACGCGAATAATTCAAAAACATCGTGCTCCAAATTTCATCAAATTTATTCGCAGACAATTTCAGTAAATCACTTTTGTTAGCCCTAGAGCTATGACGAACATTATTTCAATTATCTCAATGACTGTCCTCAAGTAAGTTTCATCAATGTCACATTTGACGATGAGACACTACTTCAATACATTTCTCTATTAAAGATTGACAGTTCTGCGAGGCCCGATGGGATCCCGCCAATAATCGTAAAGCACTGTAAAGATGCTCTTCTGCCATATCTTAGTATATGTCTTAAAGCTCCCTTGCCACAGCAGTATTCCCAACTCAATTAAAAAAATGAATTTTTTTACATCTGTTTTTAAGAAGGTGAGCGAGGAGATATTTCTATTTATAGACCTATCTCAAAACTATATCGTAAGACTAAGCCTTTTGAACATATTATTTGTTTTGGTCTTCCTTTGTCGACACATTATCTGTGAAGAACGGCATGGCTTTGTGAAGAACATCATGGCTTTTCAAAACATCGATCCTTGGTCACAAATCTCTTAAATTTTATGCATCATTTTTCCAATAGTTTGGAAAATAAAAATGAAATCGATTGTATATATACTGACTTCTCCAAAGCATATGGCCAAGTTGTTAAATAACATCATCAAGGCATATGGTTTCCCTTCAGGATTCATTAATTGGGTTAAAACATATCTCTCATTGAGAACTTACCTAGTCACTTTTAGAGATTCCAAGTCCAACCATTTTGTTACTAAACTTGGGGTACCTCAAGGAAGTCATTTAGGATTGGTGGTTATTTTGATCTGAAGATACTTACTTACTTACTTAAGTGGCGCTACAGTCCAGAATGAACCTGGGCCTCAACCAACACGCCTCTACAATTAGCACGGCCCTTAGCTAACTTTCTCCAGTTGCGCACTGCAAGTTGGTTGAGGTCCTCTGGTTGTAACTCTGACTCCACATCAAGTGCTTATTTTTAACCTCCAAGTGGTAACCATAGGGTACTGGTCTCATCCAACCAGATCTGACTTGCTAAACGATAAGCGAGAGTATTGATAACACGGCGAAAACAGCAACACTATAAACAGCCAAAAAACTTAATTTTACGAAGTAAAGGACTGATTTTATTTTTTACGACGCTGCTAAACAAAAAAAAGGACAAAGACGTTATTATCTACGCCTGGAATGTGAGATCATTAAACAGGAGGCAAAAACAAAACAAAGGCCAAAACTGCTACAAAGCAGTCTCTACTGCCATCCAGGAAATACCATGAGACGGGCCGGGCAAAAACAGAATGAAAAACTGTGACATCTACTACGGACCGTGTTATAGTGAGCAGAAACAGCAACTATTCGGATGCGGATTTGTTATAAGTGCCTGACTTAGGCAAGAAGTCTTCTGTCCAAAGATAGCAATGTCTGACCTCAAGCTTAATAGGGCTGACGAAAATGACGGCCTTCCCGCTGAGCTTTATAAAGCGGAGATGACTTGGTAAGTAACATCCACCAACTCATAAGCCTGGTCGGAACAGAGTACACCTGAAGAATGGAACCTTAGCATCGTTTGCCCGATACACAAAAAATAAGACCCTCTGAATTGCGGGACCTACACAGATATAAGCCTCCTCAACATCGCCTACAATATCCTATCTGCCGTAATTTGTGAACGCCTGAAACCGTTTACTAACAACCTGATCGGCCCTTATCAGTGTGGTTTTAGGCCACCTATTGATAGATTCCAAAGCCGGATACGACATCATTTATAAAGACGAACTATACAGAGCCATGTTTAGTTCTGGTATACCGCCCAAACTCATCCTTTATTGTAGGATGACGATGGAGAATTCTCGCTGCTCCATCAGGGTCGGAAACGACCTCACTGACACATTCGATACCAAAACAGGATTTAGGCAAGGCAATGCGCTGTCATGTGACTTCTTTCATTTGATTCTTGAGATAAATGTGCAATACTCCCGAGGCAACACCAGAGGCACAATTTTCCAAAAATCTGTGCAACTACTAGCATACGCCGACGATATTGACATCATTGGTAGGACTCAACGTTATGTCGTAGCCACGCTTGCTAGTATAGAGAAGGAAGCGGCAAAAATGGGTTTAGCAGTCAATGAGGGCAATACTAAGTATATGCTGTCAACACGAAAGGATACACAACATCGACGAAGCAGATAGAACGTTATCATTGACAGATAAAACTTTGAGGTAGTACGTGACTTTGTCTACCTCGGCTCCGCTATTAACTCTGACAACAACATCTCGTCAGAAATTAAACGAAGAATTACTCTTGCCAACCGCTGTTTCTTCTGAGGAGCGATGTTATTAGTAAAGCCCTCAATCGAACTACTAAGGACATCCAATATAAGACCCTGATCATCCCAGTCCTGCTCTACGGCGCTGAAGCATGGATCGTATCAAAAGCGGATGAAGAAATCCTTGGTCAATTCGAGAGGAAATTTCTTCGAAAAATCGTCGGTCGGTTTGCGTTGACGTAGACGAAAATTCAAATCCAGAACTATACGAGCTGTACAGCGACATAGCCCTGGTCAAAAAACTCCACATTGGACGTTTAAGATGGGTAGGGCATGTAGAACGAATGGACACCAATACTCCGGCTCACAGAGTCTTCGATTTTCAGCCAGACGTCAGACGCAGTATAGGAAGACCTCGCCTTAAGTGGCGCGCACAATTAGAAACCGACCTCAACCAACTTGGAGTTCGCAACTGCAGGCAGTTGAAGAGCATGTTCGTCAATTTTTTTTGAAAAACACTCTTTTGTTTCACAATATTTCATTTTTTATTAATTTTGTTAGTAATATTGAACTAAACTTCAATGTTCTGTTATGTCTCAATTGGAAGTGCGCTAAATGATGAGCTTGTGGATGCATATTATGTGCAGAGAAATAACTTCTTAGGCAATAACTTCACTTTTTGTGGGAAATAATTTAACGTTTTATGATAATTCAAGAACTTCATGGGTGATTCACTCTTGCCCCTACCTCGCATATACCTTGAACGCAACCCAAATCCAACAGTGAGCCCAAGCAGGATAGTTGCAGGGGAAGCATGCCCCAACCGTATGGGAAATAACTTCAATAAATTTACGTTAGAGTTGTTGATAACAAAAAATTTTGAAGTTATTTCCCACTCGAGGTGAAGTTATTTCCCATGTGAAGTATTGCCTGTGAAGTTATTTCCCAGTACCAGCACATTATTTGCCGTGGAAGATCTCTGCTCGTATATGCTGCTCGTGTTAAGCTCGCTAAATCAATGATCTAATAGAGATAAACAAAAAACTTCATTACCTACATACTTTCACTTACCAACCAGCGTTTTCAATGATACGAAAAATACTCAATCAAATCCAAATATCACAACAAAAACAAACACCTTCACCTTTTACATTTTGATGTGGCTGTTCTTTATTGATTTGTTTAAAACATCTCCATCGTTTTTTTTTTCTGTTACCGTATTTTTACCAAATATTATTACACAACGAGTTTTTATCCATTTCCTAGAATTGTTTTACTTTTAAATATAAATTTTGAAAATATTTTTATTTCTCACATTTCTATTTATTTTTTATTTTTACAAATTTTCTACATTCCAAAAGTCATCACGCACCTTTTGGCATTTTCATTTGTTTATAACTTTTTTTTTTTACTTATGACATATGTATATGTATATATTTTGTTAATTACATATTTTTAATTTGTTTTACGAAAAAATACTCTTGTTCATGATTTGTTGTATCGGTTAATTGAATAAATTGTTTTTTTTTTCATTTTTTTTTATTTTTTAATAGTAGTAGAATTATTTCTTATGAGAAGTTTTTGTTTTTTTTTATAAATTGGCAAAATGTTGACATTTATATATATTTATAGTTTTTTTTATAAATAAATTTGTTCTCCACCTCGATGATGAGGTATAAATAAAATCGATGAATAACCGTACTTACATATTTCATTTTTCTAATTAAATAATTCATATAAAATAAATAAACTGAAATAAAATATTTATTTAGTGAAAAAAAAACTTAAGCAAAAAAATGATGAGATTTATTTACAGAGTAAGGCTTTTGTTGATATAGAAACTTTTGGTTCTGTTTAAAAATTTAAAATTTAACTTAAAATATGCGTTATAACATGTGATTCCTTATTTTACACTTACACTGCTCTTAAATAAGACTCTACTATAAGTCTAATAGATAATATTATTTTTTTTGTTTATTTAAATTTTTCAGTATCAAAAAGTTATTAGTAAATACCGTTGTGTGGGGTGTGTCAGTGGATGGTGTACCTATTTATACATTTCAACCGTTTTTTTTTTTTAATTTTACATTAAATCTACTATGGCATACAATTTGGCAACTTTTTGGCATAATTTGTTTGCACACCTTGTTGCGGTTGAGAAGAACTGGAGAAATGTTCAAAGAAGATAACGGTTGGAAGCCTTAGCTAATATTGATTTGGGGGAAATGTATCTATGTACATTAGACGGGTTGGTTTAATAGAAGCGATTATCGCCGCCATCCTCTTTGAACATCCCGAGAGATACGAGTACTTAAAAATCTAAACTTACACTGGAGCATCCTACACCTAAACCGCTATCATCTACTTTATACACATATAACATCGCCAGGTGATGAGCTCTTTTTGGCGACATCATCATCGTCGTCTTCTAGACTACACGTTTCCTTTCCTTCAACCACCCGATACTCGACAAGTTCGTCCTCGATTAACTTATCGGATGGTCACAACTGCTCGCGTCACATGAACACATCGCCACTAACCGGGTTGGGGACTTTTCGTGGTGTTGTTGGTACTCCGTGCGGGCAGGTTGTTCCCTTGCCGTTGGACTCATCTTCGAAGGTTACCATTTTCTCACGTGGTTTCATTAGAATTTGTGGCGGTGGTGGTGGTGGTGGGGCACATAGAATAGTCTGAGCCTGCAGGTTGTGGGTGGTGTTGCTCATTTGGATTGGCGAGCGCCGGGGCGGTGGCAGGGCCAGATCCCCAACACCAGAAAGGTTGAACTCACTTATGCTGCGTGGTACAAAGTACTCCATGTGGTTTTCTGGCACTCCGGTCGAACGACGAACCGGAGTGTTGCGTTGGAAAGCAGACGTACGACGTGGTAGCGAACTATACTGGGTGAGGGTGTGCTGGGCAAACAACGGATTCTGGTGGTTGTTGGGGATAAATTCTGTTTGACGCTGTCAGGATTTTGGCGTTACCGATACAGAGACCAGAGCCACATCATCCGAGGCAGGTAAAACGTGGTCTTGGACACTGAACTTGCGCAACCATAGAATGATCTCGGTCTGTATGAGACTGAAGCACATGGCGACAACCGCCATTCCGATGAGAATATACCCGGATGCTAAATAGAGACTTAAATTGCCCGTTGGAGCTAGGTCACCGAAACCGATAGTGCCAAGGGATGTAAAGCAAAAGTAAAGCGACTCGAGGACACTCCAGTTTTGCATTTTATGAAAGAGCACCGCGCCGAGGGTAACATAACAGATGAGGACCATGATGCAAATGGAAATCGGCACACTTGGCGAATTAGCCAGCTGATATGATGGCATTGTGTAGTGATGAATTTTGCCGGCCGTATGATGGGTGAAGTGGTTAGTGGTCGTCGTGGCGGTGGAGGTTTCCGATGGGGGAGTTTTTGTGCCAGCCACACCGGCGTTGGTTTTCGAACGAGCCTTTCGGAAGAGGCAACGCATTGCTGACGATAGTCCTTCACCCATGGCGGAGAGATACAGCAAGACGATGGGTATTCCGAATAGGGCGTAGATTAGCGCAGCAATCCGACCCCATTGTGTGCGAGGAGATACACCCCCGTAACCTGCAGGATGAAGAAAAATGGATAAAATTAGCAAGTGTGTCAGTAATTGAGGATGAGCTGTGATGTGTAAGTGGATGGGATGGAATTTCCGGAATCAATAGACAATGAATGGTATTTTGATTAATGGAATGAGATGAAGTAACGGAATTGATTAAGTCTAAGAGTGTGTTTCATTAATTATTCGTTAAAAAAATGCCATTGTATGAGCTTGATGGAGGTGCCTCTGCCCTTTTTGAGGCAATATGACGGTGTCGTACTTTTGATAGTAATGACAGAAATAATAGATCTTGATCATGTCATGGTATGCAAGTAAAAATTTCTTAGATCATTTTTTCGGAGTTGAAACGAGTTCTTCCTGTCATAGGGCTGCAGCTTTTTAATTAAACTTCCGAATTTCAAGTGTTTTTGTGATAGGGTTTGGCTTCTTTCTCGAAGCAATTGCATTGTTTTTACTAGTTCCGACTTCCGAGCTGTCTATTACTGTAATCTTTCACTTTAATGGCTAGGTGCCAAAAATATCAATAAAATTCAGGATACTTTGGGGAATACAGGCTTACGATAAAGAACAAAGCGTTGAACTAGCAAGACATGGCTTAGGTATAAACTTTGATCATGATAATTATACTCTGAGTGGTTGCCAAGTTACAATAATAAACTGTACACGGAAAATAAAAAATGAGGTTCAGCTAACAAAAGACAGAGTGATCTGAAGACTGATGTAAGGAAGTCTATTCAGGGTGGAACTACAACAAACTTCAGAAAACAGCAATACACTTTAAAATAAGTAGAAATATACTAATGGCTCTTGTCTTCATGATGACTGTTCATAATATGATTCATAGCCACACTTAGATGGTTGGGTGTTGTAGAACGAGACTAGACTCTGATTGGCTTTAACTTGGCAATGCCGAGTGTTGTAACTCTGACTACACATCAAGTGCTTATTTTTTATCTCCAAGTGGTTACCATCGGGTACTGGTCTCATCCAACCGGATTTGCTAAACGATAAGCGTGAGTGTTGATAACGTCACGAAAATCATCAACAATATAAACAGCCAGGTCAGAATATCACGGAATGAATACCCGGCCTGCTGTCCCAGGCGAACCTATACAAGCTGCTTCGACATATTCGGACAACAGGTTGTCTAGGAATTTCAAGGGTCAGTCAGGCCCCTTGAACAGAGCTGGTGGCGGATGAACCGAAAGGCCAACGGCAGCGCTCGATCCCGTAGTTGATAATGATGGCTCCTTGTCCTAGGGGTATCTAATAAATTGGAACAGGCCCTCCAGGTTGGGGGTTGTGCTTTGGGTTAACTACCCAGTCATGGAAAAATCTAACTGTTACGAAGCAACCAATAGCCTCGCAAAGGACTGATTTTATTGTTGACGACATGGCTAAACGAAAAAAGGACAACGACGTTCGTATCTGCACCTGGAATGTGAGAACATTAAACAGGAGAGGTGCAAGCGAACAACTAGCAGAAGCCCTAAACTGGTACAAAGCAGACATTACTGCCATCCAGGAAATACGATGGGACGGGCCGGATCCGTGGAAATCTGATCGGCCCTTATCAGTGTGGTTTTAGGCCAGAAAAGTCCACAACCGATCAAATTGTTCACACTCCGGCAGGTCCTGGAAAAAACTCAAGAAGTCCAAATCGATACCCACCACCTAT